>JAKTPV010000006.1:0-368051 GCA_030556335.1 Myxozyma vanderwaltii | reverse complement strand
TTTTTTTTTTTTTTTTTTTTTTTTTTTTTTTTTTTTTTTTTTTTTTTTTTTTTTTCGTTTTTCTACGAACTCTTATCTAACTAATGACTCTTTTAGGCCGACGAACGAAGAATCGGCTTCCGAACTGCCTCATAGGCATCTCTCTCTCACTCTTTCTCTCCTGCTTTTTTAGACTTCATTCATGATATCTCTTCACCTATACAGAGGATCGAGTCATCTTCGGGCGTTTTTCTTTCCAATTTTCTATTTTTTTATTTTTTTTTTTTTTTTTTTTTTGCGTTTCTCCTTCTCGCATTTGATTACTTGAGTTTTTGGTGTACGGTCGTTACTACTAGCCACGTTTTCTATGATAATTTTTTCTTTCTTAATCTTGCATTATTTCCTTCCGCATCGGCATCTCAAGCTTGACTTTTCGAAACAGTTATTTGAATGCTGCACGTGGTTCGGTTCGATAGTTAGAACAGTCGTTTTCGGCACTATCGAAGCCGTCGGTGGTAAGTCAATTCGCCTACACGTGGCGATTAACTTGCAAAGCGGCTTTGAAAGCGGAACCAAAAAGTCGTGGGCTATTCTGATTTAACTTTTATGATGATATTCTTTTTTTTATTGCTTACTAGACGATTTTCTTATTTATTCACGTTTTTCTATATGTCTTTTTTTGTTTAATCTTTATACGCGAGATTTCTTATTAATTCTGGAAATATGTTACTAATCACAATTTATTGAATTCCTTTTGATTTTATTCTATCTACTATTTGCTATCAATCGTGCAATTCCTGTACGTTTGTTTAGCGTGTAGCATTGCACTTTTTTTGCCATCTTTTGCAAATTTGATTGTAAATGATTACGAAGATGGAAAATTAATCGCGCAGTGATAAAATGCTAACTCTGCGCCTATTATATCCCATATTCATACACTGATTGCCGCCATACTCTAGTTTGTCGATGGTTTATACAATACACAAGTATTGCCTAAACAATACAGTAGGAACATATTATTTGCTATAAACCTGTTGCGGACAAAGTCTTAGTCATCAGTACAAACCACTCACATATGTAATCCAGTATAATTTACACTTTTACGGTAATGTAAATAGTACAAGCCCCACTTTAATGTCAACGGCCCCTGGCTTCAGAGCATTATTGAATATAATGCTAAATTGCATGAGGAATTCGAGGAATCAAGATATCTATTTTGCAGTTGATCTGCGCAGGTTATTGCAGGTTATTGCTATTTTTTGAAATTACCGTAAAAGAAACTGCTTATTTCAAGGTGATTTTGCTGTTGTCTCTGTCGCCGTCGTCGTCGTCGTCGTCGTTGCCATGAAGGCCCACGCCCTCACTTTGCATTGGCATACCGACAGCCAACCAATTTACAGCGCGCATTTTCAGCCCACAAAGGCTGGGAATGGGAGATTAGCTACTGCTGGTGGTGATAATAATGTCAGAGTAGGTTTTGTGTTTTGTTTTTTTCCGCGTGAATTGTTCTGAATTGCGAACTGAGCTCCTGTTGACGCGTGTGGTGTTGTTTTCATTAGATCTGGCGCGTGAATCTCAGCGATGATGGTCCGTTTCCTTCAGTCACATATCTGTCTACTCTTATAAAGCATACCCAAGCAGTGAACGTTGTTCGTTTTGATTTTAACGGTATGTGTATATCAGTGTTTGGTTGGGTGTGTTGAATTTTACATCCCACTAAGCCGCTTCTCTTCTCTAGGTGAAATTCTTGCATCTGCTGGCGACGATGGGAATGTTATCCTTTGGTCATTAGCTGATCCGGATGAGCCTCGAATGCATAACTTTGGCGAAGACGCAGAAGAACGAGCTCATGATCGAGAAAGTTGGCGCATTCGACATCTTTGCAGAGCTTCAAATACTGAAATATATGATCTGGCTTGGTCTCCTGATTCCCAGTATTTAATCGCGGGGTCAATGGATAATGTTGCAAGGATCTATAGTGCTAGTACAGGATTGTGTATTCGACAAATTGCTGAGCATAGTCATTATGTTCAAGGCGTTGCTTGGGATCCATTGAACGAATATCTTGCTACCCAGAGCTCAGATCGATCGATTCATATATACACTCTCAAGACTAAAGATGGGCAATTTGCTTTTCAGCAGCATCATAAAATATCAAAGGCCGAATTACCGGTTGGGACAAAACATGTGATTGACATCGATCCTCCTTCGTCTTCGTCTGCTACTACAACTGTCACTACACCTGCTGCTGCACCTAGTCCTGCTTTATCAGCAACAAGTGCTTCAGCGCCAGCATTCGTTCCTCCACCAGCTCTAACGACCACAGCAACCACAGCATCTTCCCAGCAAGCTGTTGAATCTCCCACAACCTCAGCTCCAGGAACCCCTTCATCTTCTTTCTCTATGCATCCACCCCCTGTCTCTGCACACTCTCGTCGTTCGTCATTTGGTAATTCTCCTTCAGTGAGAAGATCCCCATCGCCACTTCCAGCTTTACCATTGCCCGCCGTCCGACAACTTGATTCACCCAAATTAGGATTTCGAATGGCTCAGCTTTATCAGAACGAGGGTCTTACTTCATTTTTCAGAAGATTAACATTCACACCCGATGGGAGCCTCTTATTGACTCCCGCTGGCCAATACAAACATGCAAATTCCTCAACAGGACTTGAAGAAACTACGAATACTGTATACATATATACTAGAGCGGGATTGAACAAACCACCAGTGGCGCATCTTCCTTCATTGAAGAAACCTGCTATTGTAGTTCGTTGTTCGCCTGTGAAATATAAACTTCGAAGTGCGAGTGAAGTAGACAAGGAGACTGTGAATATCACGATTGATTCTTCGGCGTCGGACGGATTTGAGTTGTCTAATTTGAGTGAATCATCTATGCCGTCGAATACTGGCGAAAAGCAAGGTCCTTCAATTCCTTCTACTACATCATCTGCAAATCCACAGCAAGCATTTATATTACCGTATCGTATTGTTTATGCGGTAGCGACGCAAGATTCGGTATTTATATATGATACTCAACAAACTACACCTCTTTGCGTAGTGTCTAATCTTCACTATGCGACATTTACTGATCTTACTTGGAGTGTTGATGGTCGAGTATTATTTATGACATCTACTGATGGCTTTTGTTCAGATGTTATATTTGAACAAGGGGAATTAGGTGAAGAATATACTACAACATCAGCAGAAGAGAAAACTTCTCGTAAATCCGAAACTTTCGAGATGAATTCAACGTCGGAAAATGAAAACAATAGTATCGAAAGAGAAGTAGGTAATTCAAATTATTATCCACCAACACCTGCTTCAACAGTTGATTTGGATATCTCAAATACGACGTCAATTCGAACTCCCTCGACAGGTGATATTCAGTTAACACCAATTATCAGTCCAGTTCCAAATATTGCTGAACATAATACATGTCAATCACCCGCGGTAGGAAATACAATTGGTGCGAATAAACGAGAAACTCAAACTGATGAATTTTCTATTTCGTCGTCTAATTCCGGAGAAAATGAACAGGAAAAGGAAAAGAAAAAGAAAAAGAGAAGAATTGCGCCGATGTTGATAGGTGGTGTCAGAAAAGATTGATATTCCTAAGAAAATGACTTGTTAGATTAATTAAAAAATGAGGTACTCGATATTAATTTTTAAATCAACAATCAACTAGAAAAAAAAAAATAATAAAGTCTTATGCGATTATCTTTTGTGATTTTATTTGTTCTGGAGTTTCTCTTTTTCCTCTTTTGTTTCTGGTATTACTTATTTCACAGACAGATGCTGTGTCTTTCTTCTTCTTTTTTTTTCTTTCTTTTCAAAAAGAAAAATTCTCAATATAACATAATATAACACAAATATTCAAAATACAATTTAATAACCTCTACATAAGAGGAAACTACGACGCGTGTGCGCGAACGATTTTGGGTTATTTCTTTTGGAACCTAAATGCGTTTTTACTTCATTAAGAACATTGTATTCATACCAATAGTTACTAATCATCAAAAACTAACCGTGTAAGAAGAACAACACACTTCTTACAGACACTATACTATAACTGGGAAAATAACACGCAACACCAGCCGTCTTATACGACTAAAACTCTATGGAAAATAATCGCTAAGTATATTTTCTCCTTCTATATTGTAAACTTTAGCTGTTGTTTGAACGTAGCGAGTAACGAAGCAAAATGTAGAAAAACGAAATGTAATTAATATTCATTCAAATTTTAAAAGTACACCAAATTCGACAAAACAAAACAGAAAATAATTAAAAAAAGTGGAATATATAAAAAGACAGAAAAACGGCAAAAACACGAAAACATCAAAAAGAAAAAAAAAAAAAGTACGTAAAAGTACATTAAACATAGGAAAAAAAAAAAGCAGAGATTTGATAATCTCTTTAATTAAGCAGGAAAAACAAGGAAAAGAAAGAGTAAAAATTTGAGCGCCAGATAAGTAAATAAATCACAACACAATATAAAAAGAAAAGAAATGAGAGAATTTAAATGACTGAAGATATCGGATTGTTATATATCAGGTGACCACAACACAATTGGCCATTTCATGCCTCTTTTTTAAGAAATATTCGCATGTGTTCTTTCTGACTTTCGCTTTGTTTTTTCTCCGGACAAATGGATTATAACAAAGGAATAAACAAAAAAGAAAGGGGGAATTACATGTTCCCAATATATCCAATTTTGATAATATAAAAAAAAAAAAAAAAAGGAATCAAAGTAAATTAGTGAAATAGAAAATAAAAGCTCTATACCAAATTTAATTCCAACACACAGTCATACTCCATTTTTGTCATTTAAGCAGACTGAGTAATTTCTCTAGACTTAAACTCCAAAATGCAATTATCCTCTGGGAAAATAGTAGCAAAAACTCTGATTTCCTCAGATTTCTCAGTAACAACATGCGTCCAGTCCATAGTCAAAGCTGCTTTTCCAATCATACCTACAAAGTTCATAACAGCATAGGTTTGACCTAAGCAGACATGAGGACCAGTTCCAAAGACGAGGAAGTTTTTGGCTTTGGTGGTAGTCAGAGCTTCGTCTTCCCATCGATCAGGCTTGAAAGTTTCGGGATCTTCGTAAACTTCGGGGTCGTGGAGGGCAGGGTAAAGAGTGGGAATAACCATCGAACCGGCGGGAACAGAGTAATCAGGGGTGATAGGGAAATCCTTTTTGACAAGGTAAGGAACCATAATGACAGGAGGACGGTAACGGAGAGTCTCCTTGACAACCATATGAGTGTAGGTCATCTTGTCAATCATATCAAGCGACAGAGGCTTGTTGAAGTCACCATCACGAACGCGCTCTTGCTCTTCACGCACCTTAGCAAAGACATCAGGACGATCGGCAAGAAGCTGGAAGAGCCAGGTAGTAGCAGAAGAAGACGCGTCTTGCGACGCGAAAAGGAAAGTGAAAATAGTCTCGGAAATCTCCTTGTTGGTGAAAATACGGATAGAAATGCCAGATGAACCATCATCACGCTTGGACCTGTCGCGAGCGTCAAGCATCTCGCGAATCCAAGCGTCCATGGTGCAAGTAACAGGCTTTCCAGCCTCCATAGCAGCACGCGAGAGTCCCGCGCACTCTTCAAAAATTCCAAGAGTCATATCCGAGGCTTTCTTTCCGTACCAAGCCTTGGTAAAAGGGAGGATAATAGGGAAGTTGACGAGCTCGAGAGCAAGGGTGATAAGGTAGTAGTTGTCGGAGATGAGCTTAACCTGCTCGTCTTTAATATACCCGCCGCAGAAAGTACGACAGGAAACAGCGCAGTTGATTTCGCGGAAAATGTTCATGTAAGGAACGGGACCATTGGCGGACATTTCACGAAACGTCTTGAAATAACGATCATAGCACTCTTCCTGTCCGGGCAAGTAAACGCCCAATGCCTTGCGCGTGAAGAGACCGTTCAAACCTTTGCGGTAGTCGACGTGAGCCTTTCCATCCAGAAACACCCAGTTAGTAGAGCGCAGAAGCTTGATTGCGACATCGACGACACAGGGCTTAACATAAGCGGGCGAATTGAGAATCTTGCGGGCGAGGTCGCGGGTGGAAGCGATGACGACGAATCTGCATGATGATAACAAGAACAAGTTGTTAGAGTTTCCCTGTTCTGATACTTTCTGAACGGCGTGATTTACCGAAGATATGTTTACACAATTCAGACGTAATAAAAGAGTTCAGATTCATTCACTAATGGACACATACTTGTGGAAAACTGAAACGCAGCTAAGAGGTCCACTGGCCCATTTTGCCTTGTAGCCTTCGAATTTTGGATTGACCGACTCGAGGAAAGGGCCAATAATTGGGTAAATTTTAAAGCGCGGGCCGGCAATGGATCCCTTTTTCGTGAGATACGAGACTATTCATAGCGTCAGTTCGCGTGAATCCTTGTGCAAAAATCGTAAAACAAACAAAGCAAAGACGCACTCTGGTCCCAGGCGATTAAGGCGATGAAGAATCCAAGGAAAAGACGGCCCCAGGAAAAGCCCGCGAGCACGTTTGAATAAAGCGAAAGGACGTCGTCCTGAGCGAAAGCAGCAGCAGCAGCAGACGAATTATCGACGACAGTGGCCATTTTTACTATGCAACAAGAAGTGAAATAAAGAAGGAGAGGAAGGTGCAAAATAAAGCAAAAAGTAAGCAAAGACGGCTTAGAAAAAAAACATGGCACCGGAATTCGGCTGTCTGCCGCCGGATCCGAGATTGTGTTCGGGTTCGTACTCGGGCTCGGTTACGCTTATCGCCAAATTGCTCGTCGGTGGCATGACTTGTTTGGACCCCGAGCTTTGTTGTGCTGACTTTACTCGTAGTGCAATTGGCCCTGTGCATGTTCTATTGCTTGCTGTTTTTGTATAATACAATGTTTTGTTTGGGCCTTAATAATTACAGACTACAGCATTAGTGCTTGAAATAGTTCTTTACGTGCTGCCGCCGCTATTGTTAGTGTAAGGATTTGCCCTTGTGTGTGCGCACGCGAGGCGCTTCGTATAGCCATACTTCGTATAGTGTTTATGCGTGTGTCGCGATTGCCGGATGTGGTAAAAAAGCATCATTACTCAAGAGCAACAAACAGCTTTTATTTCATTCAATGCACACAAATACATTTACTGTTCTAACTGATAAGCCCGATTAGATTAGCTTTGGTGACAGAAAACCTACACCGCTGATCCTTCGCATAGCTAATAATTATATTATGAATAACCCATTAACAAAACATAAACACTCAAACAAGAAAGAAAAGAAAGAATACAAAAACCCCCTCCATATACACCTTAAATCTTATACACCATCTCCCCCGATAACATAACCTGGTTTTTATCATTCATCTTATTCAACGCTGCTAAAGCCTCCTGCTCTGAAAACAAATCCTCTTGTTCCATACGTTTATTAATCTCCGCAACTAATACATCCACTCGAGCGTAATCCTCAGCAAAGAGCGACGTATTAAGCAGCTGTCCCACAAGTCGAGTAAATAGCTGCAACCGTGAATTAGAAACACCAGTGCCAGGTTGCTGTCCTGATTGACCACCTTCTGCTGTATCAGATACTCCCATAGCTTCAACGGCCTCTGCCAAAACCTGGAAGTTATCCTGAGAAAGCGAGCTCTCCTCCATATCCTCATCCAAGTCGCTGCCGTGCGTAGCTGCGTTGCGTAGCTGTCTAGTTGACTTTGAGATAGGCTGCGAGCTGCGGAAAGTAGCAGAATCATCTTCGTCGTTTGCATCTTCATAAAACTCATCTTCCTCATCCGAGCTCTCATCGCTCAGTTTTTGACGTTTCTTACGCTCAGGCTTAACGACTTCTTTGAACAACGCAAATCGTAAGATCTGCTCTGCGATTTTAGCATCCTTTCGTTCAACTCGAGATGAAAGACGTGCCTTTGAATGAGCAGTCGCAAGACGAATCAATGTTTCCAATGTACGTGCGGTAATTGGAGATGTTTTGCGTTGATTAGCACTTAATTCATCATTTCTCAATCCCGCATAAGTAGCGACAATGTAATCAGCAGCAGATTGTGTAAGAACCGGCTTAACGCGAGTCTTTGCGTAATGAATGTACTTTTTGATAAACGGAATACTCAAAACTTCAATCTTGTGCTGACCCTTGACTTTTGTCTTTGTGGTAACACCAGCATGTAGCAGAGCATCAAATTTTTCATAAACCTTGTGCTCTTCAGAATCTTCTGAAGCACCGCCTGCTGCATCAAGATCTTCGTCATCGTCATCATCATCAACATCGCGATGCGCAGTAGTACCTTCACCGACTTGCATACTAGGGCCAGTATCCTCGCGTACGGGAATTCCTTCCTCAGTACCAGGCTTTACATATCTATGCATTCGCAGGACGTGCTCACTAATAGCCCTGTCGCGCGCATCATCGACTTCGTCAGTAACGACAAAGAGTAAATCAAAACGAGATAGTAAAGAATCCGGTAGAGCAATGTTGCGATGAGGATCCTTGTGTGTATCATATTGTCCAAATACAGGATTAGCAGCTGCGATAACTGAACATCTTGCATTTAACGAAGTGTGAATTCCAGCTTTAGCAATAGTGACAGTTTGCTGCTCCATAACTTCATGGATAGCTACTCGATCGACATCACTCATTTTATCGAATTCATCAATACACACAACACCACGATCAGCGAGAACCATAGCACCAGCTTCGAGTCTTCGTTCTCCAGTTTCTTTGTCTGACGTAACTGCAGCAGTCAAACCAACACCTGATGAACCGCGACCTGTAGTTGCAATCGCAAGGGGAGCAGTATTTAATACAAATCGTAAAAGTTGCGACTTTGCAGTCGATGGATCTCCAACCATAAGAATATTAATATCACCACGAATATGAGTCCCGTTGTCGAGATTTTTCTCCATACCACTGAGGAGCATAAGTAAAATAGCTCTTTTGATAAAATCGTGTCCGTAAATTGATGGAGCAAGAGATTGTGATAATAGATCAAAAACATTGCGCTTCTTTGCAACACGATTGATATTACGAATGTCGATATCTGAAATACGTGCACGAGCAACACCACCGTTAGCCTTTGACGATAGTAAAACGATATTATTCGCGAGAATGACAGTCTTGAAAATTGCTGAACCACCATCTTTAGACGCCGAACGGCTTCCCATTGACTTGTACATTCCAACAAGTTGAATACGATCACCGGGTTTAACTGTGTCAACCAAGTCATCATCGAGCATAACATCAATACTGCGAGGAAGTTGACCTGCTGGAGCCCGTTCCGGCATTTCTTGAATTGACATTGTTTGATGATCACGATATGTGCAGTAACCATACTCGGGAGTGAGTCTATTGCCATCCGGATCCTCCGAAGGAAACACGGATCCAGAAAAAGGCACAGTTGCGCTCATAGCTTGGTCATAGTATTCGCGAGCATGGAATTTTTCCGTAGCTTCACAATAGTGAACTGACCGCACGATTTTAGGTCTAACGAGCGAGCATCGAGTAACGATACCTTCTAAACTAAGCAATTTTCCAACATGTGCAGCAGAAATAGTTCGGGGGTTGACTGCATGATCACCGAAACTTCCTCGAAAAGCAACGTAATAAACATCACTCTCGCCAACGTCAAATCGCGAGGGATCCGCGACCACAATAACTGTTTCATGCAGTGCCTTATCGGCAATAGGAAGGTATTCATCAGGACTTTGTAGGATTCTATTATAGGTATTAGTTTTCATACCGCTCTATCGCATTTTGCTTTTAAAACATGGAAAAGACATACCCAGTCCACAATTTCCGATTGTGTTCTCTAATCTCATCCAGATTAACCACTAATCTCTTCTCATTTCTAACAAGCATTAATCGAATAAGATCTCTGTAATTCGTTCCAATATTTTCATCTTCAAGGAAGTCTCGAAATTCTCGAACTCCGTCCGCAAAAGCAGCATCTCGCATTTGTCCTGCTGCAAAACTCGTTTGTGTCTCCATCGTATAATTAAACACTGAAGATATTGATAGGATGAAAATTGCAAAATTAAGAAAATCCTATACACAACGTGCGATCGAACAGCTGAATAAACACAAGAGGACAAAAAGCGAAACTGTGAAAAAAAGAGATTGTGACAAAAAGAGAAAGATGGAGGTAAGGCCTGAACACGTCTTTTACCACTTTCTCTCAAATTGAAATTAAATCAAGGGGCTATTTTCTCAACGCGACGCGACGCGTCTTGAAGAGAAAAAAAAAGTTTAAATATGAATAGAAAATTGCTCTTTATGGTTTAGCGCGATTGGTTTTTACGCGACGCGTCTCTTTCCTTTTCCACTTTTCGCGTATAAGCTTACGTGACTAAAAATAACTGCTTTCGTGAGGGTGTTGTTTGCGAGTTATAGTGTATTTGTATTTGTTTGACACTGTAAAATAAGTTAATGCCTGCAATACTGAGTTCATGTAATGCCCTACTGGGTTGTTTTCACAGCTTAATCAAATGACATAACATACAACCCGAGCTGATTCTCCAGATTCAGCAAATTCCGCCAATTCCCCCTGTCATACCGGCCCTACTCTGGAGGTTTGAATGTAAACTAGTGCTGCTTTAGAGACGTGGAAATGTGGCCTGCTACTTTGCTGGAAATTGTTACTATAATCTTTTCTTCTGATAAAGAATAAGATAAGTATGCGATTGAAGCATAAAGGCTCAGCGTATTCCCTTTTTCAGAATTTTCCGTTTCTTGACTATAGCTTGACAAATGTAATAATGATTAAATTGTTCTCAAGTCAGCTAAACTAATTATTACACGGTAATGAACTTTAAATGTGGCTAGTGTGGCTGGTAACTTGATAGTGGCGCAGTAAACTGTGTCAACTTTGTACCAATAAATCCGTAATAGATCAAAACGACAGATATTTAAATACAAGAAGTAAATTTTGAAGAGCGTAAGGTGTTTAGAAACAAAGCATACATAAAAAAATAAGCGGTAATATCAAAGGTATAACGATATGACACGGAAAAGAGAGGCAGCGAGTGTAGCTCCCGATGCATGGAATATCGAGCAAGAGACTGCGCTTTTCAAAGCTATATGCCGATATAAACCAGTTGGTAAGGAAGCAACTAAATCAAGTTTTGTTTTGTTTGTGTTTAGTTCTTTTATTGATTGATAAATAGGGATTAGTAAACATTTCCTGATGATTTGTATTCAGCAAATGGTGAATAATTCAAATGTTCAAGGATCTTATTTATCTTCAAAAAGTATCTGGGATAAACTCGCGACTCTGTACGATTTACCAGGTTTAGATGAACTGGTATAAACAACCCCCCTTTAAATTTTAGATTATATATTCTTGTTATTCATGTTCCAACGCTGACGTTATTTCGTTCATAGGAAGATGGAACTACAACCGAGGATTCTTCGCAATCTCCAATCCCGTCATCACCGCCTCCAATGATGACTCGACACCAAGCGGAAGTAATTCAACATCATACAAGTGAAAGTCCTTCAACTGCCAGTATAACAAAAGCCAGTAAGATGAAATCGGAATTTGATCTGCCTTGGGATGATTATGGCGAGTTAAAAATTGAACATGCACATGCTACTGATAGTCAAGCTACAAGTCCGGCGCAGGTATCAACACCGGCAGCCGAAGGAACGCCTGAAGTGGGTTCAACAACGACAATGACAAGAGGCACTAAGCGATCAAATAAAGAAATCGCAGCGAGTGACATTGAGAATTCAGGCGCGGAGGATGATGCAAAACATGAAGGCAGTGAAGAACGTGAAGCTGAGGAAGACGAGGAAGAAGAAGAAGCTGGAGAAGAAGAGGAAGAGGAAATTGTTCCTCGGACTACTAGAAGAGGGAGACGCACTGCTCAAGGAAAGACACCTGCACCAACAACCGTAAGGGGTAAACGTACTCGTGGACGAACCGGCAAACGCAACGAGAAACCAACATCCACAAGCCGGGCATCAAAGAAACGTGACGAGGGCAACGAAGATGCAAACGACGAGGAAAAAAGCGACGAAGAGGAAGTTAACGAGGAAGAAAAATCGGAAGAGGCAAAATCGGAAGAAGAGGAAGAAGACGAAGAAGACGAAGGAGACGCTGAAGAAGACGAAGAAGAAGACGAAGAAGAAGCTGAAGAATCAACTGAAAACAGTGATAAAGATGAATCTGAAACTCGAAAAAAGAGGGCAGTCAGTAAAAGTACTACCACAAGAAAAGCTCGGCCTACTAGTCGAGGAATGGGAGCTACTTCTACGAGAAGTAGTGGTGGCCCTACAAGACGCAGTACGCGACATGGAAGGAGGTAGATTAATGTGTACACTATGTTCTTGCTTTATTATATTATTAGTATAGAATGGGTTAATTAATAGTTAGGGACAATTATTACGGGTATCACTTTACAGTATCGTTTTGCAGCATAACACCTCACTGCGACAAAACAGCTTTAAAACAGAATCTTTGCTCATTTTAGAATCAGCCGCGCTTATGTTGTAGCGCTTTATGTGGCATCTTTTATTTATCAGTTGAGAAAATGGTACAATACTAAGCTTATACAAAGACAGATGATATTTAGTAGACCACCGCTCTGGCTCATTTGCTCATCAAATGTTAATTAATTTGCAATGAAGCCAGAAATATAATCAATCAAAAACGAAGAATAGCGATACAAGAAAAGAAAATAGGTGAAGATACTAAGCTATGAATTTCTAATTCAAAACAAAGACGGCTTTACAATTTCTTGCCGTTGATTCCCAAAAGCTGGACCTCAAACTGAGGTTGATTTGAGGTTAGCAAAACGTCATAAGGATTTAAAATTGAAGATACGTACGATCAATGTAGCGTTAGGCGGAATAAGGCCAGGAAATCCACGGGATCCATAGGCGTAGTCGCTATCATGATGGTCAGTAGGAGTAGTCTTTGATAGACAACGATCAATTGTTGGGCATACCCGGTAATAGTGAGACGAGCGGTCTCGCCGAGGGAGAGCTTGGGAACACCCTCGTCCCATCCCTTAATGACCTGACCGACACCGATCACAGTCTCAAACGGTCTGCCTGTGATATTAACAGAATTAGTTAGATATACAATTGATAGAATAATTCAACGACTATGAGCATACCTCTGTCTCTAGAGCTGTCGAACTTCTTGCCGTTTTCAAGAGTTCCGACGTAGTGCATGGAGACCTTGTCGCCGGCCTTGGGGAAATCAGAGCCATTACCTGCAAGATTCCGTCAGTATTACTGTGTTTCATTGCGGCAAAAGACAGTCATATGCTAATTCTAAGCTGATTTGCGATGCCGAATGATCACCCATTTACAAGCTACAACCGCGCTCGAAACCGCAGAACAACACGACAGAAACCAGACTCACCAGGAGAAATGCTATCAACAGTGACGCCCATTCTGAAATTGGTAGAAGAAAAAGTACGGGAGAATGACTTTAGTGAAGAAGTGCGAAGAGTGGATGCGAACAATAAGCGTGATGACATCTGGCTTCAAGACGAATCAAGGAACCTGGAGGAAAACGGCCCTTTTTGACTGTGCGCTACCCTGTTCTGGAAGAACGCGTGTTAGGGTTATGCACCGATGACGACATTGATCAATTTCGTAAACATAGCAATAATCATAGTCTAGTACGGTAAATATGTGGTATTAAAACGACAAAATGATAAACCTGTTACGTTGTGTATTGCTGATGCATAGAACGGGTGTAGGCTTATGGCGGGAAGGAACAAGAGTTGCGCGAAGTACTAGTGCCTACTGCGCGCTTCTCCATCGACCTAACAACAGATTTCTTCTTTATGTCTAGTCTAAGAATGTAATTACGCGATTGCTGATTAAATGTATATCTGCCAAACCACCACTTTAATATCATACTACGACCAGTGATGTCATTCATCATAGCTCCACAAGTAACAGTCCACGCAATAATCTCTCCGTTCACAAAACGGTCCCGTATTATATTCTTTCATAGTTCCAACAAAGTCCCGAATTCCATGACGATTCATCGACATTGATGTCCCATTATCATTCACCGTATCATATACACACTCATATCCTGAATGACAACCAGTCTCGAGAGCATAACCTGCGATAGAGCAAACTGCTAGCACACCATTACAAACACCCATAAAAACGGGATCGGCCGTGTCTCCAATGTTGTAAATAAATTCATCCCCTCTCACGAGACCCAATCTCTCAGCTGCGAGCGCGTCACCAGGTGCAGAAAATGTAACGACAGCTAAACTGTGAGTACGTCCTAATAAGCTTGCTATCGCTCCTCCTAAAGAGTGACCAATCACCCATATAGAAGAGAACGGATAAATTCGAGAAACTCGTTGGTATACTTCCAGCGATGTCATATAATACGAGTTATTACCTCTCAGAGACTGTGAAATACAGCTGTTTGAGCATTGAAATGGCTTGACAGTGTTGGAGCAGTCGCATACCTCAGAAGTCCAAGCAAAGCTTTGAGAAGCACAGCAGCATGAAAATAACAGATTGTCCTATATTAAAGAATTCAAATTAGCAAAAACACCTAGAAACTAAAATAATTTTACAACATTGTATTTGTCATTTTCAACAGTTTCTTGAGGTTCAGTTGAAAGTCGAGTAGTCGACCCTTTGAAAGATATAATAACCACTCGAAGCAGGGATTCCACATAAACATGGCCACGCAGACCATCTTCATCCCATCCAATACCTAGTCCCTATATAATCATAGAAAACAATCAGCTTCGGTGTAATATTTCACAGACCATGAAAAAAAAACTGGTTACACTATTCCATTGATTCCCTAGTTCAATCCAGGCCTCATCAGATGATGATTCAACATAAGCATTTGCGCACATTTTAGCAAGTGTAATTACAGTCCATTTATCATCAATATTCGGCCTATAAAACTTTCTCGTCATATCATTTGACGTTGATAAGTCTGGAATCGAAACAGTTTTAATGTGAAATTCGGTTTCATGGTTATCAGTCATATCCAGTTTCTGCCATACCACTTTACGTTCATATACAATTGAGCCTTCATTCGAGCCAATAAAAAACTCATGCTTGAGATTGAAATTGAATATATGACTAGTTTCGTCAGTATTGGCATTTAAGGAATTATCCATTTGGAGACTTTGATCAGCGGTCTCATTTCCCAGAACATATTTGAAATCAAATAAAGCACAGTACACAGCAAGATATAACAAAGGATTAACAGCCATCATTCTCATATATAAAAAAAAAACTTGAATAATCCTGCTATTTACTTCATTGCAACTTCAAGTCTGATAAATCATCAAACGCTCGCTGAAATTAACATCAAGTGGGTCTTGTACTTATTTCCGGGTAACTTTATCTTTCCGAACGAGCCAATCCCGAAATTTTTCTGTGTAAAGTTTGGATATTGAACATTTCTCTCTCTTTTGGTTATTTTTACTTTATTTGCTTTACTGGTTTAAAATATACAATAATACAAAATCGACAAAGAGGAGGATATAGTTCCTTTGTCTTTATCTCTTTTTTTTTTTGTTATTCGGTTTTGGAAAAGTGTAACGAAATATGCCGACTAGGTCTAAAACTCCTTTGAAGTCGCTCGTGCGTGGTGTAAGTTTTGTTCTTCGATATTACAAAAGTATTACTACCGTTTTGTTTTTGTGTTTTTCTAATTGGGATTGTAGCTTGTCCGATCATCATGGAATCGATACAACTTTTACAATCTCTTCAAAAAAGGCGAACCTGTGACTCGCAACAAAACTAATTACCAGGCGCGATGGCTGGCAAAGAAAGAAACTCGAGCTTACCACGGTGAACATTTGAGTGAACGTCAATGGCTAGGAATATTCAATCCCCGACTCAAAAGCGTTATGAACGAAAAGGCTGGTGGTAAGAGTAGAGTTGACATTCCGTCTTCAATGGACTTGTATAGTCCAGTTGAACGGAGGTTGGACGTGGCTATGTTTAGAGCTTTTTTTGCTGGTAGCCCGCGACAAGCAAGAGAATGGATTGGAAGAGGCAAAGTCCGAGTAAATGGAGAGAGAGTACGTATATGCGGCGCTTTTTTGTATTTCGAATGTACTAATTCAATTTTCTATTAGATGAGACATGGTCGATACCCTTTGCGACCAGGCGATGTCTTTTCAGTTGAACCCGAATATGCTCTTCGTGCTGTTGGCCGTCCAAAACCATCAGAGGCTTTATCCAAGAAAGTCGATGACTTTCAGCGTGAGCAGTTTGCAGAATTCCTTGAAAACTGCGAAGCCGATCCCGAAGGAATGTTTAGAAAGAAATTTCGACCCCTCAGCGTTGATGGTTCTTACGAGCCTCAAAGATTGTACCAAGAAGTTCGCAAGATGTCAATTGAAAATTTGAAAAAACGAGTCGAGATATTAAAATCTGATGATTACGATCTTACTGATTTGGAAGAACGTGCGAATACGCTAATCGAACAAATGCGTGCGCAGTTCACCGCATCTGAAAAAGTTGAGCATCATGATGAAGGTGTTAAAAAGGCCGCTTCCGCTGTTTTTCAAAGCGATTTATCTGATAGTACCAGTGATGCGTTTAAAGAGTTATCGAAATTGGTGGTGGCTGATTTAAGATCGACTCTTGTGTCCGAACTCCAAGATTACATTTACGAATTCTCGGCACCTCTTACAATGATAACTCCGAATTGGTATCTTCCTTATCAGTTTGAATTCTGCGGTAAGGAATTACCTTGGCAAGATGGTCCCTACGGTTTACAAGATCCGTCAAAGCCGTATTTTACTCCTTGGACTCCTCGACCATTCTTAGCTCCGTATCTAATTTTGCCGCATCATATCGAAGTTTCATTTAAAACCTGTTCAGCAGTATTTTTACGTGATCCTGTTATTAGAGATGGCCATTCTGAAGTCATCTCTCCTCTCGGAGAAGGTTTACATACTTACGCTTACAGCTTCTACGTTAACAATGCTCCAGAAAGAAAATAGATTTGATATGCCCAAGTAATTAAATTTTACCTTTCCTTTTCTTTTTTGCAGGTTATTGGTAAATGAGAGTTATATTGTAATGTATATAAAAGTTATATATTCCTTATATTGTAGTTGTTATTAGTGTTACTGTGAGAACAAGTTCTAATTGCTAACTGTATAAAAAGTTTGTGGAGGAGCAACATAGTTTATCGAATGTATATATTTAACTAGTATATTTCTTTTTTTTCCTATTCATTCTAAAAGCAGTTTACGTAATTTTTCAGCAGCCGATCAATCTTGATCGAGTATCATGGCGACCGCTAACACATTACGAGTATCGTTCTTTTCGATAGAGCCAAAACGGATACATGATAGAAAAGAATCAGTTTATATTTAAGTACGACTAAATTAATAACAAAACACATATATAAAGAACTAAAAAATTTGTCAAAATACAGAAGTAAGATTCAAGTCAATCCAAAAATACATAAAAAGAAAAACTACAACAAAAAGAAATAACAGATTCTGCACTCCTGGAACAAAACTGTATTTTTGCGTCTTGCCCGCACTTTACTTCTTTTTTATTAACCCATATGCTCAACGATCGAGCTTGTAAGTTTTCCTTCTTTAATAGTATGAACCAGCTGTTCAGGAACAGGCTGTTCCTTAAAATCACCGTCTAATTCAGGATCAGGAATATTAACATTGATACTGGTTGATTTTGAGGTATATATTTCAACGTCAAAGGATTCTTCACTAAGGTAGATTTGACCATTATCGCATTGATCAATTGAGATTGTGGGAAGTTTTCCAGTAACTTGTAAACCAAAGCTAGTAGATTTAATGATATCAACACCAGAAACCAAACTCTCGACAAGAAGTCCTGAAGACTTGCATTCGTTTAGTGTGACGGTGTTAAATTTTCCTTTGATCTGGATAGTCGAGTTAACACAGCGGTGAATGAACACGCCGTGGTTAATCTCAGCTTCGACAATAACCTCTGGGTTATTCTCAAAATTTTCGACAATCCACTTTGTTCCTTCCAGTTCAATACGAGGAGGCTTCTTCTGCTTCAAATTTTGAGGCTTTGTAGGAGGTGAAGGTGACTTGGGCTTGGATGGGACTGAGATAGGCTCCTGCGATCGTAACGAAGGGTTCTTGTGGGTCATCTGGCTCTTATCAACCTTCTTTAAACCAGAAGTGACAGCAGAGCCTTTGTTGATTTCAGCAAAGACAGCACCAATACCACCAGAAGGAGCAGCAGGCTCAGACACGACCTGGAAAACTGAAGCAGGTGGAGGAGGAGGGGGAGGGGGAGGACCTCCGGCAGCAGGAGCAGGAGCAGGAGCAGGAGCAGGAGGAGGAGGAGCAGCAGCAGCAGCAGCCTCCTTAGGAGTAGACGAAGCAAGGACAGTTGCGAGATCGTCTCCCTTTGCATTCCAAGTGGGTCCAGTAGTATGATTTTTCTTGACGTAAGCCTGGAGATTGACAAATATCTTCAAGTACTCTTGAGCCCATTCGACATGCTTTTTGTCACTATATAGCAATTTCAGTATAAGCAACAACTCAATCTCAAACAACTCTTAATTTCAACTTACGTCTCCTTGTATTCCTTAATAACGCGGTTAGCATAGAACTGAGCACTATCTTTCATCTCTCCAATGAATGGAACAGGAGTAGGATCTACGCCAATCCATCCAATAGCAGGGATACCCTCGCTGACAGTCGAAAGATGATTGAAGAATTTCGACCTCCGATTATTTTCACGCAATTCCTGCACCTTCATAACTTGCTCAGAGACAGGCTTAAAGAGCTCCATAAACGCAGGGTCGGAAGATGCAGGTTTCTTCGCCTTTGAAACGATCCGAAGAAACTCACGCTCGGCAGTGAAAGCCTCGGCAACAGCATCAGCCTGCTCCCCAACGAGAGGATCAATTTCCTTGCTAAGAGCAACAAATGGAGTCACAAATTCCGCGATGAAGGCGTCGAATTCGAGGACAGCTGGAGCGATCGGCTCCTCTTTGGGCTCCTCAGACGCAACGGGAACAGGCTCAGGCGCAGGAGTAACAGTCGTCGGAACAGCTCTCACAGCAGCGTAAGCATCCTTTGTCGCGACTTCAGAGGCTGTGCGAGAGGATTGGAGGGATTGGTTCTGGAAGACGGTGAGGTCTTCGAGACGGGAAGTTGCTGCCTCGAGACTGGGCCATTGTTAGATTCTGCTCGTTCCGGGACATCGCAAACAAAACACGTACCGCTTCATAAGCGTAACCAGGTTATATCCCGGCACATTAGTAAAATCAGTCATGATTGGACGATTGTAAGGTGGATTTAAGAGTTGAAGGTCGCCGAGGATTTCGGTGATGCAGCTGCTGATTCAAGGTGCAACCCGCGCAAGGGGGCGTACTGTGAAACCATTGCCTTGGAGTTGCTAGTACCGGTTTGTAACCCTGGTTTGCTAGCGCGGCTCAAGCTCAGGGGCGGACTCGGGTTTACTGAAGAACTCGGTATATAATTGTGAACTATTGTAAACGATATAATCAAAACAAAGGAGACAGACAAGCATGCCATTGAAATACAAAGTACATTTTGAAGATGCAGAGCACAAAGGAACGTCTATAATTATGCAGCAGACCAGAATTTTCGAGGAACTCCCTTATTTCAGCCAGCGCGCGCGCGATATCCTCTACGAAGGCTTTTCCCAAGAAGCGCCAGATCTAGAATCAATCCTCTTAGTTTTTGAAGATATGGGTGGTGTAGCACATACACTCGGTAGTCATACGCATAAAGAGATACATTTTAGTCTGGGACACGTAGTAAATAGCGTGAATCGAGCGGCAGATGAGATCAGAGGCGTGATCGTTCATGAGATTATTCACGCCTGGCAATATAATGGATTTGGTACAGCTCCTGGCGGTCTGATAGAAGGGTTAGCAGGTGTGTATTACATTATCAATTGACATGACAAACACTGTTTCTAAACCTGTCCAACCTCCAGATTTTGTACGACTAAGAGCTGGCTTAGCCCCACCTCACTGGAACAAAGACAATATTGGCGACAAGTGGGACGCAGGATACGAGCGCACAGCATATTTTCTAGACTGGATCGATCGTACATTGTGTCAAGGAATTTCCCCTAAAATCAACTTTTACCTCAAATCTAACAAATACGATGTCTCGATGTGGGAGCGAATCAGTGGTATTACCTTAATTCAGCTGTGGAATGCGTACTTGATGGAAAACCGCCGGAGTACTGCACCACCGGCTCAGCCTACACACAGATAATATCCAAATATTACTATTTTACAACAGAAAATTATTGCCATGGCTATTATGAGCGCGCTATCCGTTTCTTGTACTCTGCCATTCTATCCATGATCCTATCTCCATTCCATAGCTCATCTCCACCCGATTCTTTAGGATAAGTGGGCTTCGCCAGACCCACTTGTTCAATAGATAATCCGGCTGCTATATTTCCATAGATTGCAGCCTCAACAAAGTCTCCACCAGAAAGAACATATCCTACGCACATTGCTCCCACAAACGTATTACCAGCTCCAGTGGGATCTACCACTCGCTCAGGAAATGGCGTGTGATAGGATTCTAGCCATGTAGTGCCGGTTGTTTTCAAAACAACCAAACTGCCGTTTGCTCCAGCCCGAAGAACAATAGCCGCATCTTCACGCATGTAAGGCAAGAACCGACGAGCGACTTCTTCCACAGCATCTCTCTCTGTTGGTTCAGGCAAGCCGAAAAACGAAGCTGCCTCAGCAGAATTAGGAGAAAAGATGTCAACATGACTTAAAGCGGCAAAACATGTATCAAGATGCTCCGGAATACATAAATCAGGGATCGGTTCCCAAACAATTACTGCTTTCGGGAGGTTGATTCCTAATGAAGCTCGGTTGTCATAAATGCCGTCCATTAGTGAGGCAGCACGTTCTGGTGAGCAGATAAGATGAAAAGTCCGTGATTTAAGTAGTGGGGTGCCTATTATATCTTCTGTAGTAATTCTCTTTTTCGGAGTAAGGTATTTGAAAGCTATGTAAAATGACGTTAGAACATGATTTAGACCGCAATTTGCAAATTTAGAAGCGCGCACATCGGTATTCATTTTCTGTATATCCGTTCCATCCCCTAGTAGTAAGCCTTGTTTTGTCCTCTCTAAAAATCATTGTTGTTTCAAGGTCAAACAATTCCTTCTTAATCGAGTCGGGAAAGTCACTTCCGGCATCCACAACCCATCCAACACCTTTGGACGCAGGCGGAGGCAAGAAATACCTTGCACCATATGCAGCGTATGTTCCTGCACCTCCTACCACATTAGTCAACGAAGAACCGTCGAGATATTCGATTTCATCAACGATAAACATGCCCATTGAAGCGAAAAGAATTTCAGGGTCATGATCAATAACGGGTTTTGTAACTTCAGTTGACGACACTTTGCTCATGATGCGTATACAAACAAATCAACTCATAAAAATAGTGCAGTTTTAAGTCCGCTCTTTTTAAAAGCAGAGGTACAGTTTTATTTGGAGTTATAACAAGGAAGTTGAGTCGAGAAAGTGTTATCGCTAAAGTTTGAAAAATCTAAAATTTGAGAGCTGAGCCGCATTGTGTTCAAGTTTACCTAATGCAGCTGATTTTTTGTATACCTGGAGTCCAATTAGTTGTAGGTTGTAGGTTGTAACAGCTGGGTTTTATAAATGTGATAATCTTTGACAAGCCGACTAAACCATTCACAAAAATTTGATCTACGACATAGTGGATGATGTAAAGCCGAAGCCGCAGTTAAATGGGGATAATGAAACGAAGTCTTCCCAGGTTTAAAGCTTTGAATTTCAGAATCACACAAGCGAATTGATATAAATCATTGTCAGGCATATCAATTTAGCTGACAGCGGGTTAAATTGTCCGATGTGTCACAGGAATACGGTAAAGTTGCAGTAAATGCAAGGCTCTTTTTCGGGGGGGGGGGGGGGGGGGGGGTGAAGTTGCGTTATCTGTTTAGATACGGATAGTATGTACAGTTGTTCTGTTCATAGCAAGAAGGCACCTTCGTGTTATACAAACTCCATTAAGTTGCAATTGGTCTCCGGCCATGGCAGTAGATCCCTTAGTAATATGTACATGGCAATAAGCTATGAACGGTCTAAACACTGATACTTGCTAATAGTCATTACACAAAAATGAATATCTGAATCTAGTCACACTAGCAAAACAGTGTCCTGAATTAAAAACAATGGTATTAATCATAGCAACTAGAAACTACCTGTTAACCATCACTAATGCAGGATAGAAAACAATCTTAGCTGATACCAGAAAGCGAGCGCACGCCGCAGCAATGACGACGGCGCTTTGAAGATTAAGCGACAGCAGCCAAGAGTTGGCCAGGGGTAAGGTAGCACTACATTGGGTTGCCCTAACCGGGAAACAGCTTCAGGCGCGTAAACAAACCTCGACGCGTCGCACGCGCAGTGATGCGGCGATTGCGTCTCTCTGTAATCAGGTGGAAGAAGCGTCTGTGGAAAGTCCGAGGTTGAATGTGCCCTCAACTACGAGGACGAGTTGCACTAGCTCTAGTACGAGCCCGCAACCACTGTCTGGGGTGTCTGCGCGTACTTTTTTCCCATTTTAGAGGCCGGCAACAGTTGGATATAATAGAGTGAAATAGCACAGCAACAAAAGGATAATTACCGAGTCTGACTGACTAATTGAAGCAGGTGTCTGGGGCTGTCTGCAATAAGGTTTGACATTCCGTCTTAGTGGCGTCTGCTCCGGGAAGCGCTTCGCAGGTTTCTGCGCGCAAGATTTGGTTATAGGGCGCAATTGCTGCTACCGCAGCACATCATCTACATGCTGATAAAAGCAGGTACTCGATTAAACCCTATTTGTTTCTGGTATCGTCTTAAACCCTTCACAGGCTCGTACTTTTTCGCCGTGCTCGTACTCGCCGCCTCGGGACAAAAATCAATTTTGGCGCGCGGCTCAAAAAATCCTTTCAAGGGCCCAAAAACAGCAGTATCGCCAAATCGCCAAAAAAAAAACAAAACCTTGGACTTTCTTTCCGTTAATCTCGCTCCTTATTCTCGGCAGTTGGCGGCATATTTCCGATACTAAAAAAAATATAGTGCTTTGGGGGCAGCACGACGTAGATTCTTTGCGCATTGCTCGGTCCAGCCGTTAATATATAAGGCAGCGACTATACGCGCCATCCTCGATAACCATCTATCACCATCAATGGGTGTTCCTCTTCTTTGCCGCTCACCCATCTGGGTAGGAAGTGATGTATCTTCCTGCGCCGATATCTAGTACGTGCTTTCTCCATTTATCACTGACAGGATCTACGTAATAACCTCTCGTTGTCCACAGCCTTCTGCATATACTATTCCCTATCTTAGCCGTCGCAATCTCTGTCGCCTTCGTTCTTCCCATATACAGAAGCGTTCATGGCAGTATATCTCTAGGCATCGATGACGAAATTTTTGCCTCTCGTGGCCGCACACTTAGTATTGAAGACGACGACGACGACGAAGAAGGCGCACTCTACCGTCTTCATACGAGGCAGCATGAACCCAACACCGTGCCCAATCCTGCATCAGACACAGAAGTCCTCGAGAATGCATATATCGTCGCCGCTGAGGACGACAAAGAAGAGCTTGATATGATCTTTCTTGCGAACGGCGGTACAAGACTCAGAGCAGCTCTCGAACGGGCAATTGTCATTGGGTTAATTGCGCTTAACGCTGTTGCCGCACTTCCTGCCCTTTCGTCGGATTCAGAAGATGTGGCTCTTTCAAAATTTTTCTTTTCTACAATTTTCTGGGTAAGTCGGTTTGAGATCCTTTAGCAGCATCGGTTTTAATCTTTCCTTCTAGATTTACGTTCTTCTCCTCTCCTTTCATAGAAATACTACAAAATCTTATGACCTCTCATATCGAGTCGGCGCTAACCTCGCATTTCTTTATATCGCGAGCTGGGTTATTGCCATTGCAAACTTCCGCTCGGCGCTTATTACTGAGCATTCAAAGTTGTACTCGACCGTATCTTTCATTGCATTTGTACTAGTTTCTTCGCTTTGGATCCTTGCTCTGCTATCTCCAATCGGTCTCCCCCCGGCGTATACCGAAGTACATAAGGGCCTAAAATACATGCCTGAGCCCTATGCGAATTTAGCCGCTCTTTTAACTCTAGGGTGGCTTACTCCTCTTCTTATGCAAGGATTTCACTCTCCTCTTATCATTGACGATGTGTATGATCTTGATCATGACTCGCGGGCGGCTGTTTTAAGTAAAGAATTTAGAGCTTTATATAAAACGCTTTCTTTCAGAATGGCCTTGCTTAAATTCGCTTTAGCACCTTTTGTAGTTAACTGCGCCCTAGCTACTGTTGCTGCCTGTTTAGCATTCTCGCCTACTCTTATTCTTAGGTATATCGTTCAATATATCGAACAACCTGATATCGTCCCTCGACACATGGCTTGGTTCTACGTTGTTCTTCTGTTATTAGCTTCGCTTTCAACGGCATCCTTGGATTGCATATCTACCTGGGGATTTAGAAAGAATGGTATTCATTTCCGATCAGTTTTGATGACAGAAATTTACTCTAGAGCCCTTCGACGTAATATTTCTGGTACGACTGAGGTGACTGCTACTGATGATTTAGATGAATATGCCGAGAATAAAAACAAATCTGCAAATCCACAGACTCCGGAAGAAGCATCAGAAGAGCCAGAGACTGATTTATCTGGCTCTACTGGTCAAATCATGAATTTAATGGCAATGGATGCAAGCAAAATTTCTGATACCGTCACTCAATCTGGAATTCTAGTCAAGACTATTGTATCTTTCATTGTAGCATTTTTCTGGCTTTTGCAGAGTCTTGGAAAGAGTGCTATTGGAGGCATAATTGCTTTTTGCATTTTAATTCCCTGTACTATAAAGTTATCGAGAGCTTTTGCTAGTAATCATAAAGAAACTATGGACATTACTGATAACCGGGTGAATAAAACTAATGAAGTTTTACAGAATATAAAAATCATCAAGTACTTTGGTGAGTAATTTTTAACCTGCTTGATTAGTAATTTATTTAACTTATCTTTATTTATATATATATAGCTTGGGAACCTATGTTTATGGCGAAGTTGATGGAAATTCGTGCTGAAGAAGTGAAAAAGATAATTAAATTTTATCTTCTTGAAGCCTTAGCCACTCTAAGCTGGTTTGGATCTCCATTAATCTTAACAATCTCACTTCTTGGTTCTTACACTCTTCTTGAGAAAAAGACTTTGACAGCTTCAGTTGCATTCGGAACTATTTCTCTCGTCAATGTTCTTAGACTTCCTCTTGAGAACTTCTCACTTTTCCTTACCAATCTTATGGGTGCTAAAGTATCTCTTGATCGTATTGTCAAGTTTATGGAAGATGACGACGTCACCGATAAATATGTTTTACTTACCAAATGTCGGGGACCGCATTCCCCTTATATCGGTTTTGATAACGCCACGTTTACGTGGGGAGCTGATCAGGAAAGTGGTAAATTTAATTTATCCAATCTCTCCATTAACTTCCCGATTGGCAAACTAACTGTTGTCATCGGACCTACTGGATCTGGAAAATCATCTCTTTTGCTGGCTTTATTGGGTGAAATGAAATGTCTTGACGGGGAGGTTTTCCTTCCTGGTGTCGCTAATGGACGCAAGCCATCTATTGATCCGGAGACTGGTTATACTGAGTCGGTCGCCTACTGTGCTCAACAAGCGTGGCTCTTAAACGATTCTATCCGGCAGAATATTCTCTTTGGTCGGCCTTACGATGATAATCGTTACAAGCGCGTCATTTACGCTTGTGCTCTTGTTCGAGATTTTGAGATCTTGGAGCATGGTGATTTGACAGAAGTCGGGGAAAAAGGAATTGCTCTGTCTGGAGGTCAAAAGCAAAGAATCTCACTTGCTCGAGCAGTTTACTCGTCTGCAAAACACATTTTACTTGACGATTGTCTTAGTGCTATTGATACTCATTCAGCTCTTTGGGTGTACAACAAATGCCTTACTGGACCGTTAATGGCTGGACGTACTTGCATTTTGGTTTCTCATAACGTTTCGTTAAGTGTACCTAGCTCTGATTTCGTTATTGCGATTAATGACGGAAAAATTCAATTTCAAGGAACTCCAATGGAAGCATTCGACCAGCAAATTATTGAAAATGATGATCTTATGAGGCGAAATATTTTAAACAAATTTACTCCTACACACTCTAGTACTGATTTGAAAGGCCTTGCATCATCGGAATCCGACCCTTTACAAAACGGCACAACCGAGCAAACTATAGAAGAACAAATTGACGAAGAAGCAGAGATTTTGAAAATTAAATTAAAAGATCTTTCTCAATCACCTGAGAATGTGGAAGCTCAACAGACCGGATCCGTAAAATTATCTACTTACTTGACATACCTGAAGTATATGGGCAGTAAGTGGTTTTGGATATTTTTTGTCTTAACTTGTGTTCTTCAACAATTCTGTGAAGTTGGAAAGAATTGGTGGATTGGTTATTGGGCAGATCATACTGAATCCTCTATTGAGCATGTAACAGCTGCTGCCGCTGCTCAACATGGATCTGGATATTATCTGGGAGTTTATATTCTTATTTCGTTTCTGTACTTAATTACGGCTTATGGAAGAAGCATTGTTTTCGTTGTTGGAAGCGTGTCGGTTTCAAAAGGAATGTTTTCGGATCTTCTTGATTCAATAATGTTTGCTACTCCAAGATTTTTCGATACTACGCCAGTGGGTAGGATTCTTAATCGATTTAGTAAAGATGTCAGTGCAATTGATCTTGAAATCATGACTTCGTTTTCTTATGTTGTTATTCATTTTACTGAGCTTATAACTGTTGCAGCTGTCATTGCTTCAGTCATCCCACAGTTCTTGTTCGTCGCTGTACTAATTGGTGGCGCAGTTCTCGCAATTTCTGTGATTTATTCTAAATCGTCGCTTGAACTTCGAAGAATGCAAAGTGTTACTCAAAGTCCTGTTTATCAGCATTTTGGTGAGACTTTAACTGGATTAGCTACTATTCGTGCTTATGCTTATGAATCCAAATTTGCACTTCAGAATATGAACATTCTTGATCATAATGTTCGTCCGTATTCAATAATGTGGGCTTGTAGTCGATGGATGAATTTCAGATCGCAGTCGATTGGAAGTCTTGTTGCTGTTACTACTGCTTTCTTCTTAGTTTGGCAAAGTGATAAGATTAATCCTGGGTTCGCCGGATTATGTTTAACATATGCTATTAGTTTTTCAGAGACTATGATTTTTTTCATTTTCATGTGGACTATGAATGAAATGAATATGAACTCTGTCGAGCGTGTTGCGGAGTTTATTGGTGTCGAGAGAGAACCTGAACCTGTCATTGAAGGTTCTAGACCTCCCGCTGGATGGCCACACGCTGGATTGATCGAGGTTCAAAACTTGTCTTTGAGATATGCACCTGCACTTCCCAAAGTAATCAGCAATCTGAGTTTTGAAGTCAAACCTGGTTGGAATGTTGGTGTTGTTGGACGTACTGGAGCCGGAAAATCAACTATTGCCTCTGCTTTCTTTAGATTCCTGGAAGCTGAAGAGGGAAGAATTATTGTTGATGGAGTTGATATTAAGGGAGTTGGTCTTAGAGATTTACGTCAAGCTCTTGCAATCATTCCTCAAGGCATGTGTTCTAAATTTTAATGAGGTTTATATCTGTATTATATTAACAAGTGCTAGATCCAACTTTGTTCACCGGTACTATTCGATCCAATCTGGATCCTTTCGATGAATATTCTGATGATGCGATTTTTGAATCTCTTCGAAGAGTGCACCTCATCGGTCCTATTTCTGAAGAACCATCTGCATCGGCATCTCCAGCTATCGACTCACAATTCAATGTATTCACCGATCTCAGTTCGCCCGTCACTGAATCAGGTGATAATTTATCACAAGGTCAACGGCAGCTTATGTGCCTTGCTAGATCATTATTAAAGTCCCCTCAAATCATTTTCTTAGATGAAGCAACCGCATCAATCGATTACCAAACAGACGCTTTATTACAGACTACAATTCGTGAAGAGTTCCGAAAATCAACAATTTTGACTATCGCTCATAGATTAAGAAGTATCATCGATTACGATCGTATCCTTGTTCTTCAAGGTGGTAAACTTGCTGAATACCAATCTCCTTATGAACTTATCATGAAAGAAAATGGAGTTTTCAAAGGAATGTGCGAAAGTAGTGGAGAATTCGAGGCTTTGAAAGAATTGGCAGAAAAATCATTCATTGAAAAGCAGCAGCAAGAATAGTAAATAATTTCAAAAAAGTTTTAAAGACTTGCTTTCATCTAGATGATCGGAACAGACATTAATACGTATTTAAAGATCAAATCAGCTAAGATGGTAGGAGTATTTTTTTTCATGTGCATAAAATTGTCATTTTGTGGTGTTTGCGTATTTTTTTTTGTTAACAAAAATCTCTCTTTTGTTTTATTTGTACTGTTTGTACTGTTTTTGGGATATGAATAACAAAGAAACGGAGTAAAAAAAACAAAAACACAGCAGGTTGCTGCTGCTCCATGCGTTGTATATGATGCCAATTATTGCACGCATCATTGTGCAATTCCGGCGCAGATACTTTTTGTTTAATTTGTAGTTATACGCTGCACTGACTCTTTAGCAATGACTGATACAACAGCGTCTTCATCGCCAAATCTGACGACTCCATTAAATAGAGTACTTTTTTAATTTTGTTCATATACGTGTGCGTCCGCTAGGATATGACGTTTACATAGCTGCTTGTTCTCGATGTACAAGATATGACCAATATCCAATAGTTAGCATACAAGCTAAAACCAGCAATGCATCCCAAGCTAGTCCTTGAGCTCTCGAGCTGTCCCTCCTAATATTTCTCTGATTGTTGTGGTGTGATCTGGTGACCGAATATCGATTGGCAGGTCACACCGCCTTTACAATAGCATTTCCAATTTAAGTAGTCACGCCGGTGACAAAGTTGTGACGTCTTATGCGCCTTGTTTAGATTTTGTAGTATACACAAGGGATGATTGAAAGTGCGAATCAAGTGGAATTATAGATTTATGTTCATTCATAGCACCAAAGTCAAGATGAGCAGCAGAGCTATAGCGATAAATTTTTCCAAAGTATGATGCGATTGGTAAACTGTTTGAACAGCAAACTCGTAGTTGAGGTTTATAGCCAACTGTATGATTGACCGTGCTGCCGACTTTTACAAATGAATCATTTCATGACGTAAATTCACTGCTGTGGAAGCCACCAGCGCGACCGACGCGCTGCTGCCTACGCGTAAAATTTCAATTTACTAATTTTGGCAAATTACATATTTGTCTACAATTTTTTAGTTTTTATACTCGACCTTCAAAGGTTTGCAGGGTCGTAAGCAGGTGCTCATTTCATCCGCTGTAAAGTTTCTTGAAGGATTAAACGTAGCTTTTGGCCAAAGCCACGCGAGATGACCCAGGCCAGTTCAGAATCCGTACCTGACTACGCCCGCCAGTCTTTTTACAAACTCCCTTCCGCCCCGACTACCGACCACCACCCAGCAACATTACTGAATTGAAATAACATTAGTCTGAAAAAGACACACATTAGTACAAGAACATACAAATATGTTTACTCTCGCTGCACTTGCCATCACTATCGCCGTCACGTTCCTGGTCAGCAGTCACAGCCAGCAAGAGCACGCCGCCGCGCCGGTCATCGATACCGCCACCAGCAACACAGTATACACTGCAGACCTTAACGACGCTCACACTAGAGCTGACAACATTATCGTTACTCGGGATGACCATGTCACTGAATCTGAAGTGACGGCCAACCCCACTGAGAAGAAGACAGCGTTGCACAGTCCGTCGCAGTTAAAGTCAACACTTCCTTGCACGGCGGAGTCCTTCAGATTGTTTGAACCTGTCGTCAATCCAGCTTCTACTACATCTGGTTCAACAAGACCCGTTTTACCTGCCAGGTTTCAGCATCTAGGCACCATACCCAACTTCTGGGAGTTTACAACACCAACTTGTATCGGGATTACCAAAGATGGCCAAATTGGCGCCGCAAATTTAGCGGCGGCAGACAACAAGCCAGGTCTCAATGTCGAGAATGCCACAGAGAAGAAGAAAGAGCTTGCGGAAGAGCAGCTCCAGTCAGAGCCCTGTCGGGCATTGGTAAAATACCAAAACTGCACGCTTGAGGACATTTTGCGAAAGGCCTATATTGGCATCATGGAAGATGCTCTGCGCGCTAACTACCAGTCGACCGCCATATTTCCTACACCCGGAGTGGATTACATCACCACTCAACCGGAGCCTTGCTGGGCTCTGGTAAAGTATCAGAGATACGACTTTCACATAACATTGGAGAAAGCCGGTCTCATTGCTAGGAAAAATGTTTCCAGCACTGAAAAGTGCCAGTCGGCATCATCCACGATTCGCAAACTCGAGAGGAGTACAACAGCCGCTCAAACAGAGCACCGCCAAATCATCATCACAGATGAAATCTCTCAGCGGTTTTACAAAGCAATCATGCAATCCTTTGAAGTCAATCACGCCAAAGAAGCAACGGTCAAGGTTGAACATGAGCCTTGTTTGACTCTTGTTAAATATCAGAAATGCACATTTCCTAGACTTTTCCAAGAGAGCAAGATTGGTACTACGGAAAATGTCGCACGCGCAGCAAACCCAACAAGATGTGCGATTCCAAGAGCCCGCGATGTCAGATTAAATGAGACTTTATTTAAGTCTTGCAGATCTCCAATGTTTCCGGAATCTCTTTTCAGCATTTCTAAACTTGAGACGGCGCTCGATCACGATTTGAAGGGATCGTTGAAAGAGCAGTCGCAAGGTATTGGCAAGATCGGGATTACAACAAAAGGAGGCCAAGAGAACGCAGCTGTGATTTGTGCTCAAGCTGGGAATATCGTGAACTCTGAAGACGCCTGTGAAAATCACGATGCGGATTTCAAGCATTTCATTGCATGAAATGAAATGAAGATGCGCGTTGGGAATACAACTGAAGACATTGCGAAAGAGAATAATCAACCATGCGTTGGGGGGCGCAAAACTGTCGAGACTCCAACTTCGCAAGTCAGCTCTGAGGTGAACAAGCCCGTATACCCTAAAATTGAAGTGACTTTGCGGGGGTGTGCAATGGAGGATGGAAGACCTCTAGGATGCTGGAAAGATACGCCCATATGTGGCCCGTCTTTCTTTTCAGTCATCGAGATAGAGGTGGAAGACAGGTCTATTGAATACCCGAGAGAATCGTTGACATTTGGCACCGACAACGACGACTATGACGAATGCATTTTCAAGCGGGATACGCGAAATGGCGAGGCCTGCACGACTACTAAGGGGTATTTCGAAGAAAGAGATATTGCTGATCTGTCATATTACTACGAGGAGGACTCTATTACAAATAGTTCACTTCCTGATTATGAAAACAATACTCTAGGGACTGCTGCATCGTCTGAAGACGATAACACTGACACTGTTCTTTCTGTTGTTGTTAATGCTGATGAGCGATTGGAAAATCTGCCACCAAAGCCAAATCTGTTAGGAAGATTAAGAGGATGGTTTGCCTAGTGCAGAAAGCGTACTCCTGTTATGTCTAAATACCCTATATTATTATATTTTTTCTGCTTTTTTTCTGTGCTCCGTATTGCTTGTTTTCGTTTTTGCTGGGTAACGTTAATGGGATTATTGTTGTAGGAGAACTGGAAAAGCTTTGCAGTTTATATTTTTTGGAAACAGTGTTTGGATAAAATTGGCCTATTGCAAGAGAATTGACGTTGAATTTTGTATAATTAAAAACAAATTGGAAAATCGTACTTTTTGCGCGCCCCATGTAATCAAAACCAACTTGGTCTTCCTCCCTTCCTTTATGCTTAAATCAAGTTTGCATCCAGACCACACTGAAAGCGCCACCCTCGAACGTGAAGCACTAGGAATGGGTTGTGTAGCTTACCATCGCGGCCAGGAAATTCTCTCATCTTCCGCATCACTTGGCAAATTGGCAAAGAAGTCATTCATTGGGATAGAGAACTCACAGAACGGGTCTAAATGCTATGAAAATATTGAGAACAGTGTTTCGATTGAAGGTCAAAATCAGGTTATGAATCTTGTTAGTTTTGTACATGGTTTTCAACAGGAAAAGAGAACCCATTTTTTTTTTGTTACACACCCAGAAATGGAGAGACCGTAGGAAATGTTCGCTCAGATGCCCTCGCCCAGCGCCCAGCAAGGAAGTTCACGGAAGTTCAAATAAGGCAAGCCGTTAATATGCGGGTTTGAAGTCATGGTCTGGATTAAGGGCCCACTACCTTCAACATGGAAGGCGGTACTATGGAGCACCTCGTCTTAATATCAACATTACTTTACTATGAATGCCTCGCCGTACTGTTTCTAGCATAACTCGGTTTCGTACAGGCCATGGATACTTTATCAGTTATCTGGAAAAAGTGTCACAGAATTCCAATGACCCCGTCAGACCTGATTGCTGGTGTGGAGCAGTGTTACAGGACCTTCTCATTCTTCCTGTCCCCTACTGTCTGAAAAAACGCTTTGGAAAGTATCCTTGGGAGAGCGTTATATTACGAAATTTTAATGGACTAACAAAGGGCTGCAATCCCTCATATTGCTGACTGACCAGAGTGGAGTTGGCCCAAGAGGGTGAGGACAACAACAAGGAGTCCCCACATCTGAATCATTTAACTGGAAGCTCATATTAATGAACTTATCAACCGTCTCCCAGATGATGATGAACTGATGCCGGACAAAACTGAGCTCGAGATTTCGGAAACGCGCAGTTCAGTTTCATTTAAATCTGAATTCCTGTAATTATAATTTTTTTTTGCTCTTTTGCATATCCCACACCGTGCTTTTGATTTTCTTTTATAATTTAAAGAGGCAGATAGTAAATAATTGCTGTTTCAAGGTCTGAAGGAGTGCTTTGTTTTGCTTTATTTGTTGAGACAGCCATGAGTCTCACTCGATAGTCTGGTATAGGCTAAATCATTTTATACGAATGCCTGGTAATTGATACGAGATAACCGAGTTTGATGCGCTTGGAGTAAGTGGGTGGTCTGGCTTACCTACAGGTCACGATGGCATACTTGCTGATGTTTGGTGGTCATTGAAGCGATGCGTGATTGTATACTATTATAGAGTGAAATTCTTTTATACCTTTCTATTAAAATTCATGAATAGTATCAAACTAATCTGTCGGCCTGGCATTGAATATGTAACTAGACTATATTGGCTCTAATGAGCAAATTGTGCTCCAGGTTCTTTAAAACAGATACTTATCAGTGATCTTTTGACTCTAAGGCTTGGCACGTGATTCAAAGTACCCCTGAGTCTAATTGAGATATCGGAAATAAATCAGGAGTGTGAGCAATATCAGCTCCAGTTAAATGAAATCAATTTTCTGCTTCAGCGACGCCGTATGACTGTTGTTGGTGAAAAGTTAGCCGTGCAGGTAATGGGTATTGAAACAGAACTAGAAAACTGAAAGTTGGTTTGGTCGTGAAACTCTCGCCAATTTTTATGTCCCCCTTTCTAAATACATCCAAAACCCAATTCTTGTCCATATTAATATCCAGCCGCTAGAGAAGCTCATCTTACATCTTCTCTATGTCAAGTGTGCTACCAATGGTGGGTAGATGACGAGAAGGACTGCAGGTATGAGTCAGAGTTACATGCACTTAAACTTGCACGATCTAGTAGTGTGCTGCACCCATGATAGTCACTCGCTAGCGCATGTGGTAATTTTTTTTGATGATGGCCTAACTACCTTTGTGCGAAATTGATATCTGTATGTTGAACCAACGCTATCTGTAAGGAGATTGCCGTAACGGGAGTTGAATGCGTAAGCAAAGTTGAAATCCCGCTTTTCAAGCAGACACGCAAGACCAACAGTTAAGTCAATAAAACCAAATAAGCAATAAGCAAAGGTATACGTTTCAAATGAAACAAATGTTACTAGCGTAAGATATGAGAAACATTGGGCGCATCACGGTATTACTAGTTTGGTTTTCTTATCGCACAAAAATTAGTCAATAGACCGCAATTCTCCGCCACGCTCAATCAATCTGTGTTCCAAATAAAAGCTACTAAATGATGCACTAACAAGTGCGACGGTGCGGAAAGAATGAGGACTGTAGCAATCAATCATGAGTCATAGAACCGAGGGGGGCTGAAAACTGTCAGCAAGATGACGAAACGTTGATTGTTGATATGTAGAGTATAACAAAGTAGTAGCTATCTGTAAACAAAAATGCAAATCAGTATCAGTTGCAGCATTAGCAATAGCGTATCAGAATGATGATTGTTGATTGTAACAATATAAAACGAAAACAGAAAGTGGAAGAAAGAAGAGACTCGCAAAGGTTTGAGCCGCACTACATCGCGAGGCACTATCAAACTCTTACTAATCTAAATTAGGAAGTTCTTGAGAACCTTATTTCGCGATTTCGAACTCGAGTGTTGCTGAACAGCATTTTCTCAGAGGGCGACAGTGGAGCGTGCACGCGGCCGGCGCCAATTAAAGGACAAATTACAAATACCGAGCTTTTACGCAGTAGTTCTTTTATTTCGCTGCTTCCGACGACGGCCGTTGGAATTGCTGAGGATTTCAGGAAACTGAACACTGCGCTGTGTTTTTGTCATCTGTGGTGAAATTCACCGAGATACTCTACCGTTTGGGACAGAATTTCTATTTTATCTCTTCTGATAGCATGTTTCCACTCTTCTGCAGTTCACCTTCTTGGGAGGAAGGTGATATTTCGTATTGCGCAGATATCAAGTATGTAATTCCCTGTGTTTGCTCTTTGAAGTCGGACTGATAACTCAACCGGTCGAAATCTATAGCTATCTGCATATTCTATTCTCGCTTTTCACCGTAATTGTCTCCGCTAGTCTCGTCCTTCCTTTATATCGAGAGTCGAGGAAAAGTGTATCTCTTGATTCTGATGATGTACTGATTGCTGAACATCGCGGTCAGTTTGATGGCGAGGATGAAGAAGGTGGGCTCTATCGCTTACGTACCACTGAGTATCACGACGACGAGCCTACCCACGCGCCGGCGACTAGCAGTGATATTCTCGAGGATGCTTATAATATTGCCGAGCAAGAGGGTTATGAAGATACAGAACTGGAAATGTTGTCAAATAAGGGAGTGCGGGCAATGTCAGCTCTTGAGCAGGCTTTTGCAATCGCGCTGATTGTGCTTCATGTTGTCGCCTCAATTGCCTCGACTACTGTGAACTCACCAGATGCAACGATGTTTGGTTTTGCATTTCCAGTTTTATTATGGGTATGACTTCCTCTTTCGCTTATACAAAGCTGCTCCTAACATATTTGTACAGATATACGTTCTCTTCTTGGCTTTGAATCGAAACTCTTCGACATATAATTTATCGTACCGCGTTTGCGCTAATTTGGCATTCATCTATATATCTTATTGGTGTATTGTGGCAATTGAGTTTCGCTCGGTTTTCATCACTCAGCATTCAAAATTATACTCTACTGTGTCAATCCTTAGTTTCTTACTCTCATCGTCATTATGTACAGTTTCCTTGTTATCGCCTATTGGAACACTTCCTGCGTATGTCGAAGTCCGCAGAGGTCTTTCCTATATGCCTGAGACTTTTTCCTCGCTGGGGTCTTTATTGACTATTGGATGGATGACTCCGTTACTGCTTCAAGGACGTCGCTCGCCTTTGAGAATGGCAGATCTGTTTGATTTGGCTGATGGTTCACGAGCAATTGTTCTTAGTCAAAGATTCCGTTCATTGTACAAGCGGATGGCTTTGCGTAAGGCTTTGCTGAAGTTCAATATGGCTCCGTTTATTGTTAACTGTTTGCTTGCTACCCTTGCGGCCATATCGGCTTTTGCGCCTACAGTGTTTCTCAGATATATTATACAGTATATTGAAAACCCTGCTGGAACCCCTCGTCATATGGCATGGCTATATGTCTTTTTGTTGTTGCTCACATCTTTGGCTAATGCTTCGTTGGATGCAATTTCCAATTGGGGATTCAGAAAGGATGGTATTCAATATAGATCTGTTCTTGTTACTGAAATATACTCGAGAGCACTTCGTCGCAATGTAGCTAGTATCTCTCCACCCGTGTCCGAATCGAAGGGCAATTTTGCGGAAGACAATGAAGACTCCGAGCAAGTAAAGCCGGCAGATGAATCTAGCGCTGCTTTCACAACTGGCCGAATCATGAATTTAATGGCTATGGATGCTATGAAAGTATCCGATACAATTACCCAAGCTGGCATTTTAGTCAAGACTACAATTATTTTCTTTGTTGCTTATTTCTGGCTATTTCAAACTCTTGGAAAAAGTGCAATTGCTGGAATTATTGCTTTCTTTTTATTGACTCCCGTCACTATTCTTATGTCTCGAGCTTTTGCCAAGAATCACAGAGTGAGCATGGAAATTACTGACAGAAGAGTTAATAAAACAAACGAGATTTTGCAAAATATTAAAATTATAAAGTATTTCGGTGAGTTGGAGGTCTTGGAGTTTATTTCTCGCTTTTTTTGAGCTAAGCTAACAGACTTCTCTATAGCTTGGGAACATATGTTTATGGGAAAGCTAGATGAAATTCGTAACGAGGAACTTGAACAGCTTGTTAATTTTTTCTTTATCGAGGCTTTGAGTGCTATCACTTGGGTTGGCTCTCCTCTTATTCTCACAATTGCCCTGTTAGGATCATATACAATTATAGCCGGCCACGAACTTACTGCATCCATGGCGTTTGGAACTATCTCGCTTGTAAATGTTCTTAGGCTTCCTCTTGAAAATTTCTCAAGTTTGATCACAAATGTGATGGCAGCGAAGGTTTCGCTGGATCGTATTGTCGACTTTTTGGAAAACACTAGTTCTACTGATAAATATACTCAGCTTACCAAACCCAGCGGGCCAAATTCTCCCTCCGTCGGGTTTGAAAAGGCTTCATTTACTTGGGGAACTGATGAAGATGCCGGAAAGTTTAGCCTGACTAATCTTTCAATTGAGTTTCCAGTCGGGAAACTGAGTGTTGTAATAGGACCTACCGGCTCCGGAAAGACATCTCTTTTGTTGGCTCTATTGGGAGAGATGACTTGTCTCAGCGGCTCGGTATTCCTTCCTGGTGTTGCTTCTGGACGCAAGCCTGTTATTGATCCCACAACTGGATTCACTGAGTCTGTCGCTTATTGTGCTCAGCAAGCTTGGCTTTTGAATGACTCTATCCGAAACAATATTACGTTTGGCCACCCTTATGATGATAAGCGATATAGACAAGTTATTACCGCGTGTGCTCTTGTGCGTGACTTTCAAATTTTGGAGCATGGTGATTTGACTGAAGTCGGAGAAAAAGGAATTGCTCTCTCTGGTGGTCAAAAGCAGAGAATTTCTCTTGCACGTGCTGTTTACTCAACTGCTAAACACATTCTACTTGATGATTGTCTTAGCGCTATCGATACTCATTCAGCTCTCTGGGTTTACAACAAATGTCTCACAGGACCGTTGATGTCTGGACGCACATGCATTTTAGTTTCTCACAATGTATCTCTTAGTGTTCCCGGAGCAGATTTGGTTATCGCCATTAACGATGGTAAAGTAAAGTTCCAAGGCACTCCAATGCAGGCTTTTGAGCAAAATATTGTGGGAAATGATGATCTTATGCGTCGTAATATCTCGAACCGAAATACACCAGCCCAGTCTTCGTCCAATTTAAAAGCACTTGACTTGGAAGTACAGGGTAATATACCGCCACTTAGTGAAGAGTTGGAGGAAGAGCTTGCGGCGATCAAATTAAAGGATATTTCGGAAGCACCTGAGAATATAGAAACTCAGCAAACTGGTGCCGTCAAACTCGATACCTATTTGGAATATCTCAGATATATGGGCCCTCTATGGTTTTGGATGATCTTTATTTCAGGATGTGTATTTCAGCAAAGTTTTGAAGTTGGCAAGAATTGGTGGATCGGTAAATGGACTGGTGATCTTGAATCTGTGGAAGAAGAAAGTGCTAGCGCTGGCCACGGTTCAGTATTTTATATGTCGATTTATGCTACCGTTTCTATTCTGTACATGGCCACTGCTTACTTCCGCCACTCGCTATTATTTTGGGGTAGTGTCAATCTTTCTCGAAAGATGTTTAGCGATCTTCTTAACTCGGTTCTATTTTCGACTCCTAGATTTTTCGATACTACTCCGGTTGGCCGTATTCTCAACAGATTCAGCAAAGACGTTGGAACCATCGATCGTGAAACAATTCCGGTTTTCATTTATGTGACTAATCATATTATGGAGCTATCAACTATTGCGGTTGTTATTTCCTCTGTTGTTCCTCAGTTTTTAGTTGTCATTGCTGTTATTGGTGCAGGTGTATATGCAGTGGCTGCTTTGTATTCTAGATCATCGCTTGAATTACGTCGAATGCAAAGTGTTACACAGAGCCCTATTTATCAGCATTTTGGTGAAACTCTAGCCGGTTTAGCTACAATTCGTGCATATGCGCGCGAATCTCGATTTGCTCTTCAGAACATGGAGATTCTGGATACTAATACGAGAGCATATACTCTTGTTTGGGCATGTGGTCGCTGGATGAACTACTATTCTCAGGTTATTGGTAGTCTTGTTTCTGTCACTACTGCGTTTTTCTTGATTTGGCAGAGTTCTAAAGTCGATCCTGGTTTTGCTGGATTATGTTTGACTTATGCTATCGGTTTTTCTGAGAATATGATCATCTTTGTGGTTGTCTGGACTATGAATGAAATGAATATGAATTCAGTTGAACGTGTCTCTGAGTTTATTGGGATTGAGAAAGAAGCTCCAGAAATTATCGAAGACTCGCGCCCACCTCCAGGATGGCCTCATGCTGGTTCAATTGAGGTACGCAACTTGTCATTGAGATACGCACCTGAGCTTCCCAAGGTTATTGATAACATAAGCTTTGATGTTCAACCGGGTTGGAATGTCGGAGTTGTTGGTCGCACGGGCGCTGGAAAATCGACCATTGCTTCTGCTTTCTTTAGATTCTTGGAAGCGGAGGAAGGAAGGATTATTGTTGATGGAGTTAATATTAAGGAAATTGGCCTAAGAGATTTACGTCAAGCCTTGGCAATTATTCCTCAAGGTATGCTAATCTTTCTGGTTTCTTGTAATAGTGTATTTGAGCTGACATGTTCTTAGATCCTACTTTATTTACGGGTACTATTCGATCTAATCTGGATCCCTTTGATCAATATTCAGACGAAGAGGTGTTTGAGTCTCTTCGCCGCGTTCATCTTATTGGGCAAGCTGCCGAGGAGCTCTCATCTTCATCCTCATCATCTCCAGAGACCCAATTTAATGTGTTTACAGACCTTAGCTCGCCTGTTGAAGAATCTGGTGGCAATCTATCTCAAGGACAACGCCAACTAATGTGTCTTGCTCGTTCTCTTCTGAAGTCTCCTCAAATTATATTTCTCGATGAAGCAACCGCTTCGATTGATTACGCTACTGATGAGCTTCTTCAGACCACTATTAGGGAAGAGTTTAAAAAGTCCACAATTCTGACAATTGCTCATCGCCTCAGAAGTATCATCGACTACGATCGTATTCTTGTTCTCGAAGCTGGACGATTGGTGGAGTTTCAGTCGCCATTTGAACTTATTATGAGAGAGAATGGTGTTTTTAGAGGAATGTGCGAAAGCAGTGGAGAGTTTGAAGTTTTGAAGGAATTGGCAAAGAAATCGTTTATGGAAAAGCAAAAGCAGTAGGGGAGTTCACATACATGTAGAGTAAAAAAGGTGCATGAAGAAAGTCACAACGGAAGGATAACCATATTGCTTTGATAAATTTTATTTTTGATAAATGAATAGTCAATTTCGTATTGCTTTTATAATACATAATAGAGTGTAATGCAATGAGTACAGTTAAGAGTGAAGATCAACGTAAATGATGCAAACTAGTCCCCGGATTTTCCGCGTAATATTCGCTACACAGTGAGTGCGGCTCATATGTTGACGTCATGTCATCAAAAGTGTCTCTTAAAAAAACACATGACGAAGGTCTGCCTAATCGACGCTGGCTGTGACTGTACCGTTGATTCTAGATCTGCGTCGGCAAGACTATTTAAGTAGCGTGAAATGCCTTGTAATTACTATTTTGTAGCTAAGATACTTTGTAAACACGTTGACTCCGAATTTGAGATTTGTGCGCAAAAGGACTGACCCTGATTCACCATGTAAGGAGGCCTTTGTTTGCACGCGTTTTCGCCCTTCGCATTGGTATTGGATATCAAGAGTGTAATGATTGCTGACTACTTGGTATAACAAGACCTCTGACAAAATATGTCTCCTTCTACGCACTTAACCCCTGCTGTAAATCGCCTCGTGGTGATTTCGAATGAGGATCCGTCCACTTCATCTATCGATTCGTCCACTTCAGAATTCTTTGACAACAACAATGTCTACAGCAATGATTACAGAGTCGGAAAGTCCGATGGAAAGCCTCCGACTCCGCCTCATATGTTCAACGACAACTGTCCGCCCGGATCACCCTGCAAACGTCGTACTAGTTCAATGTCAATCTCGGATTTTAGTGTGATGGGATCAACCACGTTGAGAGGCCAATTGAGTACGCCTGTTGTTAAGTTTCGAAAGGAGCCATGGATTCATTCCCTTACTGTAAGCACCGATCTTTAATTTGTGCAATACCCTCAAAGTCTAACATTGTGATAGTCCATGTTTATGGGTCTCGACATAGTCCTCCCGCCTCCTGGTGAACGCGCCGAGACAATCACCTTTGGATTTTCAATTCACGATGGCTACTTCTCTACTGATTTTGCCCTCAAGGAGAAGCAGATACGCTCTGAGATTAATCCATCAGAATATGCCGATATTATTACAGATGAAATACTCACACAGGTCAAGGCTTACTCGACAGATCACATGTTCAAGTTTGTGGCCCTCGGGTTCCGCCAGCCTGTTCAAAAATTCTGTCCTCGCCTCTGCGCTCGACTCTGGAGTGAGTTGGATATTCTGCCCTTTGTCTTTTCGAATGCAGTCGTTGCTGGAGATGAAGATGAGAATAATGGGAGTACGTATATGCCTGCAGCATGCGATGAAATTGCCGATTCTCTTGCTCGCAAGATTATTATGTTCTTCGGTCCTCGTGGACTTCCACGCACTGTTATCGGGTACAGAAATAAGGTTGAAGTTGATGACGATGGATTAATTCACATGGTAGATATTCCAGACTATGAGAAATCCGTATCTCCTCAGACTTGGAAATGTTTTACCAAACTTGTTGATGAACTGAAGAATATTCAAATAAATGGACACAAGGGTGTTCGCGTTGCCTTTTTCAATGCTACGCCTCAGGGAGGTGGCGTTGCTTTAATGAGACATGCTTTGATTAGATTATTTAGATTATTTGATCTTCGTGTTACTTGGTATGTGCCCAAGCCTAATCCGAGCGTTTTCCGGATTACAAAGAACAACCACAACATCATTCAAGGTGTTGCTGATCCAGATTTGCGTTTAGTTGAAAGTCAAAAAGAACAATTTAATAGATGGATTGAGTCTAATTTTGAGAGATACTGGAGCAGTGGACCGTTAGACTCTGAAAAGCCACCAGGAGTTGATATTGCGGTTATGGATGACCCTCAGACTGCTGGATTGGTGCCTAAAGCAAAAGAGGCTGGCATCAAGGTAATTTACAGGTCGCATATTGAAGTGCGATCTGATCTAATCAAACAAAAAGGATCTCCGCAAGAAGGAGTATGGGACTATCTTTGGAATTCTGGTATTAAAGATGCAGATGTTTTCATTTCGCATCCTGTGAGAGGATTTGTTCCTGATGCGGTCGATATTAATAAAGTCGGACTTATGCCCGCAGCAACTGACTGGCTTGACGGACTCAATAAGGATCTTTCCCGTTGGGATACGTTCTATTATATTGGCGAATTTAAAAAGCAATGTGAGGAAGTCAAGGCCAACAAGTTTGTATTTCCCATGCGACCTTATATTTGCCAAATTGCACGATTTGATCCTAGTAAGGGCATCCCCGATGTTTTGGAATCATATAGAAAATTGCGATCAATGATGGATGACGACTTGCCAATTCGAAAAATTCCGCAACTTGTGATCGCGGGACATGGTGCAATTGATGATCCCGATGGGACTGCGGTATATGATCAGACGGTGGAGACTATATCCAGTGAGAAGTATGCAAGCATTTCGAGTGATATCATCGTTATGCGCTTGGGGCCTAGTGATCAATTACTGAACTGCATTTTGTCAAATGCAACTGTCGTCCTTCAATTATCGCATCGCGAGGGCTTTGAAGTAAAAGTCTCAGAAGCAGTTCATAAAGGCAAGCCTGTCGTCGCATATCGCGCAGGCGGTATCCCACTTCAAGTTCAACATGGGAAAAATGGTTATTTGTGTAACGTCGGCGACACTGACGAAGTTACGGCGCGTATGTTTGAACTATTCACAGAGGAGGAAACGTACAAGTCCTTGGCAGATTACGCGGCAACTTCTGTAAGTGACGAAGTTCACACTGTTGGGAATGCTTCCGCGTGGTTATATCTATTTAATGAACTAGCCAAGGGCAAAGAAGTTTGTCCTCAAGGCGGATGGGTTTATGACTTAATGAGAGAGGCCACTGGTATGCCATGGACCGAAGGGGAAAACAGACTGCCTCGAGAGTCTATGTAGTGATATTATCTTTTGTTTTTGCTTTTATTGTGTCTATGATTCAGAATATGTATGAGATTATTTTGTTTTCAAAGCAGTATCTTGTAACACTTCAAAAGCTCTGGAAGACGTCGAGTGACCTTCCAGAGTCGTCGTACGCGGCGTGCGATCTCAGATAAGCACTAGTCAAAACGTAGGAATGATTATACAGACACTCAACCAGGTTTGTTGCCTGCCCATTTTCATCCTGCCCCTCCTTCAATCATATTTAAAAACCATCCCGCATTTTTTCATTACCTGTCTTTCTCGGCGCTCATGATATGCACTCTAATACGTGCTTCTACGTATTTGTAACAGGCATACTTTGATCCGCGCGTCTCACTTCATGGTACGCCATTCGAGCTAATCTTGCCAGTGCTGTTTTGCTACTCGCATATTGCAGAGTGCCTCACCATGACTATCTGTTGCTGTCATGAGTACTTGGGATTTAACTACTGACTATACGCATCTCTCTCATGTCCAGTTGAAGATCTGGTGGTCTTCGCTACGGCGGACCAGTAATCTCCTCCTTGTGTGTAATCATGACCCCCGCAGGCGCCTTAGGGCTGCTATAAACACAGATACAGCCTCCTCTTAAAGGTGGCGAGTCTTGGAAAATGGCACTAATTCCCCCACGCCAGCAGAAATATCCGGTTTTTCCCTGGATGTTGCCGATGTTGAGGTGTAGGCCTTAAAGGAAAATAGGGGTGAAAAATTAGCTCTACCAAGAGCACTTCTACTTTGATGCGACGTTCTTGATCGTTTTGACAAGACAGAAGGGAGAAAGCGGTGGTTTGAGACTTGCAGGCCGGCCTTTATGTCCACTGGCGCGTCACACCTTCACGCTACAGTTCGTATATTCTTTAGGCACCCTTGCGTTATGATACTGACTACTTAATACACGCATACGCGCTATATCATACATACAGTCCATCTTTCTGGAATCTTGCTGTTTCATTTTTACTTCTATTCTATTCTACTGGCACCAGAACTTTGACTTTTTTTTATCGCTATTACATCTCTTTATCGTTACTGCTGCTGCACCATCGAACGCCAATTTTTGTTGTCTCTATTAAGTTTATTTATGAGAATGATGTATTGTTATGCTTTCACGTGTAGTTTCGTTAGTCATATAGCACAACGTCGTAAATACGTTGACTATAGTTGTCTGCATGTGTCTCTTCAAGTGCTATGGCTCGTGTGGGTTGATGATTGTAAAACGGGCGAGTTCGATCGTAGTCCAGCGCCACGGGTTTCTGTGGATTTGTAATACCTACTATCTCGCTTGAGTTTGTGAAAGTCAGTAGCTTAGAGATTGATATAGACTGGAATTTGTCCCCACAATAATGGTGGTTTTCACAAAGGCGGTGGCAATAGTGACAACAGATTTACATTACCGTAAATATAATCAGTTCTTGCACGCCTGAGAGCTTTTGAGCATCAACTGCCATGTATGCTGCGCTATATTTTCTAACCTGATACTTGAGGCTTCTGTCAACAAAGTGATGCTTACCGCCCCCGACAAAAAAATAGCCTTCTACATAAGTACCTAGGGTCCGCAGATATTCTTGAAGGCCGCCTATACACGTAAACGCAGCCATTTTTTTAACGGTGACGGGCTCTGGTATTTTCAGCTTTAATGTATTTGCTATTGCGTAAATTATCTGTCGTCTGCGTTCTGTTGATCTATATTTGCTTTGATCTTGTTTCGGCAATTGTTTAGACAGTTATACATATACGCTGTTGCTGTCATAACTATTGCTGCTACACGTATGGGATTGGATACATGTCTAAGGCTAACTTTTCCAGAATAACAAACGATTGTTGTATCATGTGCTTCAAATCGTCTTGATATATAACTCAAGTGTGCAAATACGTCAAATTCTCTCAGAGTTAACGTTTCTGAATTGGCCGAGACTCATTGTAGGATAATCTTCAAGCAATCGATAACATGTAATTGGGCTAAGACGGAAAGTTATGCGGTATTTGCTACAGCTGGGTTAGCACTCATTGATCTGGCAAAGGTAACTTTTAAAACCACTCGGTAGACCTTTGACGAGAGCAGGTCATGCAAATAAGTAGTTTGAGATTTAAGTATAACAATGAATGTCTTCCTCCGTAAATACGTGCATAACTTACGAGATAGCTATACGCAAAATATCCGCTTCGAGTTTATTAAAATCAGTGCCAATTAGAGGAAGAAGTAAATAAAAACCGTTCGGATCACGGCTCACAGAGGCGCAAATTGATTTAGACCCTGAGACTTATGCTTTGAGAAATTCGTAAAGCGAGTGATGTTTATTTGCTTTCTTGCCGCTACCAACGTTTAAAATGGCATATACGATATTTATGGCTGCTTGTATATGAGAAGGTTGCTTGAGAAGTGTAGTAACACCGAGGATTTTCGACGTGAGTAGTTTGCGCGGAGGAGGGAGGGGAGGGGGGGGCGAAGGTATGACGTATATAGGGGGCGATGAACACAAACCCCGTCATTGTCGATTTTGGTACCAAACTTTCTTTTTGTAAAGTAAACGGATTCCTCAGGAGGACAACAATAAAGCCACTTCATTTCCTTTACTACCACAGTCCATGCTGGCACACAATATTTCTATTATCGAGATAGAATTTGAGTCTTGCAATGCCGACATATGAGTCGTCGTATCCGCCAAATTTGTATCATGCTTCGCGACCGCGCGGGAGTCGCGGATCAGGCTTACAGATGATTGCGAACGGGCGCGTGGGCGCAGCACTCCGCAGGTTATTCACATCGTCCAATTTACTGTGTTTGTTGTGGGGTTATTATTTATATTGGGGAGAACGAAGAGTGCTCCGCGCCGCTGTTCAAGATTGTAGCTGGGAAAAATGGGAGAAGTGGGTATGTATATTGTGTTCGTTATGTCTGCGCCATTTGTGTGGAACTCGATTTTAAACCTCTTCCGCATTTACCATTGATAACTTGCAGTGTTCTAACATTTGTTGATATAGCCCTCTGATGCGGTGCCAGAAAGAGTGGTAATTGTGGCAGATCCTCAATTGGTCGATGCGCATACCTACCCAGGTCGGAATTTCCTGTTCCAAGGGCTGACCGAGTACTATGTTGACACGTACATGCATCGAGCTTGGGAAAGCATTGAAGGATATTTGAACTCCGACACAACTATTTTTCTTGGTGATTTGTTTGATGGAGGACGGGAATGGGAACATGATGCCTGGATTGAAGAATACCATCGATTTGAAAGAGTCTTTCCTGTTCGGATAGGAAAGCTTACTCTACGTGAAGTTGCAGGAAATCATGATATTGGATTTGGCAATACAATCAATGTCGACGCTTTAAACAGATTTCGAGCATATTTCGGAGAACCTAATCGAGCTGTCGACATTGGTAATCATTCATTTGTGATCCTGGACACTAATTCGATGATGAATACAAACAATAAGGAAGTTTATGAACCTCCACGCAAATTCTTCGATAGCTTAGTCGAAGACATCCAAAAGCCAGATGGACTATCTCATCCTAGAATTCTATTAACGCACATTCCATTATTTCGGCCTAATGACGCGCAATGTGGTCCTAAACGTGAAGGTTCACCATCATTACCAATCTCCAAAGGATATCAATATCAGACCGCAGTTGATCCACCTTTAACGGATTTGATTTTGGATAAATTACAACCAATTGCAGTATTTTCGGGTGATGATCATGATGCATGTCGCTATGAGCACAAGTATGCCAATGGTGCGCGGACAGCAATTGAGTATACTGTTAAAACATTATCGATTGCAATGGGTGTCTCGTATCCAGCTTTTGAGATGGTATCTTTATGGAATCCAAATGGTGTTGATGCAGGGCATGCGACGTTCCAAACTAGACTCTGCATGCTTCCTTCACAATTCAGCATTTTCAAATCATACTTCAAAGTTTTGGTATTCACAGTTATCGTGATTGCATATGCATCGACAACAGCATGGAAATCATCGAAGAAATACGGAAAAACAGCTGGTGTGGATTTTCTTTCCGGAGGATCAGAAATTGGTGACAAAAAAGATAAATCCTTTCGTGTGTATCCTGCGCCTGTAATGATCGCAATCGCCAAATACCGAGCTTTCAAAAGAGGAAAACTCGTGTTGCGGATATTTGGACAGCCGGGGACTTTAAAAAGAGAGTTTTTGAATAGGTTAACATATGTTATGTGTACTGTCGGAACTATGTATCTTTATCTGATTTTACGCTGGGTTTAAATTGTATCAAATTATATGATGGCTTTGCTAAGCCGGGCAAGTGGCAAATGTTTATTAGCCCCAGCTGGGGAAGGAAAATACGGGACTATGAGTGCTTTGTGTGTTTGTAATTGTAATATACGTTTCATTATGAGATCTTTGGGCAATACCGGTACTTGCTGCTGGCTGGACCTGTGACGTTACGTGTTGTTTGACGAGGCGGTCGATGACTTTGAAATAGAAACCGGAGTTGGGTCTCGACGCGCCGGAAGGGAGCCGCGTCATCTGCGGCGATGTATTTAAGCTGCCATTTGCGGTTAACAGTCTTTGTCTTGTCATGCGCAACGAATAAAAATCGAGGATAGAATTGAGGAGTACTATTCTGGAAAAGCTGAGCTGGTAAGGAGGGAAACTGTACTTTGCTATAGGTGAATACTAGACTGGATTGAGTATGGTAACAAGCGGCTACTTTGACAAAAACTTGGTATGGAGAGCTGACCGACGAGTACTTGTTAGGACTATTTAAAATTGCTTCTCTCTTCACTTGTCAGCATACACTGCTTTTTCTATTGCAGATTCTCTGATTTTGTTAATAATATTAAATCATGAAGCATTTTGCTCAGGCCATGGCAATATTATAATCACCTCCATCGCAAGTAAACCTGCTGTATAAAACCTCCCATTCCACTGTCATCTGCGCACTACGCCCAATCGCAACATTTTCTATCAACATTATTCTTGCTACATGCTCTGAACTAGTGCCATTCTCGCACGCGTTACCATTTCCTTCAACTACTCGTCACGATTGAAATCATTCGCCGCAGTCGACAAACTCCGACTTCAAACTCCGAGCTGAAGTCCACGTGATGTGTCTTTATTAGGCATTCAAGACAAACTTTAACTTAATTATGCAGCTTTTTTTTTTACTGACTGTGCAATTTAGTAATTTTCGAAATTTTCGCGATTTCCGGCAACTCTGAATATCTGACTATTTTGTTCACTTCTCTTTTGGTTTTTGGTTTGATCTTCTTTTTGTGGTTTTTACTTTTTTTGTTTATTCAATAAGGAGGAAAAAAACAACACTGTTGCTCTCCAGCCATCATGAGATTCTCTTTACGCGCCTTGCGCGCTCCTCGTGCGTGCATGTTCACTCAATCGCAATGTACTTTGCAAAGCTCTGCATTACGAACTCGTAGCGTTGTTCGCGCCAGCGTTTCTTCTTTTGGGTCTGGAAGACGAAACTATGCAGCTGCAGGCACTAAAATCGTGAAATTGACGGCGGATATGTATCCTGAGATTGTTCGAGACCCGAGATTTGGTGAGGTATGGTTCTTGTTTCCTTTCATTAATCCATGGATTAGCTGGGGATATGGGGATTGATTAATAACATATTGTATAGCTTACACAAACTGATATCGATCATTTCAAATCTATCTTGCCCGAGTCGTCAATTTTACAAGATGATCAAGATTTATCGGGATATAATATCGACACGATGCGAAAATATAACGGACAATCTCGTCTTATTCTGAAGCCCCGTTCCACCGAGGAAGTTAGTAAGATCATGAAGTACTGTGGTGAAAGAAAGCTTGCCGTTGTTCCTCAGGGTGGAAATACTGGTCTTGTTGGTTCGTTATCCTTATTTTGTGTTTGTTCGACAACTTTTGAGGAGATGAGTGTGGGGAGGGTTGTGCTAACTTTGAAATTATCTGATAAGGTGGCTCGGTTCCTGTTTTTGACGAAATAGTTATTTCTCTTGCCAACATGAGCAAAATCCGCTCGTTTGATGACGTTTCTGGAATTCTCGTCGTTGACGCTGGGTGTATCCTTGAAGCTACAGATATGTTTTTGGCTGAGCATGGATATATTTTCCCTCTCGACCTTGGGGCAAAGGGATCATGTCAAATTGGAGGAAATGTAGCTACAAACGCTGGTGGTTTAAGATTACTTCGTTATGGATCGCTTCATGGATCTGTCCTTGGCGTTGAAGCTGTTATGGCTGACGGTACGATTGTTAACGGACTTGGTAAACTACGAAAGGATAACACCGGATATGATGTTAAACAACTTTTCATTGGATCGGAGGGAACCCTTGGTGTCATTACTGGAGTCTCTGTTCTTTGTCCTAAACGATCAAAGGTTATGAATGTTGCTTTCTTCGGTCTTGATTCGTACGAGAAAGTTCAGAAAGCGTTTGTAAGAGCTAAAAGTGAACTCGGTGAAATTCTTTCTGCATTTGAATTCATGGATCGCGAATCCCAAAACCAAGTTGCTCGATTTAGTGAACTCCGAAGACCTCTTGATGAACAACACAATTTCTACGTCTTAGTCGAGACTTCCGGATCCAATCGCGCTCACGACGAAGAAAAACTACAAGAGTACCTCGAAGGATTGATGGAGTCTGAAATTATTGAGGATGGTGTATTAGCTCAAGATGAGACTCAATCAAAGAACATCTGGACATGGCGTGAAGGTATTCCCGAGTCACTTGCTCGTACCGGTGGTGTTTACAAATACGACGTCTCAATTCCTCTTGAGGATTTATACTTGATGGTTGAAGATTGTCGCGCTAGAATGATTGAAAAGGGATATGAAATTGGCACTGAGGAGTCAAATATAGTAAATGTTGTTGGATACGGTCACTTAGGTGATGGAAACTTGCACCTTAACGTCGCTGTTAAAAGCTATGATAAGGAAATCGAGCATGTCCTTGAACCCTGGGTTTATGAATGGATTCGTACGTACTTTGCAACTATCTTCCTAATCTACTCACTGCTAATTACTTTCACCCAGAAAAACGACAAGGATCAATTTCAGCCGAACACGGTCTCGGATTCGCTAAACGCCCATTTTTAAAATATAGTAAAGACCAAAGCATGATAGATCTTATGAAACAAATCAAAAATGTTTATGATCCGGTAATTATTTCTTTTCCCTTTTTGTGTCTTTTAATTATGCGCATTACTTCTTTTTTCCGTGGTCTAACAGGAATTTTTTATCAACTATAGAACGGAATTATGAACCCTTATAAATATATCTAGTTTTTTTTTTTTATTTATAAAGGAAAAATTCACATTTATAGATCTAAAAATTTGTATAAAAATATTCAAGAGCGATAGAAATAGAAACGAAAATTGGTTGTTTTTTTTGGTAATAAAGGTAAATAATAAATCAAGTAAAAATTTAATAATAAATATTGGAAAAAAACACAAAAGTAATAAAAGTACAAAAAAAGGGCCGACAATCGACACGTAAAAGAATAAAAAACAAAGTCTCACAGGGAGCATAGAGCATAACAAAGCCAAAAAAAAAAAAAGAAATACAGCGAGGTGTCGCTCTTAGTGAAATAATATCATGTCGTTTGTCTGTTTGAGAAACGAAAGCTAGAGAACGTAAAGAAACAATAAACGTACTGGTACACATTAGATAAAAGAAAGACAAATTAGTAAAGTAAAATAAGTACCAAAACACATAAAGAATGTGTTGATCTTTAGAAAAAGATCAATAATAAAAATACAACTAATCAAAATTCAAAAATCAAGAACCAAAATATAATAGAACATAGTATCATCGGATAAATAATCATCGGCCAGCTCGGCTCATTGAATTGAAAACACAAGTAATCAAAAACTGTCATCTCCAAATAACATATAAAAAGAAAAAGAAAAATAAAAATACATCTGGAAATCTCAACCAAAAAAATGATTAAGAAGTGGGAGAGAGAAGAGAATAATTCAAACGGAAAACGAATTACCACTTTTGGTATCTTGCAAAAACGATAACGTACCGGAATTTAAAAGAGATCAATAAGACCAAAACGTTGCTCGACACCAAATAGTCCAGCAAGTTTCCACTCTTCATCAGCAAAAGTAAAGAAAACAATATCTTTCCCACCATCAGTTTCAGAGATAATGCTTTTAATAGCTGTTTTCTGTTCTGCTTTCCCAGGGAATGCAGCACCGTTAGATTCAGTACCAGCAGACGGCCAGCCTGTTTCTAAAACAACGACACGACGCTTAGCATATCTGTTTTCGTTTTGCGATAGACAGGCAGCTTCGGCTAGTAACATATTTTGTTTCACAAAAGTACCAGCATCTTCAGGACTTATACTAGCGTCAAAGAATGGATGAACATTGATACCAATAGCATCAATAGCACGACATAAAACTTCCGCATGAGTTTCTAGAATATTCGTCGTTTCAGCAGTAGTAACAGGACCTTCATATCCCACTTTTCTCAGCGTAGAACGAACTTGCTCAATATAAACCGCTAAATCATCAGCAGTGCAATATTCATTGAACACAGCTTCATTTCCCACAACGACAAGATCAACAATATCAAAATGACGAAACTTGGAAAGATCATCAATTTGAATATCATTCTCTTCAATCCCAGACTCATTGATAGAAACACCTAAAATCAACCGAAGACCATTTTCACGCGCAATTTCACCTGAAATAGTCAACGCGCCGCAATCGGTAGAGTATAAACGAACGGCGCCAAATCCTTTGCTAGCAATCGTTTTGATGTCGAAAACAATTTCAGAAAACGTCTTGCAAGCACCGGAATCAGTGTACGGAGAATACGAAATTGCCCAGGGATGTTGCTCGGTGGGGAGAGCAAGGGGCTCGGACAATTTCAAAACACTCTCGTCGCGACGAACAAGACGCTTGGCAGCAGGCGCAGAGGTAGCTACCGCAAGCATTAAGTCTTCAGTGACGGTGGTAACGGCACCTCCGTCAACTGTATAAACGCCTCCGGAAGTACAAGACACGGTCTCGTAGTACGTCTCAGTCGTGGAAACTACAAGAGGAGTGTCGGGATCATCTGTGGGAGCAGAGCCGAGGGTGGAGGTCTGGGTGAAAGTGATGTACGAGGTAGAAGTCTCAAGGATGTCAAAGAAGTCCGAAGAAAGGACGGTGTATGTCGAGCAAGGCACGACAATAGTCTCAGTCTCTTCCACGGCGGTGGTGAGGACGTCGCCAATTGTGTAAGTCGGTCCGGGGACCGCTGTGATGGTCACGAACTCCGTGTAGAGCGTCGGCGTAACTGTAGTCTGGATAGTCGTGGTGACGAAGACGGTAGAAGTCGTAATGATTGTCTCTGAGGTCGTAGTAGTGGGTGTTGAGGTGGGCGTTACAGTGATAGTGGTGTTTTGAGACAGCATCGCGGTGGGGAAAACTGTCTGCGTGATGGTCGTCGTTGGCTCGGGGGAAGACAACCACATTGACGAAGACGCGTACACAGAAGTAGAAACAGATGACAACGATGACGGCAAAGAAGAAGACGAGTTCACAGAGGAAGCGATTGAGGACATTGGTGCTGAGAACGTTGAGGGGGGAGCATAAACAATGTTGGTCTTGACGATAGTTGTCGTAGGTTCCACTGATGTCGACGAGGCATTGACATAGTAAAGGTTCTGTTTCGTGGTCGATGAGAGCGAAGTCCACGAGACTGATGGCGTTGCCTCAACTGTCACATATACCTTTTCAGTGACTGTTGACGAATAGGACGAGTTTCCCGCGGTCGTTTTCGGTGGTTCTACTGCTAGTCAGTTGACATATTCTATTCTATTGAGATCTCGTGTAACGAACCGTAGTCGACCCAGTATCCTACAACGTAGGTTGAACACTGGCAATCGTCATCGTTTGCCCGAGGCAGTAGCACATCGTATTTTGGAGCCGCCTCTGGCTGAGGCAGGCGACGATGATGGCGGTGGTGCGCGTGAGCAGCAGCGGACGAGACAAGAATCAGAAGCGTTAACAACGCGCTGTGCCTCATGATGGCTGTTTGAAAATTCACAGAGAAGAGGCCGAACAGCAACAAACAGCAAGCAGCAAACAGAAAATAGTACAGACTAGAAGAAGTCGCGATGGCGCGCTCGTTTTTTCGCACAGGGGCTCGACGCGTCGTGTTGACGATGCCGAATACGGACTAGCGCGAACCATTGTTCGTTTATTTGTATTTCCTTTTCATCCGTTTATTATCGGTTTATTTGTTTTCCCGTTTGTTTGCTGCTTGCTTTACTTTAATCTTCTTCTTCTTCTGCTTCTTCATCATCCTCCTTCTCTTTATCCGCTTTATCATCTTTTTCTCGTCGCCAGGAACATTAGTCCGCAGAACGCAGAGTTGTCTGGACTGCGTCATTACGTAGCTAGTCACATTCCAGTTGCCAAACGCTCACACGCCGCTCGCTTGTCCGGCCCGCGCACGCCAAACCAACTAACTTAACCCTAATCAATCAAATCGGAAAACCCTCGCCCTCATCTCAGACCCTGGCAACCGCCCCTTTTAGGGAAACTTTCAACGCGTCAAAAAAAAACTCGCGTTTCCTACGCGTTATTTTTACTATTCCATCTTCCAGTGCCGCGTCAGACTCTCTCCACGAGATTCCTTCCCGTACATGATCTCAAATGCGTACAGCGCTAGTGTCACCCCGCTGTTCACCCACGACCACAGCTGCCACGTCATGATCTCAAATCCAAACAGTTTAGTCGTAGGCCGCAGATAGCCAAAATGCTGCATCAGCAAATGCGAGTACACTGCAATCAGAACGCATGGTGCATATGCCCTCACAAAATGTTGGCCTGCCGTACCTCCTTCGTTTTCCGTCTCGGATTCAGTGTCTATGTCCCCATTCGCATTACTCTTTCGTCCGCCACGATGCCCTTCCGGCTTACCGCTGCCTGGTCTAGCCACGCTCTTCGCCTTGTTCTCCGTCTCGTACTGATTGTTGAGCGCCAACGAGCTCGCTGTACGAGGGGATGGACTATGCTCAAGGCTCCTCTCTCGCAGCGCAGGAATAATCTGTGTCGTAGCAAATAACACCAGCAGTCGATACATCAGCGACACCACAATCGATGGTGTGATTGTCGACATCGCAGCTTTAATAAACTCAAACATTGTGCCAAAACTTGCTGGAACCGTCGCTGCAAGAGATGCTACAATCGTAGCGTAGCTAAAAGACCATTAGCATACACACTCTCTGATCAGTTTATATGTGAGCTTACCTCTCCATTATTATCGGCGGAAATGGCGGAAACTCGGTCTTCGAGCTGCCGCCAGTAATACTACTACCGCTGCTGCTGCTGCTCTCAATCTCGTATTCCTGTCGGGGTCGGAAATCGGTAAACGTCTCATACAGACAGAATACCATGTATCCAAATAAGAAACTTGACTCAATCAAATTCCCTCTCCGCGACACAATGCCGTATCCGCCCAAAAACATTGTTGACGTTAAAACAACTCCTATCAATGTCGCGTTGGCAACGCCAATAGTGATAGGGAACGTGTATATCCGGTATAAAAAGTAAAATGCGCACGTCACGATGTTTGCAGAAGCAATAAGCAAAGTAATTGTCCAGCCATCTGAATTACGCTTGACCAGGTACCGGCTGATCTGACCTGCTGCTTGAATAACAAGTAATGTGCAAAATCCTTCTAAAATTGTAAATCCTGCTGTCGCGTTTTCAAGGAAATAACGCCAAGGGATCAGTATCAGGTTCCAGATCGGATACGAATGCTCGGGATCAGAGTAAATGTTCAGAAACATGATGAATAAAGTGGGAATTATCACATGTTGACTATAGTACACTATATGTGTTAATGTATGAAATTGCGTGTTGCGTCCGAGGAGACGGATCGTTGCCATTGAAAAGTAAAAGACAACTAGTGTGAGAGTGAAAGCAAGCCCACATTCTTCACCACCGACATCAAATGTCAGCGGCACTGTGAGAATGATTAAAGACAGATATACACCATTAGTAAACACATTGAACCAGGTCCAAAACGATAAAGAACCCCGTCGCATCTGGTTTTTATCAGCTTCCGTCGCAGTATGAATATATATATATGTGCTGGTAGTTGTCTAGCTATGATATAGCAGAGTTAAAAAATGCGTTTGGTGAAATTTGATCGCTGAACAAACGCATAGAAATAAGTAAAACTCGAGACTTCTGCTGTACCCCAGATCACCCCGAATTTTGCAGATTCAAATTTCTACCAGTTTCAAAATAATTCAGCTTTCCCAACGAATATCTTCACTCTCTTTAGTTATTACAGATTTCCAGCAATAAACAGAAACCAAAGCAACCGATGAAGACAAATTGGAACGATCAGGGGGGGGTTTATCAACACAAATCCCAGTCACGCTCTTCACTTTTTCTTCGTGTTTTTCTTCTAAAACCACAGAACTTCGCCGACTAATATAAATTACCAAAGCAAACTAATTCTACCCGCATCCAAAAACAAATCAAATTTCTATGATTCGAATCAGGTTCTTGCTCAGCATGCAAACAATAAACAAACAACTGCACGATGAGCTGGCCGTGAGAGCAAGATCGATGACCGAAAAAACTGTAAAATTCACAGAATTAATTTGCGAATGTTATGAAATACCCTTGCCCTGATACTAATGAGAATTAAAATGAATTTGAATTAATATTCTGCTGTTTGTATTTTATTTTGCAGGTTTTAAGTAGTTGTTGCAGTTTAAAATGGTCATGTTTGATTTCAAGTAGACGACTTTGTTGTCAATTACTCAACAGCGAGACGGCGGTGCTGTTGTTGTCAGCATCGACATTGCAAGCGCAGTCGCATTCATCGGCAAAGCTGATCTTTACTCGTCGTATTCATAGTCAGTATTTATTGCATAAGATATTTTTTCCATCGCTGCAAGCAAGCTATATGGATAACCCGAGTAAAGCTCACAAACAAAAAAAAACAGAGATAAAAGGGCATTTTAAATACAAAAACGGCAAAGCAAGCAAAATAGACTCTCTTATGACATGTATAAAGCTATGTACTACTACAGAAACGCATTCTCCACCAACCCCTAAGCCAAAACCGCCGTTCGCTTTAAGTTGTTAAACAGCTCCATCTGTGTCTTAATTGTGTTGCTCAAGTACACCACAAGTAGAACATCCTGTAAGTGGCTGTTAAACAACTTTTCCAGTTCCTCTGCATCCACCTTTGGTGCCAGGCTGAGATTCTGTAACAGAAACTTGCCAATGGCGACGGATCCGGGATTACCACCGTCAATAACGGACGAAACATATGTGGAAACGCGGTCAATCATTTCGATAACTTGCTCGATTGAGCGCTCGAGATTGCCGATATCGTTGACGAGAGAAGTCTCGCGTGTTTCATCGTTCTTTGCGCGAGCAACGAGCTCCACTATTCGCAGATATTAGCTTCAAGCAGTTTAAAAGAATAAGAAAAAAAACGGAAACTGAAACATACAGCCGCTGCGCTCAGCCTCGGGATACCGAAGCTCGTGGGGTACTGGAACGAACAGGCAGCTCTCAGGAATTTTATCTGGAATCACGCCAACATTAGTCGAGATATAGGTTCGCACGGAAATCTCAGAATGAGGATCAGCCTGCATGGTCAAGTGAACAGCTGGGTAGGGATGTGTGCCATCTGGGGCTGAGGAGTAGAAATTTTGAATCAAGGCGCTGAAAGCATTCAGCTCTAATGAAGTCGCGTACCTGTAGATTGAGCATCCCAATTAGGTTCTTTTTTTCTCTCTTATATCATTAAATTAATGGCACTCACCAGCCAACAAGTACTTCTTTTGGGTTCGCCTTGTGGTGCAAGTTGTACATGGTCTTGTGATACTCCATATCAATTTCAACCTACAAGTCATTGTTCCGTTAGTTCCCCAGACTTGCGAGCATCTAACGTCCGATTTCAATAGAACACACCTGAGCGGCAGATTCAATGTGAGGGACAGCAAATGAACTCTTAATCTCAATCTCAGTTCCATCGTCTGATCGAGTTCCGAGAAGAGTACCGATAACGCGCTCCTGATCATCATTTCTGCGCAAAGTATGATCCAAAATTGAAAACAAGCACTAAATTTCCGCCCAAATCAGTTAATTCAAATCTCTCGTTTTTATAATTCGTAAGTTCGTAGTGATATACCTGAGGATGGACAATGACATTCAAAGGCGAGTTTCCATGCTGAGTGAGTGCGCTCGCAGGTTTGCTGAGATGAAGAAAAGAACCGGACGACATTATTAATTATTCTGAGCAAGAAAAAACAACAAGGTATATATAAGCTATCAAAACAAATAGCTGACTATGTGAAAATCAAGTTTTATCAGGATCCACCAACTCCTCTTTCGTTTTGAAGTCTTTGTGGAAAATGTTGCTTGTTTTTGCTATTATTGTTCAATATTTCTCAAAAAAATCTCTTTGCCTCAGAAAATTTTCGGTTTACTGTGGCGCTTAATACTGCACCGCCACATTAAACGCCGCACGATGAGATTTTGTATCAAAAATAATTTTTGGAGCCCTTTTTTTCATTTTAAGGAAAAGAACAGTTTACGTACTCTTTGATTTTCCTTGTTCATTTTTGTAACTGAGTGTTAAACTCGAGGACCGGATATGGCTAAGATTTCACATAAAAGAGTGGAGAAGGAAACGCCTACTGCTCGTGCAGCAGCTGCTGCAGTAAGAGCGAAGAGATCTAAGAAGATGTTGGATTCGACTAAACCTATCAAAGTTCTCCGACAAGACAGTGATGATTTAAAAGCCCAAATGAAAGAAGAAGAAGAAGAAGTCAATGATTATGACGACAACAACGAAAAAGAAGATAATGAAGAGTCCGACGATGAAAGTACAGATCCATTTCATAAACATTTCTCTCATCCTCATGATTCAGTTATTAAGAAAATGATCAGTCAAGTTCAAGCTAAAGGATGGGTTTCTGAAAAATCTAGGCCCACGATTAATGATGCACCTGCAAAATTTAGTGTAAATACAATGACTCCTGGTGGTACAAAGATAGTGGACGACGTCAAGATCAAAGGCTCTACTTTAGAAACACTAAATGTAACAATCTCTGCTCTTCAGGCCATCTGCGCAAGATACTAACCTTTTTAAAGATTAAAGGACGACTAATCGAGCCTTTCAAGAAAGCCAATAAGGCCTATGTTTCCAAAGATGAGACGTTTTCTACCGTGCAAGAGATTATTGCTCCCAAAATATTTGCAAACCAAGATATTCTTTTTGCTCCGCGAACAAATTCCAACGCACAACAAGTTCAAAACTTGTACACTTTACATATTCTTAATCATATTTTCAAGTATGTGTTATTTCCTTGAATTAAAACTAGTACTAAAGGGTAACGCTAATGTATATACAGAACCCGTGACGCAGTATTAAAAAACAATGCAAAACTTGCAAAATTATCAGATTCAATGGATATTCCCGAACTTCGCGATCAAGGATTTACACGCCCTAAAGCTCTAGTGATTCTTCCAACGCGTGAATCTTGCTATGCTTTGATCGAGACGATATTGAAATTAACAGCACCGTCACAACCCGAGAATTTCAAAAGATTTCAAAATGAATATCATTCTGAGGCTAAAGTCTCAGAAAAGAAACCGGAAGATTTTAGAAAACTTTTTAGTGGGAACAATGATGATAATTTCCGTATTGGAATTAAATTTACGAGAAAAACTGTTAAAATGTTTTCGGAATTTTATAATTCAGATATTATCATTGCGAGTCCTCTAGGTTTACGATTAGCTATTGGTGATAAGACGTGAGTTTTTTTTTTCTTTGTTTTTTTGGAAGCATAGGTGAATGAATGTCGCTAACAGGCTTAAAAGTGACAAGAAACGAGATTTCGATTTCCTCAGTTCAATCGAGATATTAGTAATGGATCAAACAACAGCAATTACGATGCAAAACTGGGAGCATATTCTTCATATTTTCACACATCTAAATCTTATTCCTCAGGATTCTCATGGTTGCGATTTTAGTCGAATTAGAAATTGGTATTTAGATGGTGAAGCGAAGTATATACGGCAAACTCTCATATTTACGGAATTTATTACACCGGATATTAATGCGTTGTTTACTCACCATATGCATAATATCGGTGGAAAAGCAAAGTTTTTGCCATCTTATGATGGCATCCTTGCAGACGTTGGCGCACCTATGAGCCATGTAAGCCCTGTTGATTTTTTTTTCTTCTTTTTTGGTATTGATTAATTTACATTTTTCTGACTAATTCATAGATATTTATGAAATTCTTCTCCTCATCACCACAAGAAGATCCCGACAAACGCTTTAAATACTTTACAACGAAAGCGCTTCCATCTCTTATGCGCCAATCATCAGCTTCTTCAGCCGGCACATTAATTTTCGTGCCTTCATATGTTGATTTCGTTCGTCTTCGCAATTATTTCGAGCAAGAACATCAAATTGGTCGGAAATTAGGTTCAAGTGGATTCGAATTTAGCGCAATCAACGAATACACCTCCACATCTGACCTCACTCGCGCTCGATCATTGTTTAAAGAAGGAAAGCATAAAGTTGTGTTATACACTGAACGTCTTCATCATTTCCGTCGCTACGAAATTCGTGGTGCGGAAACTGTATTTATGTATAGTTTACCTGATAATCCTACATTTTACGCCGAGATTTCTAGATTTTTATTAAAAAGTGTGAGTGACGGAGTATGCGAGAAAGAATCTATAGCCGTCAAATCTTTATTTTCAAAATGGGATGCGTTCAAACTGGAGAGAATCGTTGGAAGTTTAAAATTCGCAAAATTGTGTGCTGGTGCTGGTGAGATTTTTGAATTCTCTTGAATTGTAAAAGTATTCAGACAAAGAAGATAACAGTTTGTGTTGCAATTTAAAGAGACGCAGCGTCCGATCAGTTTCTTTTTTAATTTTTAATCATTTCTCATTTTGGTGTTAAAAAGGAATAATATTTGTATAACTTTGTATATATCTTGAGAAAACCAAAATCGTTAGTTTCAAGACTTGATTTACTAATATCTTCAAAGCACGTCAAGTCGTATAAAGTGTCCCAAATATATATAGTAGCAATAAAAGTGCTGAAATGGAATAACAAAACATCCATCATTACGAAACGCATCAAAAGTAACTCTGTAATCATACACTCCTTCGTACAAGCAGGCAAGCAAGCAAGCAAAGCAAATATTGCCACGGTATATACGGCTTTAATTTAATTCATATTTCGATTATTGCGTAAAAAGGGAAAGCTAGCAATTACAAATCATTTAAACGTTAATTTTATCAGGAAATGAAGAAGAAAAGGAAAGAGAACTTACCGCCATAATCACACAGCAGATTGCTACGTAAGGACTCAATCGTTCACCTATCCGCGCAGCCTTCCAAAAAACTCCAAAAACTCTAAAACATAAAAACAACATCGTCAGTACACAATATTTATAGATATTGCAAAAGAAATTCAACGTACCCATGTCGATTTCGATTCATTATAGCAGGAACCACTTGATGGGCATATGTAGCGGTACAAACCATGAGTAAAATCACTAGCAAAAGTGATTGAAAATTGAATAGAGCAGACTGTTAATTCTTAGTTAATCCTTGAATCCAAAGAAGTAAAACTGCTGTTTGTAATTAAACGTATTATTAAATCAAGACTGACCATTGTCGCTATTAAACCACAGTTATTGTTTCTGTTCCTTTTTTGTATGGCGATGAGTATATTGTTCAATCAAAACGACTCAGCAGTATTTAGAATCCTAAATACACTGATTCAATCCGCAAAAAACAAATATCTCCACCTAATGTAGTATCAAGTACCTACAAAGCCTGCCTGAATTCCACCAGGAACTCGCAACCTTTGATATCCGATTCCCACTTAACTCTCAAAACTTTAAATTTACTGTAATTTTATATCCAAAATAACTACCGCAATAAAGACGACGACTAATTGAACAGAGCAGTGATATTCATTACAGGAAAGATTAATCTTGTTAAAAGCAGATATTGGACAAGTAGCAAAAGCAATGTCTACAGAATTAATAAGAAAACGCAAAAGACCGAATCTTTTTGCGAATGATGGTATATATTTTTCAATTTTTCTTTTAAACTGTTGTTATCATGTGTTTTGAAATACTAACAATTGTTTTTCGCATCAAGTCCGCGCGTTATTATATGCATTTGGTGATGTATCGAATCCTGATCGTGAATCAGTTGCTGTTCTCGAAGACATTTTAACTGATTATATTGTTGATATGGTAGGTTTTCTTTCTTTTTCTTCTTTTTTTTCTTAACCATCGTTTAGTATGAAGATTTCGATTGCAATTTGCTAACCGCAGTGAAATATTTAAAGTGCCATGAAGCAGCAAGAATGGCGCAAACAACGAAGCGGAATAAAGTCAAAGTAGATGATTTCAAATTCGCTCTTCGAAACGATTATAGAAAGCTAGGTCGTATTGAAGAATTACAAAGATTGTCAAAGGAAATTCAAGAAGCTCGTAAGACGTTTGATGATTCCGAAGGTAAATCTTTATCGAAATTATCTTGATATATAACATATCTAATTTTATCTGTGGTATATATAATTGTTTTCGATTGGAGTTTTATGGAGTTTTTAATTTTACATATACAATAAAGTGAATATATAATTTCGGCAATCAAAACAGAAATCTATTAGAACAGAAAATGCTAATCAATGTACAAAACTCGGCATATAAGTAAAAACTAAACGAACGTAACGAAGAGATAAAAAACAGTAAAGAAAAATGTAATAAAAAAACTAAAAAAACCGTCCCCAATGCTATCAAACAATAAAAGTGCATTAAATGTGCCTTCTTAATTATAACGTAAGATAAATAATACCTCCATGAATAACTATGTACAAATAAACAGAAGCAATAAACCACGCGTTTAACACCACAAGAAAGAAATCGCTTTTCGGAAAACGTATAAAACGGGGGCTGCCCACTTGATTAGTTCATAAAAGTGTACTTCTATGTCATAAAACTTGTTCAGCCCAAGATTGGAAAATAAGGCACGGGACGCGTCGGTTTCGGCTGTTTATTTCTCTCTCTCTCTTTGACTGCCAGGAGATATTCCGGGGCTTCTTTTTCCAACACATGTTTGATTTTCCCACTTAATGAAGCATTCGCATTTTTATTCTCAAGAAGAAATCTTTCAGTAAGTCTGTCGTTAAGAGCCTCAATCTCACTTAAATCCTCGCTGGCTACCATGTACGCTCGTAGTGCCCAGACACTGCTGGCTCGATCAAGAATTTGGATTTTTGGACTTAGGTCGAATATGCTCTCAAGGATAGCGTCCAAGCGCTCGCGAGTCCACTCCGTGTATGGAATACCCCCATGGATATAAAATCCTTTAAACATCAGTATATATGCGTGTTTAAGAGATAATCCAAAGTGACTCATTTTATCCATTAAGTCACAAAGAGCTTTGAAATCTCCTGTTGATGCATAATAACTTAGAAAAGCATTATATGTGATCTCTGTGGGCGCAATTTGAATAGACTCTTCAGGACCCGGTACATGTTTTCTTAGATCTGACATTTGTCGTCTGTTAGACGCGATTATTTTCAAATTTCGAGTCACGATATGCCTGTCCCTTTCTGTTCCGGAGTTACCAATTGGCCAATCATTTTCAATAGCCCTGGTTTCAATAAAGGTTAATAGCGATTTAGCACCAGCTATATCTCGACATCGAATAAGGCATGTTATTAATGTGTTTAAAATAACTGAATCTGCAACTTCATCTGCTTCAACGAATTTATGGTATATTGACATAGCAGAGGCTTTATCTTTTCGCCGTCCATAATATGAGATTAAATTTGTATATGTATACCGATCTGGTATTATTCTTCGTTCGCTCATCTCTGCGATTATTTTTTTCATCATCTGCAATTCTCCACACTCAATAGCTGTAGCCATAATAATATTAAACGGAGTCGGATCTTTTGTAATGAGACCTCTTTTATCCATTTTTCGAAGTTCCTCTAATCCGTTTCTGAGCGATCGCCGTTCTATTCGAGCAAATCGACCACTACTCGCAATATACGCTAACTTTGTATATTCCTCTCGAAGCGATATTGGCATTTCTATCTCTTTCATATCAGAAAGAATCCGTTCATATTGAACCATAGTTTCTATCCTTGACTTCGGCCCAGCTTTATACGCCAATACTAATTTTTCGAGATCGTTAGTTTCGATGTATAAAGGTCGAGGTTCAGGAAGTTTCATATATTGTCGAAAAACCGAATCAAGCTTTTTCTTTATAGGATTCTCAAAAGCTGTTTCTACTTCTTTTTTGAAATCAGCGTATAATAGTTCCGGAGCGGGTAATCGCTTTATTAGTCGACGAAGTCTATGAGTTTCTCGGCTGTTTTGCTCTGTAAAGTCTTCCCCGCTTAGTGCTGAACCTGAACTAGCCCTGAATTTAGCTAATGGTTGAACTCGAATTTTAGATAATACAATTTCAGATATTTCTCGCCCTCGCATCGTGTCGGGTAATTTTATGCTATGAAATTTTGAAGCCTCTGTTGAAGAAGCTTCTGCCCTAGTTTCCACCTTTTGCGATAACTGTGGAGCAGAAGGTGGTTTGTGAGTTTCTGCAGTATGCGGGCTCGCAAATTCAAAAATTTCGTTGCACAATTCATTTTCATCGATCTCATTTTCATGTATTTCATTTGTCGACTCGCCGTATAGCAAATCGCCTTGGTCCGCCTTCAGTGGCTCGGCATCCAAAAGTCTCCTCTTAGCCCCATTGAAGTGTCTCCGCAGCGATATCCCCGAAGAGTATATTCCACTTGTTCGAAATACTGTTGTCGGATGGACAGAGAGAAGTTGAAGGTCTGTATAGTGAGCAGCCGGCGCCGACGTCCGCAGGAATAGACAGGTACTTTGCAGACGCAACCTCATTGCGCGCGGCCGACAGCCAGGAGAAGGAAAAGAAACCGAAGGGTTTCTTAAATCCACCTTCGTAAAGTAATTAGACAATTACTATTTTATCCGCGCGTCAAAAGATTGTGCGATATTCGATATTGTAATAAGGTAGTTCTAGTTCATAAGCTGATGCTAGTATTGCACAAGGACCGGCACATCACTGAAATTTTAGCGGACTTGTTGTTACGTTCGCAACACTTTTTATATGATTTTGAAAACCAATAAAAGAACAAATAAAAACACAATAGTCGGAATTGTTCAAATGCTCGTTCAATTGAATTCTGGAGTACCAACTATTTCTATAAGGACATTTTTAAAAAAAAGAGGGTAATAAATAACTCCGACGAATGTCATTGGATTAATTGTACAAACCCCTTTTTGCTTACAGTTGAAAGTAAAAATCTCCCCGAGAAGACTCGTCAGATTTATTATCGCGAGACTTTGGAACTCGTGTGGTGTATTTTTCTTCAGCTTTTTTCTCTGTTGTGTTTTTGTGAGAATTTACCGATATTGCAAAAATGAAACCTCAGGTGGAGATTCTTACAGTTCTTCAACGGACTTCAAGGTTATTGGAGACAGGCACTATTGGAGTGGAACCCGCCTGGTTTAAAGCCGTGCTCGAGACACCACCAACGACTGAATTTATTCCAAGGGTCACAATAAAAGATTTAGAAAGAATCCGGAATTCAAAAAAGAAAGTTGTCAAAACTAGAGACTTTTTCAAACCGCATAAGATTATTTATCCTGAGGATTCTATACGCACTGCGTTTTATATGCAACATCCTTGGGAGCTTGCACGGCCGATGTTGGTCATTGAAACCGATGGTAGAGATTATCAGAGATATGATTGGAGTACGATGGATCAGCAATATAAGCAGCTTGATGGTGAAAGGTTTTGTTTACCCTGTGATTTTGGATTGTTCTCATAACTCACTTACTAATTATCACCTAACAGTGTTGTTCAAAGAACAATGTGGTTACAAGAACACGAAAATCTATCCAGAAAGGCCGCTTACAACAAGGCCGTTCGCGAATTTTACAAATTGCGGTCATATCAACATATCGCGAATCAGACCGCAGTTGAAGAATCTCGCATGTTTGGAGCTGTCTTCTTCCCTGGTCCTATTGAAGTCGGACTAGGTGAGGAAGCGAAGTATTTACGTAAATACAAGAAAGAAGCATTCACCCAACTCGCGAGAACCGAGTTTGATGCTAATAAAAGTTAGATGGTCAATGTTGGACTTATGTAAAATTAACGTTTCTTATTTTTTTTCTCTTTGTACATACAGATATATTAAGGCTTATATACAGTATTACAGTCATCTCTATTGCGTCTGCTCAGGCAATCGTCCTTTATTCTGCCCATCCATTAAAACAACATGAATGTTCAGAATATCCGTCTTTCATCGAATCTCTTTCCGAATTAGTTGGTATAAAAACACACTATCCCTTGAAAATTCGGGATAATAGTCGCCGTAATCTTTAATCTGTAATTCAACAGGTTAATCGCTACTCTTCTGCTATATTGAGGTTAAAAACACTTACTTCCTCAATCCTGAAACGCTTCTTTATAGACTGTAATGTGAAATTGAAACTGTTAGTAAATCTTTTCCTTTGACGTTTCAAACTCGGTAATTCAATGACTTGTATACCTTAAAAAATCTATTATCAGCCTAAAACAAAACGTAATTAGCATCACTCTTCCGTATTGCCCTTATTGATTAAAAAGTTTTCAGTAAGCACATACTTTTCTCCGTTTTTTATACGACATTAGAATTAACGTGTCATCACCAGCCAAATCCAGTAATGTCTGTTCTAAAAGAGGGAATGCCGGCTCAAAATATACACAATCAGCAGCTAATATTACATCAACCGCAGGAATGACGTATTTTTGTTCAAGGGGTTTACCCCAGTCTATTACATCTGCTGAGACTCTTCCTTCGAGGTTGTTGAGTTTAATGTTGTCTTTCATTAGTTGTATCATGTTGCTATAAAGTTGAACGTTAGTAATGAAGTTTCGTTGTAATATACGTGAGGTGAAGAATACACTTGATCGGATATTATAATATCAAGTCCTTTGTCCTCTTCTAGTTTTTCATGAGCAGCTTTATACGCATTTCCGAGTGCCAATCTATAATGAATGTTAACTCTTCTACTCAGAATACTGTTACTTCAACAGTGAGACAGTATATAATATACCCAACAAGACCAGTTCCACTGCCTAACTCCACAACAGTAATTTTTCTTTTTTCAGATTGTTTCCAGACTAACTCATGACCCAATAGATTTTCATCATTTTTCGCATCAATCATATATCTTGCTAATAATTCCCCGGCCGGCCAAACTTTTCCTCCACACCCAGAAGCTCCTCCATCAAGCAGGATTTTAACATTGGTACCGCTAAATTCAGCCTCCATTACTCCAGAACTTGATGTAAAATACTCCTTTCCAGCGAATTTTGTGGAATATTGCTTGACGGGTGCGATATCTGTAGACTCGGCCAGCATCTGTAGAAATGGATCTTCGAAAGCATCTGCATCATCATTTGGCGTAGGTAAAATGTCTGAAGAGACTAATTCTGGTACTTCAGATGGCATATCTGTTGATAGTAATTTTTCAGCCATTACTTGATAGACCAATTTAATGAGTAGCTGGCTAAGTATCTGGGAATAGCTGTGGGGAATAGTTGCCTCAGTTTGTCAAATAAGTTGCAGGGACAGAGTTAAAACTGTAAGCGAGAGTTTACTTTGGTCGCAAAATCATCAGAAAAGGTCCTACTCTATCATAGATACAACATATATGACCACGAATATTGTCAACCCTCATATTTAACATAAGCATAAACGTATGCATTTACACATGAAAATTGGTTAAGAATTCTACATAATACAACGCAAGCACATTATACTTCTTAAAGCGCTCAGTTATCAGCGAATAAATACGCAAAACACCAATTTAGTCGTCTTCAATTCATTGAAGAATATATATATATATATATATATATATGTCTTAGATAACTAGAACTTAATCTAATTTGTAATCCTACATGTATATTGTCAAATCTAGCTACTGCTTGTCTGTCCCCGAGGTTTCTTCTTAGCAGCCTCAGCTTCCTTCTCTGCCTCGATATCTTTGACGTATTGCTCAATATCCTCATAGGGTAACATCTAAATAATCATTAGTAAAGCGTCGCAGTTGAAACAAGTAAACAAGTAAACAATTAAACAAATAAAAATGCCACCTACCTCGATTCTCTTTCCAGCAGCCATGATAGCAATCTCGATGTTCCTTGCGCCAGTCTGTACAACTTCCAACAGACTTTTGACAGCCAATCTAATTGTAGCTTCACGATCCATACTCTCGGTATAATTCTTCTCTAAAAACTCTCGTACGGTCTTACTGCTACGACCGATAGCATTCGCTTTCCAAGCAGAGAATATACCTGAAGGTTCAGTCTGATACAATTTAGGAGTCTTGTCATAGGGATCGAAACCAATGATCAAAGTTGAGATGCCGAATGGTCGGACACCACCGCTTTGGGTGTATTTTTGTTGTATTCCAGCAATGTGCTTTGTCAAATACTCGACAGTAACAGGGTCTTCAACCGTGAGTCTATGAGACTGCGCCTCGACGCGCGCACGATCGACAAGAACACGAGCATCGGCATTAAGTCCAGCAAACGCAAGACAGATATGATGATCGACAACAGCAATCTTGGAAGGTGTAATACGAGTATCTTGAAGTTTCATCGCAGTGCGCTTCTCACAGCCGAGAACGACAATGTCGGCACCTTTCACACCAACAGCACAAGTTCCTCGCTTTACAGCCTCGAGAGCATATTCGACCTCTACAGAATCATTAGTTGGAACAACATATAATCACATCATTCAATCAGTGGGAACGTACGAAAAACATGTCCATCAGGACTATATTCGTCAAAAAAGATAGAATGTTAGCAATAGATCGTTCAAAATCTTGATAATTCGAAATAAGCTGTACCTAAAAACCGACAAAGCTCCATCGTATCCACTCATTATTCTAGATTAAATCCAACCAGTAATCACAGTGTTAAATAAGAGAGTGTATATATTACAACACTGGTTGTTTGTGACTAAGAAATGCTATGTCCAAGGTCGATTGCAAGTGGGATTGATTGATGATGACCTTTGCTGTGTGAAGCGACCCAGTGCCTTCGACGAAACGCGCCACATTGTACTTAGCCTCGCCTCTGCACAGCCACGAGTAGCCTTAACGGTGGATTGTTTCCAGGTCTGCACATATATATATGTATATATATATATGTATATATATAATTAGTGGACTACCTAACTGATTTAATGTCAAGCAGCGGATTATCAGTATGACTGACTATTCGGCAAAAAGGAGCTACGAAGGGAGCGTGAGTACATCTCAAGGCACAGGTTCTACTCAGTAGCAACAACTATCAAGACCCGGCTAATATATTCATCGATATCATTTCCAAACGTCTATAGATCTGGTGTCTTTTCAACAGTCAATTACAAAAATGATATCAAATAGTGAAGATCAGTAGATGATTCTATAGTAACAGATGCTGTACATAATAACGAAGTTATATGCAATTATTATCTAAAACTAACAAATAATTTCTTTCTATCAAGTTTTAACGGATAAGTTATTATCATGATCTACTCCTTAGCTTTGCGAACAGCACAAGCAAACTAAAATTAGAGGTTAGCTTAAACAAGTATTTATACCGCGTGCGTAGAAACCGAATATTGGACATACATTGAAAATCTGAGCCTTCTCCCAGTCCCATACATCATTTGTGCTGTAAACATCCTTCATCATGATTTCCTTAGCCTGCTCCTTGGACTCGGCAAGAATGGTGACGACGGAGCCCTTGAAGGAAGGAGTCGCTTCGGTCGTGATAGGACCATCGAGGTAAGCGCCTATTAGACGATGGTATCTTAGCAGCTAAATGGGAAATGGCTACTCAATTGAAAAAAATACATACCACCGGAAGTCATAATACCGTCAGCAAAGAGCTTTCTGACACCGACGAGATGTTCCTGACGAACAGCAACACGACGGTTGACCTGTAAAATAGAACTTGTCAGTCGAGTCAATTCCTCTGCACCGGCACAATTCAAACAAAAGATATAAACTCACGCATTCAGCATCGTCTTTATCGGGAACGATAACAACAAATTCGTAAATAGGAGCAGACATTCTGGCAAAGGTAGAAGAAAAGGATCTGATAGAAGAAACTAAAGACCCTAAATATGCGATACCGAGTTCCTTCTAATCAGCGTTCAGGCTCCGAGCGGCTTAGTCAGGTAGTCTCTGCTCGGGCCGTGGAGGTAGACGACTTATCTGCTGGGTGACTTACTCGGCTGGAAAGATTGTCTTTGAAAGACTTGAGAACGGGCGAGGATTCGAATGCTCATTTTTGGAAAATTTAGTTGTAGACACAAGAGGATTTAAGGAAGAGAGGAGGATGTTTAAATATTCGGTACCAAAATCGGCCTCAGAGTCAGGTGTCAGATTCGTGTCTTTTTATTACTCTTTTTTTAATCAATTTATTTGCTGTTATTTATGTTGTTAATAATTTCATGAATTTTCTAATTTTTTGGTATAAATTAAAGAGTATATTTTTGCACTATTACGCCATAGTTTAGTATCCACAACTTCTTAACAGATCTACTAACCACCGAACCCGCACTGCAATACATCGTCAACCCAGACTCCCTCACCAATTTGTCTCTTTCAAATATAATAAAATATAATCTCTTGTCCCTCTTCCTCTTCTCTTTTACATATAAGAAACCAAAGTCGTATTCATTGCAGAACCACAGTTGTGTCAGGGTAAGGGCCAATTCCAAGCTTCCAAGCGCGTTTCGTCGCGGCAGAGCCACCCCACCAAAAAAGAAGGCGCCAGCTATCATCATCATCAGCTTCAACTTTCAACATATTACCACGGACGCAAAAAGAGTCGGTGCGCAATCGGGCATTTTACTGGTTTGCTGTTGGCTTGTTGCAGGAAAAGACCTATTAGTTTTATCTGAGCTATCTTTCTTTGTTTTTTTTGTCTTATCTCAAACAAGTTCTTCATCCTGTGGAAGGCAATCGATATTTTCTTCATCAAAAGCCTATACCAGGTGCAGATATTCGCACATCGCCGCAATCGCACTTTTAAAGCAGTAACTTAGAAGATGTCATCTTCTTCTTCGAAACCAAATCAAACTGAGGCAAACAGCCGAGAGCACAACCAAGGTCGCCAGACAAGAGATTATACTCCGGCGCAAGCTGAGTCGGTCAAGCGCGTTCGGCGGTGCAAGCATCACGAATACTACGCTATTCTCGGTATAGAAAAAACTGCTAGTGATGGAGAAATTAAAAGAGCATATCGCAAGTTGGCGTTGTTGATGCATCCTGATAAAAATGGTGCGCCTGGCGCTGACGAAGCCTTCAAGAGTACGGCATAATTGGTTTTTGGAGGTTGCTTCTTGTTAGATTAGCGTGTACTAACAATTGTTAATATATAGTGGTATCCAAGGCTTTTCAAGTACTGTCAGATAGTGATAAGAAACGGATACACGACGCCACCGGTTCTGATCCTGATTCTCGTGGCGGAGGAGGAGGGCCCAGCGGGTTCAGCAGCAGTAGTCGAGCAGGTGCAGGTGGTGGAAGGGGATTCGGCGGTGGTGGTATGTATGGTGACGAGATGTCGCCCGACGAGCTGTTCAATATGTTTTTTGGCGGCGGAGGAGGAGGATTCCAAAACTTTGGCTCGTTTGGTGGCGGACCAGGAATTCGAGTGCAGTCGTTTGGAGGTTCACCATTTAGTATGTTTGGAGGACCAATGGGGGGAGCTCAGCAGAGAAGACAGCAGCCTCCTCAGCAGGCGGGAGAGAGAGAGTCATTTTCTCCGAGAATGCTCCTTCAATTACTGCCGTTGCTTATTTTATTTATTTTCCCTCTTCTGGGCTCGCTATTCGATAGCGGATCTTCGTCAGAGTCTGTGTTCACTCCAAAAGTCCGATTTGAATTCTCGCCTTCGCCCCCTTATACGAGTGAGCGATTGAGCCAGACCTATAAAGTTCCTTATTACGTGAACCCAAATGATCTGGGTGCGATGAACGACAAGAAACTACGGCAGCTCGATAAGCGGGCCGAGTCGTCGTATGTACGAGTGCTGCAAAACAAGTGCGAATATGAGTATGATAGACGACAGCGGAAGCTGGAGGACAGCCAGGGTTGGTTCTTTGTGGATCAGGAGAAGTACGATGAAGCCAAAAGCATGAAGATGGAGAGCTGTGACCGGTTACGGAGCATGGGAGTGCCTTCACAGCGTCGCTAGCAGCGTCACAAGAGCAAGAAGTTTGGACTGCGGCGATAGCATCCGGTGATGGATGGCAACGCTGCTAGGTTAGGAATAGAGGGCTGGTGTTCTCTAATGGAGCTTGCAAGTATATTCAAGCGTATACGAGACGATGAGAGGAGCGTATGTCGGGGAAGACATTCTCTCGAAATATATTATAATGGGGGACGTGCTTGGGCTTGGATAAATTATCTTTAGTTAATTCAATGTTATCTTTTCAGTTAGAGCTGAGTAGTTGTGATATGATTGCTGATTGCTCGACGAGTGAGATTAATACATTTTGTATTTGCTTAATTTGAGCAGAGCGAGCATAGAGTGCGCCAGACGAATGGATTGGGGCAAGTAGTAAAGAAGACCGCCGCAGAGCCCAAAACATGCGACGGTTGTGCAGGGGCGAGTCGCGCGAGCAGAAGTCAAAAGTGCAGCAGTGTTCGGTGTCGTGTCTTTTGACAGTATATTTCTAGTCCATTAGAATAATGAAATGTCATTGGCAGAACGAGCGCTTGCGGGCGGAAGAAGAGGAGATGTATAAACACCACTTCGGTGCCAGTTATTATCGTCAGCATTGCGCCTGCGCTTTAAAATTGCTGAATAAGGAGCTCAAAGCCGTTTTGTCATTTGGAAGTCTTTTACCACCCTTTCTTTGTTCGACAATGATGTTTACAATAATGCACTTTTATTTGCAGCGCATCCTCTCTTTCTTTTCTTTTCTTTTCTTTTCTTTTTCTCTTTTCTATATCTCTCAGCGCTCTCTTTTAGCTCTCAAAGATGGCAGCTGCGAAAGACCCTAAACGAGATGAGGACATCATCCGATAATTGCAACTATGTTGGGCACCGAAGTACAGTCCGCACAGTATTAGAGAAGCTTGCCCGAAACCCCAACATAGCGCCGTCTGCCGCACGGCATAAACAGTACGCCATTGTACTTTTATGCAGGGGCAAAGTCTAAGTGAGCTGATGTCGAGGAACGCGTCCCCGGGCGCGTCGTCGCGGGCATCCAGCTCCAGTCTGCTGCGAACAGGTGACGACCAGCCGGGTTCTTTTCTCTTGCTCCTGCTCGCCTGCAACACAGGCAGACACCTCCCTCAAAACGCTCTCTTCCGCACTTCCTCCGCTCGCGCTGCTTCCGGCGATTGGCAAGTCCCTGCTCATGGACGCCGAACCTCAGGGCCTTCTTCCCCATCTGCCGCGGCCGCCGATGGTCCAGCGCCCAAGCAGCCCACTCCAACTTCGGCCGCCCGCGCCTCTTCTCCAGCAGGGTTATAGCGAGAGTGCTCAGGCATTCCCTTCTTCTGCGTATGTGCCAGCGGTGACGGCGGACTTTTCTTTTCAACCCCAGCAGCAGCACACCATGCAAAAGATCCAGCACCAACCGCTGCCCAAAAGAAAAGCTGGCCGCCCGCGAGACTCTGTCGCGGACTCTATTGCACACGAGGTCAAACGCACAAACGCTCCTCCCATCTTCCGCTGCAACTACTGCGATGCCACATGGGCCCACTACAACCCTTACCGAGTCAAGAAGCATGGCCTCGACTGCAAGGGCATGCCCGTCGACATGCGCATGAGAGTACGTTCCTCCCCGCGTAGTGACTGTTCTGCTCCGCACTAACTCACAAGGGCAGCTGGCTCACGAAGTCACTCTTAAAAACAACAGCGACCACGACGCAGGCAAGCGACTCAAAGTAGACAACTACAAGAGCTCCCCGCAGGACCTAAAGCTATTTGAGAACCTGCTCATGGAGACCATCATCACCTCTCCGCTCTCCCTGTCATTCCTATCAAACCCCTCCACCTCAAGGCTCTTTCAATTCGCTGCGCCATCCTTCAGTTTACCGTCAAAGGGCTCATTTCTTAAAACCCTGCTCCCTGCCGAAATCGAGAACGTTCGCTCAAAGGTCAACATATCTCTGCAGCAGTCAACTGATACCCTCACAATCTCATTCGACATTCTTACAACGGTCTTTGATCAAACATTCTGCACAATATATGCCACAACGTCCACAGGCTCAACATACTGCTTGTCTGGCCATGAATTCCCTGACCAACCTCCCACGGCTGATGTCTTTGCTGCCTTGATAACTGCTAGTATCGAGGCTGTAGGTCCGTCGAAAGTCGCAGCCATAATATGCCCAAGCAATGGTCTATATGGTAATATTGTCCTGCTAGTAACTTCTCGATATCCAAATATACTTGCTCTAGATCCTCTAGACTACTTCTTTGAGCAACTAGCTGTCGACCTATGCCGACACCAACTAGTTGATAGCGTTATCAGAACGATGCATATGATTTTCTGCTATTTCCATCGCTCAAGCTTTGCTGAAAAGTTGCTTATCAACAACATGAACAGTCTGCACATCACTGAAGGTTTGCGGCCATTCCTACCACACGAACCAATATCAATATATGATGCTGCTGTTAGTATGCGTCGTTGTTTACCAGCTCTTGTGGAAGTTGTGAGCAACGACCAGGCGAAACTAGACAGAACAAGTATGTTACACTTTTTTGGTCCTGCTACGCATACAAACTAACGATTTAACAGCGAATAAGCACCAAGTGATTGACGTTTTGTCTCCATCCAATTGGAGCCATCGCGACTTTTCTTCCAAACTAGATACTGTCATTGCAGTATTTAAACCTCTTTGCGAAGCCGTCGCTCGTATCAACGCTCCTTCTGCTACTTTGGCCGACATCTGCATCTGCTGGGCTGCTTTAGCTGTGTATTATCATGACCTTTTTATGCTTGCCCCTTCCACTGAGCAGATTTCTGGCGGAGCACAAAGTACCGGTGCACCATGTATTTCTAACGATTTTCGAAATCACATTGTTAGTCGAACAAATTTGCGTTGTTCTCAACAAATCAATACTTCTTCTCGTGCAGCTTCTGCTTTGACTCTAGCGTTATTTGTACATCCCGTTATGGCTCTTCATGAAGTTTTGATTAAATCCTCTGAGCAGAGATCACGCGTTGTTAATGAATTATACGCCCAAATGTCTAGTGTGGTTGATATGTCGGCGTATAACAATCAATTGCAGCATCAAAACCAAATGCAGCATCAGCAGCAGGTTCAACAGCAGTATAACGCAACCCTTTACGAAGATCTTGCTAAATTTCGTCATCGAGTCGACATTTATGGTCGCTCAATCGATGATATTGGGCCAAACTCTTCTTCTGGAAATGGTCCATTAAGGTATTGGAGTGACATTTGTGATTCTGCGGGGAAGAATCATAACCAATCAGCCTCCTTAGGTGATAATAGTAAATCGTCAATTTTACCCAAATTGGCGAGACGGATTTACGAGATCAGTGGCAGTAACATGCGGATATCAAGAGTTCATGATACGGTGGATTGGATTGATGCGAATCTTCGAAATAACGTGAAATCTGACTTGATATTGGGAATGCTGCAATGCAGAATGTACTATCTTGCTGATCGTGGGGAATCTTCGACGACTGAATTCGGGAGTGGAAATGGCGCGTTCTCTCAGGATATACCCTCCGATGACGATGGAAGCGTGGACCACGCGATTGAAGACCCTGTGGAAGATTTCGATATTAATGCAGACATTCAATATATGCATGATCCTCGGAGTAGACTTGTTCAGCGGTATGAGTTTGACGCGTCGTCGAGTTCGTCCCCTGGCGAATCTGACTCTGTGAAGCAGCCTGGAGCTAAATCCGTGGGCGCGGGTGGGCATCTGAAATCGCCTCCGCTTCCACTTTCAGCCGCGTTCGAAATCCACAGCAATTCCCCGGTAACCACCGGCGGCTCTACGGCAGCGTTAAATGGTGCTGGCAGAACGTCAAACAATGAATCGGCCAGTTCGAATGATTGTCTGTTTGATATTGAAAATTACATAATACTCACAAACTTCCGAAGAACCGGGTTCTGCTTTGATGCTCCATTTTCGTCATCTCCTCTATCTCATTACTCGCAAATGAAATCAGCTCTTGGAATATTACCGCCTTCGTCTTCATTTGCGCCTTTACCGCAATACTCACAGCCTGTTCCGATTCCTTATTCTGCATCAATCCGGTCCCAGCAAGGACAGTACTCCGCCGGGTCGTATACGCCGGCGACCTACTCATTCAACCCTACACCTACGCAGCCGTATCCTCCCTACCGCACCCAAGCACAGCATTACAACGAGATAACTTCACTATTTGCCTCTGCTTCAGAGACCACAAGTGCTGTGGGAGGAACGGGTTTACCTCTGCAGCCTAGCTATTACCAGCAGAACCAGCAATATTCGAGAGTTGGGGGTGGATATGTGATACCTCCGCTAGCATCTGCAAGATCAGGTTCGATTCCAATGCCAATCGGCGCTATTCAAAGCATAGCATCAAACACATCTCACGATCAGCTTCCTCAGCAGCAGCAGCAGCAACAACCACAATCCATAACTCAGCAGCATCAGGAGCAGCAAAAGAATTTGCAGCAGGATCAAGTGCAAAAGCACGTTTCACAAAATGGTGATGGAGCGAAGAATGATCAACCTTGGAATGATGTTCAGAGGTTTGATTCATTTGAATTTTAATATGATTTTTCTTTAATTGAGTTTGTTTTCTTATTTTTATAGACGACAACTGTTCACTTTCTCTTTTTTGTAAATTTTTTTATGTCAATTCTTCTTCCTACATTTTCAGTTTATTTTTGATTTGGGGTATATACATATTTTTGCTGGACTCTGATTTTTATTTGGCTTCATTTTTTCTTTTGTTCTTCTTCACGATTGTCTATATTATAACTGACGGCTCGCTTACTTTAACGTGTAATGATATGATATGAAGATAAGGTTTGCTCTATTCTATTTACCCATCACATACTGTACATTATTGCCGTGGCAAAAGTAAATATTATAAGTTATCATTAAATAGTGCCATATTTTTGGCTTTTGTCTACACTTTTTTGTTTCTAAAGATTTAGGGTCTAGTGTACAAGATAGAGGAAGGAAAAACTGTGAGCCAAATGTATCCGTGCCGGGCCGAGGCGGAAAGGAGACGTGATTCTAATGCAGGCCCGATATCACATATCACAGACTAAGAAACCAGGCGGAGTATTTTTAAAGCAGTTGCTGAAAATACTATCAATGAACATACAGAAAACCATTCATATTCTATAATGAAGAATCCGTTCTTCTTGTAGCAGGTTATGTAACTTATTGTGGCCGGCGATGTTTGCTTTTAAACCTTAAACATGTGAACGCTTTAATATATATTCCGAATGAAGAAGTAGTTAAACAGAGGTGCTAAAGTCTAAAGACTGGTAACACATATAGTCCACATAAGCGGCTCAAACATGTTTTCATCAAGCACATAAACATTTAAAAAAGCAATTGATTTCCTAGTTTTTTGTAGTATTCTCCTTTGATATCAGTATTTCAGAGATATCTTCTTTATCCTCGTTCGTCATAGTTGGAAAATAGACTTAAGCTTTTTTTTGCTCCCGAGCTTTAATGTTTGCGCATCTAAAGTTTAAAATCAATTAATGCCAACAAAAAAAGCTGTACATTTGTGCCCGTTTCTCTGTTGTCCGAGGCTATCTGCTCTTTTGCTTTGATTTCCAGGCTGATCTGCGTGGGTTTTTATCTATTTTATTATCTTCACGCTCGTTTTTGTAGAAAAAAGAGGAACTTGTTAAAGCTTTTTGCTATTGATAGTTGAGAAATATTCCGTAACTACTCTCTGTTCGGACATCAAAGAAGAGGCGTTCAGAAGGTCGGGAGACACCACAACAGCGACAAATACACGCCAATATGGCGATATTACAGCAGATGTCGCGTATTCTTACGTTTACAGTCCTCGTAAATCTTGCTTTCTTACTTGGTGCCAAAATTCAGAAAGTTCAGGGTGCGGAATTAGTATCGGTTGATCTTCATACAACAAAATATCAAAGATCGGAGTTAAATACCGATAATTTCTTGATTAAGAAATACGCTATTAAAGAAAATAGTCAACGACTTGTGGAAAGATTTGAAAGACCTGAAAGATATGGCGAGACGCAAAAACGTTCTGAGGTTCTTAAATACTCTCAAGAAATTGATCAAAACGGATCTGACGTTTCTTATTATATATCAATGAAATTTGGAACTGATCCTGATGAATTTAACGTTGTTGTCGATACTGGATCTTATGATCTTTGGGTGTATTCTGATTCTTGTTCGAATATTAGTTGCACAAATCATCTTCAACTAGGAACTTCGCAATCTGATACTCTTGTTATTGATGAGTCTGTTACTTTCGGAGTTGCTTATGGTCAAGGCGATGTTTCTGGGTTTGGTGCAACAGATTACGTAGCTTTCGCAGGGTATAATACTAGTATGCAATTTGGCTTGGCTGAGAGTGCTGCGGATTCATTCAATTCGTTTCCTATTGATGGTGAGACCTTTATTTTACTGATAATCTATTGGAATATGAATCACTGATTCGTGATTAGGAATCTTTGGATTGGCGAACAAGGATACTCAATTGAACGGATATCCATCCGTCGTTTCGGTTTTACGCGACCAGGATTTAATACCACGTAAAGTTTTTTCTGTACGTTTGCATATGAACTCCATTTATGGAATATTAAAGATTATTCTAACATGAAAATAGATGGATTTAACTAGTGCAAGTGACTCTCTCAATGGAATATTGACATTTGGAGGCGTTGATACATCAAGATTTTCTGGATCTATATCATTTACAGAAATTGACAGGTCAACCGGTTTATGGCTCGCTCCAATCAGCGACTGTTACGTTGCCGATAAAGCGTTGGGATTCACTGACAAATTAGCGCTTGTCGACTCAGGAACCACACTTATTCTTCTTCCATCTGAGGATGCTCGAATTGTGCATCTTGCTCTCGCCACACCAGATGGTGCGACAGTGCGTACCGATGGTTCTAGCTATGTGCTGCCTTGCAACACCACTACGTCTATTGATATCGAGATAAACGGAACCAAATGGTCCCTTTCTCCGGAAAACTATTTAGGTGATCCTTACGACTCTGATGAAAGTCTGTGCTTGACCAATATTAAAGGTCAATCAGTCAACGGAACCACAACATGGATTTTGGGTGCTGCGTTTATGAAAGGTGTATATGTTGTTTTTGATAGCGATAATAGCTGGCTTGGGATCGCGAGTAAAGGTTCTGGTGGAGTTGATTATTATGATGATTCTTCGGCGGCAGAAATTGCTTCGAGTACTACTGACGCTGTAGCTTTGAGTTCTGCTACTTCTTCAGTTGAATCCTCGACTTCATCGAGTGAATCATCGACTATAACCGGTGTATTTATTTCTGCTAATTCATCAGCATCCTCAACTTTGTCGAGTTTCACAACGGTTTCTTCCGAGTCAAGTACAGTTCCAATCACACAATCTTCTTCCAGCTCAAAATCCGTTCTTTCATCTTCCGCAGCTGGTTTTGGGAATAGCACTCATTCGGCCTCCACTAGATCTACAATCTCTACATCAGTAGTTTCGTCGTCATTATCGTTGCAATCAAGCAGTGAAGATTCAAGTTTGGTATCTTCAACTTCTTCCTCAGTTAGTACTTCTGAGTCATCTAGTACCTCGTCGACTTCCACATCCGGCGCAACGATGTTGTCGATTCATAAACTTGGACTACCGATTCCCGCTATGGCAGCTATGCTACTTTCATGGTTGTAGGCATAGAGGGAAAACACATTGCGAAAGTGGCGGCGTTTATTTTTACAATTTGATTGATAGATATTTATCGATAATTCAAAAAGGGCAAGGGCGATTATATTGCATAGAATTAGAATGAAAGGGGTTTAAGATGGAGAAATACAAAGTTTTCTTTAGAATAGAAAAATAAAATTGTAAATATAAGAAACAAAGTGATTGTTGTATTACAACATGACTAGTCTACTAGATTCTCTGCACTGTTTGCTCAAAAAACAGATGTTTTGTTTCCACTTTTAAAGATAGCACAATAGGAATATAATCAATAAAACACTGAAGTCGGCACAGAAAAGTATTCCTGTATCGTTTTGGTAACACAACTCGGTCAGAATCTGTGGTCGGCGACGAGGGATTGGAGCAAAACAAACTTAATCAATATATGGTCTTTGAGATACCAGTTGACGCGTATTCTCCTCATTCCCAATTTAGAAAATTCCCAATAAACAAAAACAACATGCGGTACTAAAATGGTGCGAAATAGCAAGATAATGCGTAATAACTCAAAATTCAGAATGAAAAGAGCTATTAGTCGAGTGGAATTACGATGATTTGCATTGTCGTTTTGTTAACAGCTGCAACAAAAATTGTGGTCGAGGACGGGAAGGTCCAGCGGATAACTTTATTTTTTTTTACCTTGTTGGGGAACTCTGGATTCATCAAGTCTGAAATAGGATATTTAGCTGGTTTCAAGTAACAGGAACGTGAGAAGAATGCACGCTATTTTGGTTTGAACTATTGAATTAAGTATATCTTGTAATTATATAGTTGAAGCATAGTAGAGCATGTGCTTTTGTTTACTAGTACATATTCCGCATAACAGATCCAATATCAGTGAATGATGTAATTGTAGTGATGCTATAGAGCATATCCGCAACCAGTCGATGGTAAATACAATTTCCACATACGCAAATCCAGCATATTCAATTTGATTTGCAAGAATCCGCAAAGCTGTAACTTAACTACCGGTTAATTGTAATTCAATCATATTCAGGGTATCAGCGAGCCTCGGTATTGGAAACTTCAATTGAGGGTTCGGTTGAATTAGATCGTAACAAACTTCAACCAATCAATACAGAATCTAACACAAGCATTCAAGATGTAAAATGCACCAGCTGCTGCGAAGTTTAGTCACGACTGTGCTAGTGGGCAATTTTAGGGGAGTTTAGCATGCTGATAAACTTTTTACTGCATTTATCGGTCGACAAAGATGTATTCAAGGAAGGTGGTGATGGCAGTAATAATATTGAATAGCAAATTGTGGCATACAGCAGCTATATAACAATTGACAAAGCGGACGAGAGAAGAGGATAGTCGTGGTGAATTAATGGTATTGGAGAAGCGAGAGAGCTTTGGTGCGTATGGTTGCGGTTAAACCAAAATAGTATTGCGCATACATATTTGAGTCACTGGCTCTATTTAGGTTGCCAGAAAAATAAAACAAGATAAGTTTTGGGAGAGCCGGCTCAGACTAAATTCACTGGACAGATGCTGTTTCAGAGTCCGCAAACACCACATTTGTGCTCTTCTTTCTTGTTATTTTCTCCCCAGCGATTGTGCTTCTGTGTCTTATTCTTTTGATTGGTAACGGTGCCCGCCGTCGGAGGATATTTTGTGTGCTTGGAAAAGCTGAGACGCACTGCATCTCCGCTCATGGCGTCTGACGACGACGAACAAGCGCCTGAGTTCCCTTCGGTCGGATCCATTCGCTCGCGCTGGGAACAGCTTTCTGGCAGTACACAATCTGCTGCTGCGATTCCGTCGAAGCAAGATCCAGCATACGCGTCCAATGTGCCTGAGCACTTTACAATTGCGGGCAACGATGTTCCAAAACCGGCAGCTCCAAGACCAAAACCGGCTCCCAATCGAAATCCATCAACGACACATCTCCCGCCTCCACCTGCTCCCCAGAAACCGCAGTTAACCGCTCTCTCATCAAGTAGTACGAATTCCAGAACCATATCGCCACCCCGCCATGGGCAACCCCATGATTCGTCTGGATCTACAGTTAATTCCACGGAACTGCACAGCCCCCGTACTCAGTTGTCTCCATCCCGCGTGGCCCCTAAGCCAAGGTCTCCGTCGCCGGTAAAGGTACATTTCATTTAGTTACAAAATGAAGCAAGCGGTTGGAATTGACTAATCACAACTTTTTGCAGAGATTACCGAGCGAGAAGTCTTTGGATCAACGACAGTTTTCTCCCTCGCGACCGCACAAAGCTGAATCGCCTTCTCCATCTCCTCTCAGACCTGGAAAACCATCGAGGCAAGCATCATTCGCATCTAGCATTGAGCCACCAAGCGGGCCGTCGCAAAAATTTCAGAATGACCTACTTTCGACGTCGCCATCTTCATTTCCTGGATCAAAAAACCCTTCGTTGACATTAAGAGGAAGGTCTCCCGCAAGAACTGCGACGCTTCCACTAGCTGCGCCAACTCCGCCTGCAGATGAGTTATGGCCAACTCCACACAGAACTCAGAGTGTTCATGCTGCTCCTCAAGCACCTGCCATTCAACCCAAATTTCAACCTCCTTCTCCTATGGAACCTCTTCTACATTATGTTCCGCCACCGCCGCCATCTGTTCAGCAACAAGTTCAGCAGCCTGTGATCCAGGCCTATGTACCTCCGTCGCAACAGTTGACCACAGCTAATACACAGACAGTGGCTTCTCAGCACCAGGTTCCTCCAATAGCTCCCGAGCTTCCGTGGAGACCAACGCCCAATTCATCTCAGACCAATTCTCATCAAGAACCACAAACGACAGAAATCCAACCATCACAGCGAAGTACGCATAGCATCCCACCGCAGCTACCTCCTCGACAGTCCTCAGTGCCACGGATAGCGCCTGTACAAGTGGCTCCCGCTACAGTATCGGGTCCGACGTCAATTGTAACCGCTGAAAGAAGATCTATTGATATGCTGCGGAATGGAGATGATCACAATAAACTCGCTCCGCAACCGCCTCTACGGGGACGAAGTGAGTCTCCAGTAGAAGCTACTAATTCTGGGCCTGGATCTACAACTATAGTATCCCCTCCAGTAGATCGCCGAGCACTGATGCCACCGCCCCCGAATGCTACAGCAGCGCCACAGTATCAACCTTCAATATCACAATCGATGTATAACCTGCCTCAAGGGGCACAGTCTGTGCCTTCTCATAATAACACTCTACCGGATAGTAACACTCTACCGGCACAGTCACAAACCTACCAAGCTCCCCAGGGTGCTGCTCAACCAGCTCCTTATCAGCCTCCACCACCACCTCAGCGGCCGGCTATGCCTATATCTCAATCTTCATATCATCAGAAAACATATTCTCTTCCCCAGATTGGTTCCCCAGAAGCTCCAGTTGTTTCTATCGCGCAGGCACAGCAGCAACAGCAGCAGCAACAGCAACAACAGCACGAACAGCAGCAACAACAACAGCAGCAACAACAACAGCAGCAACAACAGCAACAGCAGCAACAGCAACAACAACAGCAGCAACAGCAACAGCAGCAACAGCAGCAACTACAACAACAGCAGCACCCTTACCTACAAAGTCACTCGTTGCACTCGATGTCTTCAGCAAGTCTTCCTATTAGCGGTGATGATGAGCTCTATACAGATACTTATCTAACCTCTGAATTAATGGAAGATGATTCAGATGATAATATAATGGCATCAGCAGAAGAGACTGAGCGATTAGCTCAATATCCTGACTCTTCACGAGCAAATCGAAGACCGCCAATTTCGAAATCGGTGCCTCATGAAATTTATTGTAAATACGATGTCAAGGTGTTCTGTATTGCCGGTGATTATATATGTACATCTTCTTCTGTTACTAAAGTCTGGAGCGTAAGTTCTGGTACTTGCGTTGGAATTATTGCACATGAGAGTTTCAAAGTTACTGCCATGGGATTCAAGCCATCGCGGAATCTGGAAGAAGAAGGGCGTTTTATATGGTTAGGTACAAAAGATGGCGCTCTACTTGAAGGTGATCTAAGTGTAATGCGTGTCATAAACAGAAGAGCAGGCGTTCACAGCTCTACTGTCAAAGGTATTTATCGCTGTGGGTTTGAATTGTGGACTATGGATGACGATGGGCGACTACAAGTATGGGGTCCTGACGCTATGACTGATGGATTGCCTAATCTTAATGGAACGCCTAAGACTCATCGAGGACCACTAGGATATCAAGCTGGGATTGTTGTCAACGACCAGTTATGGATTGGAAGAAGTAAAACAGTTAATATATACAAACCTAGCGCTGCTGTAGAGCAGACGCAATTTTCATTATCACGTCCAATAGCTGCGACTAAAACAGTAGGTGAGATTACATGTGCAGCCATATTGGTTAAAGATCCTGAGCATGTTTACTTTGGACACGACGATGGTAAAATCTCTGTTTATTCTCGATCTGCAATGACTTGTGAAGAAGTTGTAAATATTTCAATTTACAAAGTTACTGCAATGGCTGGTGTTGGTGATTCATTATGGGTGGGTTTTAGAACTGGTATGATTTATGTGTATGATGTTAGTCAACGACCCTGGATTGTACTCAAAGATTGGAAAGCCCATGAGAATCCGATTATGAGCATTATGGTTGATCGATCATCGATTTTTAAGATGAGAGTATTACCAGTTGTCACAATGACAACATCAGATAATGTGCTTACGGTTTGGGATGGGATGCTGAAGCACGACTGGCTTGAACGGAATATGCAAGAGCATGATTTCGAATTTTGCTCCTTTAGAGCAATTCAAGCATTGATTTGTACTTGGAATGTTGGAGCTGCTAAGCCAACTGATTTACAAAACCGATCAACAGACGCGAAGTTCTTGAAAAAACTATTGGCAACTGCTGATGATCCAGAGATTATAGTTTTTGGATTTCAAGAATTAGTGGAATTGGACAACAAGACAGCAACAGCAAGTATGTGACTATGATCTTTTTGTTATTGGTTTTGAAAAGTAGTATTTTAACGGAATATTTAAATATATAGAAAGTATATTCAAAAAGAAGAAACACAAAAATAAGGAGAATTTCCAACAACGCATGTCACATCAATACCAAGCATGGCAAACTCGACTCGAGGAAGTAATTCAAGCACTACCATCATCATATTACCTATTGAGATCAGAAAACCTTGTTGGGTTGTACTCATGTATATTCGTTAAGGAGTCAGAGAGACCGCATGTTAAAAATTTGACTTCATCAATAGTTAAAACAGGATTAGGAGGCTTGCATGGAAATAAAGGTGGTATTGTTTTACGGTTTACATTAGATGATACCTCGCTTTGTTTTGTTAATTGCCATCTTGCTGCTGGTCAGTCACATGTTATTCCAAGGAATAATGACATTGCGAATATCATGGAGTCCAAAATTCCAAGTCCTAGAATGGGAAGTACTGAATCTACAGCTGATGTATTTGTCGGCGGTGGTGACGGAACTATGATTCTAGACCATGAAATCTGTTTTATAAATGGTGACATGAATTATCGGATTAACTTGCACAGGCAGCCAGTTATGAAGATGCTGGAGAGAGGAGAGATTGAGAAATTGCTGGAGTTTGATCAGCTATTGACGCAGTTGAAGAAGAATCCAGGATTTCGATTACGTCCTTTCAGTGAAAGCCCAATTACATTCAGACCGACATATAAGTTTGATGTCGGCACTGATAACTATGATACGAGTGAAAAGAAGCGTACGCCAGCTTGGTGCGATAGAATTTACTATCGTGGACCAGGAAAGATTACGCCGATTGAATATCGGTGCCATGAGGACGTACATGTGTCTGATCACAAGCCAGTAAGCGGAGTGTACGATATCAATGTGAAGACAGTGGACAAAAGTTTACGAGCTGAAGCACTTAAGCGGGCATCTCATCGATGGGACAAGTTTGTTGAAAAGAGTGTTACTCAAGCTCGGTACGTTTAGTATTGTGATTACAAGTGCACTCTCTCGGATCAGCACGACTAACTTATGTATTACAGGACGCATTTCCACGACAATGAGGGCTATTGAGATAGTTGAAATAAATCACACTTTACACAATCCGGTATAAAGTCGGAGCTCTTGTAGATGTGGGAGGTGGATGATGTAGTCGTTTAATATCATATTTATAGAATCTCAGCCTATATTAAGCAGCTGTCTGGCAGGCTGGTGCGCCGGAGGGCTCATGACCTTCGCAGGAGTCACCGAAGTCGCCGCGGAACACTACCGCAGCTCGTTCGTTTCTTGACATATAGAAGAATGTATTCTTTCGTCAATTTGCGGTGCAATTGCGGCAATGATTTGCTCATGCAGACTCGGTTTACGTGCATGTAATTTTTTTTGTGTATGCGGTATTGCGGTTGATGATATCAAAGTAACGCTTACGTTATTGTAATATATGTCGTGCGCGGTGCGATTGCTGTCGTGTCGGGTTCGTCCCCGAAGTTTCCTAAAATATTTTACTAATCTGGCTTTCACGCTAAGCACGCTTACGAGCAAAAACTGCGTCGAATAATCTCTGTTATTGGGGAAAGTTGACAGCATTGTTCTCTGTTGAATGCCGTTGTCCTTGCGCGGCTAATACTATCGTCGGCCTTTATCGCATTTAAGAAACGCTTAGACCGGTTCATAAATATTACTGGTAACATGAATTTATACGGATATAAAAAGAACGACTACTGTTCACCGTGTTCAACTTTTATTGTTTATTATTAAAAATGAATATACTGAAATTTAAGTGTGAAAAAAAAAGAAAATCTATAGTTGGTTATACTATATCCATCATCTCGAAATATGGGCCATCTGTCTGTGCATTCTTTTCAACTCGGTGTCCCAATGAACGCTAACTAAAAGGTAATGCATAGTAATTGTCATATTTTCAGGCAGTTGAGCAGGCTGTGCTTCGTGGAGTTTGAGCTATAGTTACATTGTTATCTTGCAATATATTCAACCAGATATTCGGACTGATTGTTTATAGAATAACGCCTTTGAGCTTTAAAGAAGGACCGAATACGGAATTGCGCCGCCGTCGCAATTTTGGTAGGAAATGACTTATCTATGACTCGTCCATTCGCGCACGCTCAAGCATTGATCCCCGCTCACTCTTTTGCTGACATTCTCCTTAAACTAGATATTTTGCCATTGCGAGTACACACTCGTAGCTCTTAAATATCGACTTTCTCCCCGACATTCCCCTTATCCATCTCATCCGCGTACAATCGACTATCTCTGCTGAGGCCATTGCGCAATCTTGAGAGCTCGAGACAGGCGCTCGATTGCTCAGATGTGCGGCTCACTAAAACTACACAACCCCTGAAAATTTAGGCTTACATATTGCCCTTATCGGCCCGCGGCTGCTCTATTCTCACACAAAATTCGTGTAACCGTATCAACCCGCATACGCACACACACACACACTTAATAACGTATACTTGTCCGCCCCCCTCTTCGTCTTATTACCACGCTTCACTGGACCAGTCTCCCTCTTTATCTGACCTTTGTTGCTTGTCGTCATGGTCAAGGGATTCTTTTCTCGTAAAGCTACGGCGTCTGCCAATGGTTCTGATTCAATCTACAGCGAGACTTGTGCCGAAAACGACTCGAGCTCGGTAGATGAAAAGGGTGGATACTCGTCAGAAGATTCCAAGGCTGCCTCCGTCAACGAGAAAACCCCCCTCACGAGTGCACCTAACGGACAGGCCTCTGATGTTTCTGTTGTCACTGATGAGTTCTCGTCTTTGCCTGAGTCGGACGCTAAGATTCTGCGTGAACAAGTCGCGCTTCCTGAATTCAAAGCTACCTTCTTCACCCTCTTCCGCTACGCTGACTCTAAAGACAAGCTCATTATGTGCATTGCTCTTGTTGCGTCTATTGTATCCGGTGCTATGCGTCCTTTGATGACTGTAAGTTACTTGCACGTATCTGCCGAACGCGTCTTGATCTGTAACGCGTAATTAACAAAAATTAGGTTGTCTTTGGTAATGTCGCGCAGACTTTTACAGAAATTGGTCCTCGAGGAATGATGAATATGTTTGATAACTCTACCTCCCAGTACTACTATGATTACTCGTACAATACTTCTTATGGAGAGGAATCTTATAATGGAACATACTATGAAGACTCCTATTATAACTCAACTTCGAACACGACTTATACCTATATGCCATCTCTCGAGGATTACAATCAGCGTATTAGCACGTTGTCGCTGTATGATTGCACCGTCTGTTAACTGTCTTAAATTCATCTAATTCTGAACTTTTTTTTTTTTAGCTATTTCGTGTACATCGGCATTCTCTCGATTGCCTCTACATACCTTTCGACGTTTTTGCTCATGGACCGTGGTGAGATTCTGTCCGGCCGTATCCGCGAGCACTATCTTCGCGCCACTCTTCGTCAAAACATTGCATACTTTGATAAACTTGGTTCGGGAGAAATTACCACTCGTATTTCTGCGGATACAATTATTGTTCAAGAAGGAATGTCGGATAAGGTTGGCTTCATGCTTCAAAATCTGGCGACCTTTGTCGTTGCTATTATTATTGCTATGATTAGATCCTACAAATTGACTCTTATTTTGTTGACTGTCCTTTTTGCTATTACTGTTGTCATGTCTTTTATCTCCAAGGTTATGGTTAGGTTTTTCCGGCTTTCGCTTTCAGGTTACTCTGTTGGTGGGACCCTTGCTGAAGAAGTCATTTCTTCTGTTCGTAACGTTCAAGCCTTTGGTGTTCAGGAGAGACTTGCTAACAAGTACGATACCTATCTTGCTGTTACTGAGAAGTGGGGTCTTAAGGCTGGTTTTGCTTTGGTAAGTTTATCTTATTGATTTTCAGTTGTCTTGCTGTTTTTTTTTTGTTTTTTTTTATTGATTCTAACGTATTTCCCCAGGGCGCGATGATCGCTTTTATGTGGTTCGCTGTTTATTGCAACTATGCTCTTTCCTTTTGGCAAGGATCTCGTTATCTTGCTAGTGGCGAGCTTGAGGTCAGCAATGTTATCTCCGTGCTGATGTCAATGATGATGTGCTCTTTCAACTCATCTTCAATTGTTCCCAATATCAAATATCTTACCAATGCTGTTGCTGCCGCGTCAAAGATCTTTGCTACTATCGACCGTGCGTCAGCTATTGACTCTGACTCTCCTTTGGGTGCTACTCTTGAGTCCGTTGAGGGCGCTATTGAGCTTAAGGACGTTCGTTTTATTTATCCTTCGCGCCCTGACGTTACCGTCCTCCGCAACTTTAATCTCTCGATTCCTGCTGGGTCAACTGTTGCCTTGGTTGGTGCTAGCGGATCTGGAAAGTCAACCATTATTGGTCTTCTTGAGCGTTTCTACAAGCCCGTTAGTGGAAATATTACTCTTGATGGTCATGATATCAACGCTTTGAATGTCAAGTGGCTTCGTCGTCAGATCTCTCTCGTATCTCAAGAACCTGTCTTGTTTGCTTGTTCTATCTACCAGAACGTTGCTTATGGGCTTCTTGGTACTCCTTACGAGAATGCATCTGATGTCGAAAAGCGTGAATTGGTTGTTGCCGCTTGCGAGCAGGCTAATGCAATGATGTTTATTGATAATCTTCCTGAGGGCCTTGAGACTGATGTTGGTGAGCGGGGCTTTTTACTTTCTGGAGGTCAGAAGCAGCGTATTGCTATTGCTAGAGCTATTGTTAGCAACCCTAAGATTCTTCTTCTTGATGAAGCAACCTCTGCTTTGGATACTAAGAGTGAAGGTGTTGTTCAGGATGCTCTTGATAAGGCTTCTAAGAATCGCACTACTATTGTTATTGCTCATCGTCTTTCCACAGTCAAGGATGCCAATCTTATTGTCGTTATGTCAAAGGGTGAGATTGTCGAAATGGGAACTCATAACGAACTTTTGGACATGAAGGCTATATATGCTGGTCTTGTTGAGGCTCAGAAGATTGAGAAACTTAAGGAAGCTAAGATTGCTGAAATTGCTAAGGATTTTGATACTGAAAATGTGAAAAGCTTTGAGATGGAAGATGTTGCTCCGGCTGCTATTGGTGCTGCTTTCGATGAAGCTGATGCAAAGCTTGCACGCACCAAAACTAACGCTTCTGCTCGTTCCATTTCTAGTGTTATTCTTGAGAGCAAGGAAATTCCCGCTGAGAAGGTTTACACTTTGGGACAGTTGATTGCTTCAGTTTATCGTATCTCAACTCCCGAGCACAAGTATTTGTTTATTGGTTTTGCTGGTTCCTTCATTAATGGCCTGGCGTATCCTACCATATCTATCTTTTATGCTAATTGTATTAGTGCCTTCCAGATTGGACGCACTGATATCTGGTATATGAGAAGTACAGTTAATCTTTTTGCTGGCCTCTTTATGGTACTCGCTGTCATTCAAGGTATCACATACATTGTCGTCAACAGTTCTCTAGCCTACGTTGCTCAGCGTCTTATTCGTCGTATTCGTTACCAGTCTTTCCGCCAGATGCTTCGTCAAGATATTGCATTTTTTGACCGTGACGAAAATAGCACTGGTGCATTAACCTCAACTTTATCCCGTGATGCTCAGTCTATTGAAGGTCTGTCTGGTGCTACTCTTGGTCAGATTCTCAACTGCTCGATTAACCTTATCACCGGTCTGGCTTTGTCCCTCGCTGTCGCGCCAAAGATTGCCATTGTTTGCATTGCTTGTATACCTGCTTTGATTGCCTGCGGATATTACCGCTTCTCAGTTCAGGCCAAGTTCGAGGAGCAAATCAAGAAGGCTCATGGTAAATCTGCTGCTCAAGCTTGCGAAGCCGCAGCTTCTATTCGAACTGTTGTATCGCTTACTCGCGAGGAGGATGTTCATCGCAATTATCATGAGGCTTTAGAGGCTCAGGTCAAGATTTCTCGTCCAGCTACACATAAATCTGCTTTCTTGTTTGGCGCTTCTGAAGGTGTTGGTTTCTTCATTATGGCACTTGCCTTCTGGTGGGGAAGCAGATTCATTGCTAGTGGAGAATATTCCATCACTCGCTTCTTCATTACTTATGTTGCTATTATTATGGGTTCTCAATCTGCTGGTATCGCATTCTCGTTTGCTCCTGATATGGGTAAAGCTCATGCCGCTGCTGAGAATATTACTCGTCTTTTGGAGAGAGAACCTGAGATTGATGCTTGGTGCACGGAAGGAAAGGTTCTGGAAGCTGTTGAAGGTGATATCGAATTCCGCAACGTCCACTTCAGGTATCCTACTCGATCTCAAGTCCCTGTTTTACGCGGACTTGATATTACTGTTAAGAAGGGTCAGTACGCTGCTCTTGTTGGTATGTCCGGCTGCGGAAAGAGTACTACTATTGCTCTGATAGAGTCATTCTACCGGCCTCTTTCAGGCCAAGTTTTGCTTGATGGTCATGATGTTTCCGAATTGCAGATCAATTCCTATCGCAGTCATATCGCGTTGGTACAGCAGGAGCCGGTTTTGTACGCCGGAAGTATTATGGAGAACATTAAGCTTGGATCTCCTAACCCCGATGAACTCACTGAAGAGGACATAGTTGCGGTCGCTAAACAAGCCAACATTCATGACTTTGTTTCATCTCTCCCTGACGGATATGAAACTCTGTGCGGCTCTAAGGGAATTTTGCTATCCGGAGGTCAAAAACAACGTATCGCCATTGCCCGTGCGCTCATTCGTAAGCCTAAGGTTCTTTTGTTGGATGAGGCTACTTCTGCTCTCGATTCCGAGTCTGAGAAGATTGTGCAGGCTGCTTTGGATACTGCTGCTAAGGGTCGTACTACTATTGCGGTCGCGCACAGACTTAGCACAATCCAAGGTGCGGATGTCATTTATGTCTTTGACGCTGGACGTGTGTGTGAGGCTGGTACGCACCAGGAGTTGTTGGCTAAGAAGGGGAAATATTATGAATTAGTTCAGATGCAGGCTTTAGAGAGAACTGCTTAATTTAGTTTTCTGGTATATGCTAGCTGTCTTTTCGAGTCTCTACTTATTGAAATTTTTGTTTTGTTTTTCGTTGGATCATTTTACTGTTTGGAATTTGCTAGATTTTTTTTTTCATTTGATGGTTATATATATATACAAAAACATAGATACACGCGTGCATCGGTTTAGGCTATAAGTGATTTTCCTGTTTTTTTTTTCTTTTTTCCTTTCGCCAAATCACTCTTTATGTTTGGCTGAATAGTTTGATAGTATATATCACATAGTACGGGGTTGTAATAAAATGAATACAGTTATTTTTTTCTGTCTCTGGTACATAATTCGAAACTGGCAATCTGTAGCGATTATAAAACTCTCCAGATGTTGAATTCAACGAAATATGTTTGAGTGTAGACAGAGTTCGTTATATGAATAATTAAAATCCAAACATGACAGCCGCTTTTTGAGGTCTAAGAAAGTAGATACAGCAATGTAATATATCCACTTTACAGAAGTAACCGAGAAGTGTACTAAGAATGTGCTGAAAGATGTTTAAATCATAATCTCAAGAGTCAAGAGCTTGTAGTTTTTTGCAAACCATGCGCAGACAAAGTCTTTTCTGCTTTATCATTCGCAGCACAAGCATTCTCGACTACTTAACTATCTCAGGCTTTGTAGGCTCCGCAAGAGTCTTCTTTTGATTGCCATGTTAATCTATCTATGGATGCTTTCGCGGTTTATGTTTTTCTTTGTACCGTAAATTAAGAAATTGAGAAATTAAGAAATTAAGAAAATATGGGGTTTTTTGGTTATTGGGAGTAGGAGAGCGATTGAGTAATGTCTTTACACAATATTAGTTGATAAACTATCGTGAATTAAAATTATAATGAATTAGTATTAGAGTTGGTTAAAAATGCTCTCTACTATCCATGTAAATGGGGCGGTCCGTTTCCAAAAGCGAGTTCGATCAACGCACAGCCAGTCCAATTCACGCCAGCCAGATTGAAATTACAGTGCTCGAATTTGTAATAATTGAATTCTACAAGTTTTATGTTTTCACTTAAATAAGAATTTTCTCATAATGGAGATTTTATTTTACTATATTAGATATCATATATACAACTTAATAAAACTAAACAACATTTCCACACATCAAAAATATTGTAAAACTTGTATATTAGCATATAGCTAATTCAACCGCGCACGCCAGATTTGAATAGGCGGCCGCCGCCTCCGCCCATTGTATCTTGGAAATTGCCGCCGGAGCATCTAAAAGTCGCCATGTTAGTCATGTACTCAGCAACGGGAATAAACGATGCGTCAATAGGAACGGTTTGTACCTTGTTAACCTCGCTCGTATACATTCAATTAGTTTGTCAAATTGAGATTTGATTCTTTCCCGTGTAGGGAGTGTTTTTCCTTATATTTTCTCTTCTCTTCTCTTCTGTTCATTTTTTCATTTTTCAATTTTTTATTTCTTTTCATTTTTTTTTCTTTCTTTATCGATAACTAACTTCTGCTATTATAGCACAATCATCACCTTTCTAACATATGTTTCTTGATCCCATTTTCCCGTAATTGAGATTTTGTAACATTCCACAGTATGCAAAAGTGCTTCGCGCCTTGACTTCTCGTCTGCAACACGTTCATTGTCGATCTAAACGTATAACACGCGTTTTTTTCCGTTCAATTTTAGGTCAAAAAGCGCCGACTCCTACCGCTTAATCAGTTAGAATACTCTCATTGGATACAATCAAATTTTAGTAACAGTAACGGACCTTTTGCCTCTAGATTGTCGATTTCGGCGGTTTTCATGAACGCGTTCACCTACGACAAGCCTTTTTGTGCTTGGCTATGCCAGATTTTTTAGAAATAGACTGGAATGTTTAAAATTAGTATTTTGGAAATAAAACGCGAGCAGAGAAACAAGTCATACGCGTACCATTTTCATATGAGCTTCTGTTCGCGTTGACTTATCCGCAGTAGGGCAAAATAATGTGAATCTAGTTTATTCTTTGCAGCGTTCAAACCGGTCTTCTGTAAACATCGCTCGTCTCGTGAAAAAGGCTGTTGTTTTTGATGAGGAGGCGGATAATGGAACTAATTCAGAAACTGACCACCCTGAGTTACTTGTACGCGCCACCATGATCAAACGGTAGTCCAAATGTCATAAAAGATATCTGTACGCGTTTCAACATACACAGCATCTTTAAAGTCAACGTAAGCAGATTTAGGGGTGTATTGATGCAGTGTTTATTACAGGAATAGAGCACAGTGATCTAGGGTAGGAGAGTGGTAGGATGACGTCGTTGTTTACGTTTAACGCACTAAAACTCAAATCTGGTTCCCAAGACGCGACTCATACAGACTCCGTCCCTCGTCTTATATTTCCGTCTATACGGGCATGGGCCGATTCCTTTAGATACTTTAATAGGAATCCCCAAATCAATGTGAAGTTGAAAATGGAAATAAAATAAATCGAAGAAACTGCTTAACAGCCACAGGAAAATAATAAATTAGATCACTTTGCATCGTCCCGCTTAGGCGTCCATGTAGGAGGTTTGCGAGCGACTACAGGCATCGTAAATCTCTGAAATCAAATAATAATTTTTTTTCAATTAATTACTATACAGGCTTAAATCCTCTTTTATTTACATTCGACTGGAAAATTATTAAAAAACGCGTAGAGCAAAAACTTCAATTCTTGCTCAAGATCTAGTTTCGTTTTCCCCTAATGGATACGAAACACTTTGCGGCCTCAAGGGAATCCTGCTATCCGGTGGTCATAAACAGCGTATAGCAAATGCATGCGCGCTTATTCATGCATTCAAAGTTCTCTTCTTCGATGAGGCTACCCCTCCTCTCAAATTCAAGGAGGGAAACTTGAACAGGATGCTTCATAAAGCGCTGTTAAGGCTCGTACTACTATCAAAGTCGCGCTCAAACTTAAGCGCAATACTGAGTGCGAATGCCATCTACGTGGTTGACACTGGATGAGTGTGTGAAGTCAGTACACATCAAGAGTTGTTGGACATAAAAGGGCAAATGCTATGAAGCAAGCTTTACAGAACTATTTACAACATAGTTGCCGGTACATCAGCTGCCTTTTTGAGTTTCTGTGTATTCCAATTTTCTGTTTGTTTATGTCGGATCTGCGTTTGGCATTGAACTCGCCATACTTCTTACGTTTCACCTATATATACTAGGTACGTTCATGCACTGCCAAAAGCTAAGTCGCTTTCTGCCATTTTCTTGTCAATTGTATAAAGCGCATGTAAAAGTATAACATTAATCTTAGTAACAATATATAAAGGGACTGGATGATTTACGGCCCTATTGTGAAAGAGGTCTGAAATACGAGAATTTTAGGGATCAATGGGTCAAGTTTGGCTCATTTACGTATAGTAATGTTTAAGGGTCTTATATTCCAAAGGCGTTGTTTTTTGATATGAAAGGGCAATCTGGCCGAGTTGGTCTAAGGCGTGAGATTAAGGTTCTCATCTCTTCGGAGGCCTGGGTTCGAATCCCAGGGTTGTCACTATCTTTTTTTTTTTGTTGCTCTTTTGTATACACTTGTAATTGTTAGTCCGACGTAGTAAATACTAACCGGAGACCTGTTGTACGGCTCGTTAAACAAATATTTTAATCCAAAGATGCAGTATGGAATACAAGTAACTTTAAGTTAGGGTAGGCGCATATTTAAAGTCAGTTATAGCGTAACATGTTATATATGCACCTTACCCTAACTCAGTTTACCCTCGCACGGAGAAGCTTTTAAAGGGCTACGAAGAGATTTCTTTTTCTCTTCGTGTGGTACACAAACAGATTTGAACAAGGGATTATTAAAAGATTTCGTGAATGCGTTGATAATTCCTTTATTTTTTCCTTGTCGAATTAGTTTACTTTGATATATCTGTCAATGATTTGAAAAAACACAGAGAAGAAAATACCGATAATACCCAAACAGATTTTTCTTGCTCAGGCAACTCCGCCTTGGTCTGAAGCTGCTAATTTGTAAGTTTATCATTCTATTTGTGGATTATTATGATACAGCGCTTTTGTTTGCACATTATATGATGACTAGAGTGCATTTGGCTCGAGATACCTCAGCGGATTTAATTATCCGCGAAAGGCTCGATGTGGAAAAAAACACGCTACCTTTTAATTTCTTCTGATTAACTGGAAACAACGCCTATTATAAATAGTCCATATTCATATCATTTGAATTTTAAGATCTGTATCTAACTTGCGATTATAGAATATCTTTAATAAGTATACCTGCCGTTTCTTGAGGACGACGCTATGGGGTTAGCCTTCCTTTGTGCTTTTCTTTTACTTCTGTGTTGATAGTAGATCGGGGTTGTGATAGAGTTGTCTCTTTTATTTTTTTTTCTGGTACTTGTTCTTGTGAAATGAATAGAATATAATGACAATCATTTTTGTTTTGTTTATTCATTATCGTACTGTGGGCTTAAAATGTCTGCAGTATTTTCTATCTTTTCGTTTTGTTTATGCGATATCTTGCAATCACTGATTTCAGCCTGCCATTCTCTTTTTGATTCTTTCTTTTCTCAAAACTCCGTATTATCATATGTGCATGACATTCATTGCTTTCTTATTTTATTTGCCAATATCTATTCATTGTAAAAGCAAGCATCAGAGAAAAAAAAAATCAGGATGCAAGGATGCAATTGCAATTAAGAGACATCTTTTTCACAACTCTGGGTCTACAGAGTCGCGAAACATCTAAAACAGAACAAATTAGTAACAGTTAGTAAATAGTGTTCCAGCTTTATTCAGATGGCTTTCTCGAAAGTACCCAAAGATCGTTCAGAAGGTAGTTGAAGAGCCAGATCAAGAGATTGACGGCGTTACTTTTCCAGCCGATTACTCGCGCCCGAATCCAAATGGCGAAACAGACAACTTATACCTTGATATGAATGGTATCGTACATCCATGCTCTCATCCGGAGAACAGACCGGCACCCGCCACGGAGGATGAAATGTTTCTTGAAATTTTCAAATACACTGATCGTGTTGTAAATATGGCTCGTCCGCGAAAAGTTCTGATGATTGCTGTTGATGGAGTTGCTCCTCGAGCGAAAATGAATCAACAGCGATCACGCCGTTTCAAATCTGCGCGTGAAGCTCATTTGAAAGATATGCAAAAAGAACTCGCTCATGAGCAAATGGAAGCTATGGGTAAAATCATCGATGAGAGTATAAAGAAGAAAACTTGGGATACAAATGTTATTACTCCTGGTACTCCGTTCATGGACAAATTGGCGGAAGCCATTCGATATTGGGTCGCGTTTAAGCTGAATAATGAACCTGGTTGGAAGGACGTATGTGTATCTGAATAATACCCTCAATGTTGTTACTGCAAAATCTAACTCACGCTATAGCTTAAAGTAATAATATCGGACGCTTCAGTTCCGGGAGAAGGAGAGCATAAAATTATGGAATTTATTCGGAGTCAACGACAATCACCACATCATGATCCCAACACCAGTCATGTCATTTATGGTCTTGATGCTGATTTGATTATGCTTGGCCTTGCTACGCATGAGCCACATTTCAGAGTATTGCGTGAAGATGTGTTTAATAATTCTCAGCCAAATCAATGCTCACGATGCGGGCAAATAGGACATTTTGTTGCACAATGTACTAATACTGCCGTTCAAATCGACCCTTCGGTTCCTGAAGGTAGAAAACCTTTTATTTGGTTAAGTGTAAGTATTCTACGCGAATATCTTGCTATGGATCTCATTGTTCGACCACTTCCTTTCCAATGGGATCTCGAACGCGCTATCGATGATTGGGTTTTCATGATTTTTTTTGTTGGTAATGATTTCTTACCACATATTCCATCTCTTGAAATTCGCGAGAATGGAATTGATAAACTTATCAGAGTGTGGAAAATGCATCTTGCTACTATGGGCGGATATTTAACGACCGACGGATTCGTTAATCTCAAAAGTACAGAATTATTACTTAAAGTTCACGCAGAAGAAGAATCCTCAATTTTTATTAAGAGACATGATGGTGAGATGCGAAGACAATCAAATAGAAATGGACAACGATATACTGTGCGTGATGTAGCTGATAGTACATCATCGCCTGCTACACCCGCACCAAATGACGCTACCCCTGTAGTTAAGCGTAACCAAGTTGATATCGGCCCAAAATCTCTACCGACAGATATCCCGCTGTTTACTCCTCAAGGTGTGGCTATTGGACTGGGCTCTACTGCTCCAGTACCTACACAAGGAGCCCCTGGAACTACGAAATCAATCACACCATTAGCGGCCCCCGGAATTGCTACATATGATGCAAATGCTGCGAATAAGTCAGCAGCGTCATTTTTAAAGGCGCAGTTATTGGCAAAGAAAGGAGCACCTGCTGCTGAACCGGACTCTTCGGTTAGTGCGACAACCGAGAAAAGCGAGACGAACGCTTCAAGTATAAACAGTGATGAACATCATTTATCGCCGCCTAAACGAAAAGCCGATGAAAGTTTTGAAAGTGAAAGTAGTCTTGAGAAAAGGGCAAAGGTGGAAGGTTTTGAAAACGATGAGGTTGAAGATACTCCTATTGATGATATTGATGTTGTGGATGGTGATGGCGTGGATCATACAGGTGATGGAGACGATGTCAGACTTTGGGAACCTGGATACCATTACAGATACTATGCTTTAAAACTTCAAGCGAAATCTAAAGAAGACCAAGAACGTGTTGTGCGACAGATGGTTCGGTCTTATGTTGAAGGAGTCAGTTGGGTGTTATTATATTACTACCAAGGATGCCCATCATGGACCTGGTATTATCCCTACCATTATGCACCGTTTGCCTCTGATTTTGGGGGAATTGGTGAACTCGATATCACGTTTGATATTGGTAAGCCGTTTCGACCGTATGAACAGTTGATGGGTGTCATGCCATCTGCATCAGCTCATACTTTACCACCTACGCTTCGTGAATTAATGACACGAGAAGATTCTGAGATTATCGATTTTTATCCTGAAGAATTTGCACAGGATATGAATGGACAAGCCGTTGAATGGAAATCGATTGCGTTACTGCCTTTTATTGATGAAACTAGACTTCTGACTGCTATTCATGCAAGGTATCCATTACTTTCAAAAGAAGAGCAGGAACGGAATTCATATGGTAGTCAAGCTCTTTATGTTTCTGATGCATCATTGGCTGGTAAAGCATTCATGACGAAACTTTATCCAAATGGGGAACCTGCTACTACAGAAGAAGCGCAAAATAAAGTGCTTCGATTACATCCTAAGCAAACGCAAGGATTGGTTGGTTCGGCGAGAGCAGAGCCTAAATATGAACCATATGGATTTGTTCGTTGTCCAGTTGATAAAAGCCCAGAGAATTTTGTATCGAATTTCCTTAGTGGCGAGATTAAGAGGTATGTTGACATTCAACGGAATCGGGCTGTCGATGTACGATATTCAATGCCGCCTAAAATAGGCGTCGTTCATAAAAGTATGTTATTACCTGGATTCATCGCTGAACCAAAAGTTGTCGATGAAGGTGAATTTTACTCTTCAAGAAATAGGCAAGGCGGGTTTGGTGGTAGAGGTGGATATAATGGCGGTGGAGGGAGAGGAGGGTATAATAATAATGGAGGAAATAACTTTCATAATAACAATGGAAGTAATCATAACTACAATAATCGAGGCGGTGGTGGTGGTGGAGGATTCAGAGGAAACAATAACTATCGAGGAAACAGGCGTTAGTGGTATATGATATGTGCACTTTCTAAAATGTATTTTCTTATTTTATTATATATTACTTTTGCATATTGCGATGCTCAATTCTTAAATAATTCGTATTCAATGTCTGTTGTTTCTCCCCTCTTCGTCTCTTCTTACATACTTAATGATTATCCGAAGTGCAAGCAAAAGAATATAAACCCTACTATTTTAAAGCCCGAAATTCAACTGGCAAAATAACAGAAAAAAAATATTAAATATCATCTTTTTTTTTTTGTCTCTATATTTCAAGTTTTTTAACACATTCTCTCTCTATCCAAGATCTATAATAGGTATGGTAACTTTTTTAATTGATCTTTTTCAACATCATGACACAGTAGTTAGAAAGATACAAATTAACATTAAAGTAATTAATAAATAGATAAAAAAAAAGGAATAAATGAGAAAAAACAAAGAGAAACTAGTAAAATCAAGTACAATCGAACTGAAAATAAAACAAGAAAAAAAAAAAAAATTCAAATAAATAAAAAAAAGAAATAAATTCAAAAGCAAATTAAAACTAATACAAGCAATCGAAACGAAACGAAACGAGATAATATCAAATTCTAAGTGACAAGATAACATTATTGAACTTCGCTTTCACAATGATAAAATATAAAAAAATCTATATAGATTAAGCTGATAGATAGTAGATGACGAGATGGACAGGGGAAGAGGCAAGGGGAAGGATACAAGAGATACAAGTAAAGATACATGTAGGTGTGCGTCGGGGTGAGATGCGCGAACCGCCGAACTTAACAAAACAAATGACAAGCAATAACAAGGAAAAAAGTGGTTGAAATGTAATATGTAACTCGAAGAATTGAAAAAGAAAATAGTATAAAATCAAACAGCAATCGACAATAAGCAATGAATAAACTATTTTATATAGGCTAACTTGAAGTGGAAGAGATTTCACCTATTGGAGATACATTAACCTGAGATTCGTCGATAGGGATAGCAGGTACAGGAGAAGAGGATTCTTCAACAGTACCATTTCCTAAATGATTTGAATTCTGGTGTGTATGATTTCCTCCCATGTTCATTGGGCGAGGAGCATTTCCGCATCTATCTTTACCGAAATTAATTTTGAAGTTACTATATTCTTCCTTTTGCTTGATGCCTTCAATCGCCTTTATCGCGTTTGCAATATTTGTAAAGTTAACAAATGCGCAAGATTTCTCGCGCAACGTGTTTACAAGCTCGATTTCACCGTACTCTGAAAAATCTGTGCGAAGTCGATCTTCAGTCCACGTCTCGTCAATATTTCCGATATAAACGTTACGCGAAGCACCAGCGGCGACGGCTAGTGCGATTGCGGTCGGCAGTGGGCCGGAATGTTTTCCCCACCCAATTTTCAAACGACGAGAATGAATCATTAAACCCTGCACATTTGACATGGCAAAAAACTGAGCAGCAGCTGTAGGATCGATAAAAGTGACAAAGCAAATGTGCTTATCTGGGATATACCGAATCTGATGAAGAAGGCCACCGCGAACAACATTACAGATTTCCTCAATTGTAGTCTCGGGGTGGATGGAGCCGAGATAAACAGTGCGGTTACCAAGATTTGCCATGCCTCCGGCGGTAGTAGCGACAGCCGCAGCGGCGGCGGATTGCTGAGCGAGAGCGTTGGAGATTACATCGCGGTCAGCTGAAGCGACGAGGTGCTCGTATCCAGGAGTAATTCCGAGAAATTGGGCAGCGTTTTGCTGTTGAGTTTTCGATACATATGCGCTATATCACAGGCAGGGTTAGAAAGAGAAAAGGCGGTGTAAAGTGGGAGGAAGAGAGAAACAAAAAAAAAGAAAGTAGAGAAAAGACTGACCATCTGTCTTTGCCGTAAAATACTTTTCGGTTAGCCCACTTTGGCTCTTGGGGAAGCTGCTGAACAGCTTTAATCGCAGAAGCAATGGACAAGAAGTGGACAAAGCCAATGGGTTTCTCGCGAACCAACTTGATAGTGTCGATGGCGCCGAAGCGGCCGAGGTCTTCGCGGATGTCGTCGTCGGAGATGTCGTCGGGCAGGTTTCCCAAGTAGACGTTTCTACTTGCGCCGGACTGCTGGACCGCGAGCACAACGTTCATGGGCACGGCGGAGGGTTTACCCCAACCGACCTTGATATCCTGCGAGCGAATGGCGAGTTTGCGGAGGATTGCGTCGGAGTGGAAATGGGAGGCGGAGGCGACGTCGAGGAAGGAGATGAACGCGCAGTTCTTCTCGGGAAGCATTCTGACGGACTCGACAGGGCCGGAATGCACATGCGAGAGCAGTTCTTCCGCAGTGGTCTCGGAGGGAACATTTCCCAGATAAACAGTGCGCGAGGCCTGAACCAGCGGCGGTTCGTGGACGAGCTGGGCCAGGTCCATGTAGGAGCCGTAAGGCAGCGCGTATTGGTCCGCGATAAAGGCCTGCGAAAGCGTGGGTGAAGCGGGAAAAGCAAACACTGGCTGCGTCTGTGGCGGACTCTGCTTCGTACGCTTCATTGCGGGCTGGACGGGCGCGAGGAGGTGTTTCGCGCGCGGGACCGTGGTCATCTGGAGGATATTTGTTTTCTTATCAGCCCGGTTGTTTCCCACTGCCGCTTTTGTGCCTGCGTTTGCACGAGCCGGACAATTGCACGTCGCAACACAGCCAAAATACTCACCAACTCAGCTAATAGCTACTTCTTCTTCTTCTTCTTCTGCTGCTGCTGCTGCTAGTCTGCTGCTCGCTCTGTTCGACTCGAGTGCTGCTGCGTCTCGACAATGTGCACGCTCGAGAAAGGGCGGCGATGGCGGCGGCGGCGGGAGGTGGCTGCGGCTACACCCTATGAATTGCTTCTACATGCATTTTCCAGCCCAATTGCACTCGGATTGTATTACAAACTATTTATTCACATCCGCCATTCTCGTCCAATTACAACGATACCACTTTTACTTCAATTGACCCCCAAAACTCAGCGCAATGGCTCCGAACAGCTCCCCTCAGGCACCGCCACATAATCAGCCAATCGCGCCTAGCCCCTTGTGCTCACGTGACTGTTATCGCTCACGTGATCGTGACAATATATACTGCGGGTAGTAGTAAAAAGTGGCACGCGGCTTGAAATTTATTAGAATTGTTCATTCGCAGCTGCTGTATTACTCTTAACCACACCTTCTGCCTCAATTGCACTCTTCTTGAATATATTTGCTATTTCACCATGGCTGAACAGTTAGAAAAGCTGTCGATACAAGATACTTTGCCTGCGCCTGAAGGAACTGTCTTCGTCGACGACGCGACCGGCACAGACGAGTCTTCAAGAGGCTCGCAAGAGTCGCCAGTCAAGACTCCTGCTTTTGCACTCTACGCCTTTCCAGAGGCTCCAATCTACGTCCGCAAGGCCGCTGATAGTCCGTACGAGCCAATTTCAGCGTCAATGCTGAAGAAAGCAAAGAAAGGCGCTGAGGGTCTCGCAAAGAAAATCAAGACCGCTGAAGAGACTGCCGCAAAGAAGGCCGCAGACGACGCTCGCAAACTCGAAGACGCAAAGAAGATTGTCCTCGTCAACGACTCTTCTCTTCCTGAGCCCAAGCATATTAAAATCAGAGATGGTGCTGATAACAGAGAGACTCGTGTTTTGATCCACGGTTGGGTGCATCGTTTACGTGCGCAAAAGGGACTTGCTTTTCTTGTCCTGCGAGATGGAACTGGTTTCCTTCAGTGCGTTCTTTCCGGCGATCTTGTAAGTATTTGTATTTGCTGCGAGAAGTTACAAGAGCCAAGTCTGACTAACTCGTCAATAGGCCAATGCTTACTCTACTCTCACGCTCACACTAGAGTCTACTATTACCGTCTACGGTGTCATTCACCCAATCCCCGAAGGCAAATCTGCTCCAGGAGGCCACGAACTCGCTGTCGACTACTACTCAATTGTCGGTCTCGCGCCTGGCGGGGACGACGCCATCACCAACAAAGTTCAAGAATCTGCTGACCCCTCGCTCTTATTGGACATGCGTCACTTGGTTCTTCGCGGTGAGACCATGACTGGAATTTTCAAAGTCAGAGCTGCATTGCTGAGGTCTTTCAGACGGGTGTATGAAGATATGGGAATCATTGAAGTCACGCCTCCTTGTATGGTTCAGACTCAAGTTGAGGGTGGATCTACCCTTTTCTCGCTCAAATACTACGGCGAAGACGCTTACCTTACTCAATCATCTCAGTTATACCTCGAGACCTGTCTTCCTGCTCTTGGAGATGTTTTCTGCGTTCAGGAATCGTTCCGAGCCGAGAGATCTCACACTCGTCGTCATTTGAGTGAATACACTCATGTTGAGGCTGAGCTTGCTTTCCTTACCTTTGAAGAACTCCTTGTTCACATTGAGACTTTAATTACACAGACTATTAAATATGTTTTTGAAGATCCTGAAATTGCTGAAATTCTGGGGAAACTCAATCCCGGATTTAAAGCTCCCCAACTTCCTTTCCGACGTATGACTTATGAGTCTGCACTTGGCTGGCTTAACGAGCGTGGAATTCCCAATGAAGAAGGCGAGGCGTTTAAGTTTGGTGATGATATTGCTGAAGCTGCTGAGCGTAAGATGACCGATGAGATTGGCGAGCCAATTCTTCTTACCAGATTCCCGGTTGAAATCAAGTCGTTTTATATGCAAAAATGCGCCGATGATCCGCGTGTTACAGAGTCTGTTGATGTCCTTATGCCTAATGTTGGTGAGATTACGGGTGGTAGTATGCGTATCTACGATCTTGATGAGTTGATGAAGGGATATGCTCGCGAAGGAATTGACCCTGGTCCGTACTACTGGTTTAACGACCAGCGTGTGTATGGAACTTGCCCTCATGGAGGATACGGTTTAGGAACCGAGAGAATTTTGGCTTGGTTGTGCGATAGATTTACTGTTAGAGATTGCTCATTGTACCCGCGTTTCTCTGGTAGATGCAAACCATAGTTTTACCATATGTATTTTTTTTAGTTTTTGGAATATTCAATTTTTTTTTTTGTATTTTTTCACTAGTTGCAATATTGCTTTGCGGTTTTCTCCGTCGTAATCTTTTATATACATCGGACGTTATTTAGAAAGTCCTTTGCTGCTGTGAAATCCATTCTTCAGTTTGATAGTTTCTCCAAGATAAGTTTACCCATTGGTTGTTCAACAACTCCACTTTCGACATCATAGATACACTCACCTCTCAAGAAGGTTTTTTCGACGCGACCAGTAAGTTTCAGGCCTTTATACGGAGAGACTTTATTTTTGAAAACGAGATTTGATTCTTCAACGATGAATTCCTTTTCAGGATCAAAGACGGCAAAATCAGCATCGCGACCAACATCAATTTCACCTTTAGTACCACTTAACCCAATTTGCGCAGCTGTATTCTTTGAAGTCCAAGCAGAAACTTGTTCGAGCGAGAAACCCCGCTTACGAGCTTCAGTCCATAAAACAGATAATCCCAATCCCAAACCAGATACTCCACCCCAGGCGTTAAAGAAATCGCCATGTTCAGGATCTTTGAGTTGAGGAGTACAAGGAGAATGATCCGAGACCACAGTTTTTAGAATTCCAGATTTTAAAGCATCCCATAGCTTATCCTGATTCTCCTTTGTTCTAATTGGCGGGCAGCATTTGTAATGTGTGGCTTTTGAAGGAACGGTATTTGAAGCGAATGTAAGATAATGGAAGCATGTCTCAGCGGAGATGCGAAGGCCTGATGATTGAGCTTTTTCCAAGTACGGAAGAACTTCAGCGGAAGAAACGTGAACGACATGTAATTTAATGTCAGACTTGGACTTTGAAGAAGCCACTTTTTCAGCAATCTCGACGATCTTTGAGATAGCAGAAGTCTCGAATGAATCGGGTCTTGAAGCAAGGAAAGTAGAGTATTCGGTAGTGGCCATGTCGCTTGGAAGAACGGGCTCACCTTCGGGTGGAACCATTTCAGCGTGGAACATGTAAATAGCATTTGAACCCGCAAGAGTAGTCATTGCGGCCTCGATATCAGATTCCTCGACAGCAGGGAACTCGTCGACGCCGGAGTGGATCATGAAGCACTTGAATCCGCGAACACCGGCGTCAACAAGCGGGAGTAAATCGTCGTTGTTTCCAGGTATAACACCACCCCAAAACGCAACATCTACGTACGTCTGCCCTTTTGCTGCCGCGAGTTTAGTATTCAGGTTCTCGACGGTGGTGGTGGGGGGAATTGCGTTCAGGGGCATATCAACGACAGTAGTAACACCTCCCGAGGCAGCGGCACGAGTACCGGTCTCAAATCCCTCCCATTCGGTTCTACCGGGTTCATTAAGATGAACATGAGCATCAACAAGACCGGGAAGAAGGACTTTGGACGAGAAGTCAAAGTAGCGGGTGCCGAGGGCGCTGTTTGCTGGCGCAGGGAAGATAACGCCGGGAATGAGATTTTCGATCTTGCCGGAGTCGCCGACAAACACCGTCGCTGGAATGAGAGCATTACCGAGCAAGACTCGGTTTGACACAAAGATAGAAGGCATTGTTAAAAAAAAAAGAATATTAGTAAAAGAAAGAACAAGGATAACAGAAAGAGGGCGCCCGGGCAGAAAGTTATAGGAAACTTCGACTCGGAGAAAGCCGAGTAGTGTGCGGCTCAGCACGTGATGAGTTTCTTAAAGGAGGCTGAGATACATGACCAGCAAACATCAAGAGCCTGTAAAGTACAATATCTGTGGTTTAATTGACAGTAATGCTTGCAATTGAAATTAGATTATAATAGCGAAAGAGGACTTCATTTTGACGGTCAGCAGGGCAATGTAAATGACTAAGCGGTACTAACCCCTTGTCGATAATCTGAATTTGTGGTCCCGTACGCGCCTCACCACACTATCACCGCCATCGTATCTTAGTGATTTGACTTGTTGACTTTGTTTTCCTACGCCAGACCGACGAATTGCGTTGTGCAGTTTGTTAGTGTTTAACAATTGCATTTATTGATGCCTGCTGAACTGCCTGTTGTGTCCGCGGCCGAGTTCGAGCCTGTGGTGGCGACGGCGGAGGCAGCAGCGTTTCCGGCAAAGAGCGGTGCGACTGCTGATGCAGCAGCAGCTTCCTGTGTGCCGGTTGTTTCTGCTGCTTCCGCTGATGGTGCTAATGTTGCCAATGTTACTGCTGCTGCTGCTACTGCTGCTACTGCTGCTGCTGCGGGTGCTGCTGTGGGCGCGCGGTCGATGGTGACTCGCGGAAAATACTCGATCCGCGACTTTGAAATCAAGCGCACGCTCGGAACAGGCTCCTTTGGCCGCGTCCATCTTGTGCGGTCGCGCTACAACCGTCTCTACTACGCAATCAAAGTGCTGAAGAAGGCGCAGGTTGTGCACATGAAGCAGGTCGAGCATACGAACGACGAGCGCCGGATGCTGAAGCTCGTCGACCACCCGTTCCTGATCCGGATCTGGGGCACTTTCCAAGACTCGTTGCATCTGTTCATGGTCATGGACTACATAGAGGGCGGCGAGCTGTTTTCGCTGCTTCGCAAAAGCCAGCGCTTTCCGAACCCGGTCGCAAAGTTCTACGCGGCCCAGGTAACCCTCGCACTCGAATACCTCCACTCCCACGACATCATCTACCGCGACCTCAAGCCAGAGAATATCCTCCTCGACCGCAGAGGAAACATCCGCATCACCGACTTTGGTTTTGCCAAAGAAGTCCCCGACGTGACCTACACCATGTGTGGCACACCAGACTACATCGCGCCCGAGGTCATCGCCCGCAAGGCCTACAACAAGTCCGTCGACTGGTGGTCCCTGGGAATCCTCATCTTTGAGATGCTCACGGGCTACACCCCGTTCTACGACCAGACGCCCATGCGCACCTACGAAAAGGTCCTCCAGTGCGAGCTACGCTATCCAAACTACATGCTCCCCGAGGCCCGCGATCTCCTTTCCGGCCTCATCACGCGCGATCTCACGCGGCGACTAGGCAATCTGGCCAACGGGTCCGCCGACGTCATGAACCATCCGTGGTTTAGAGAAGTAGAATGGGATCGCATATTACGGCGCGAAATCGACACTCCGTACGAGCCGCCAATTAGGCATGCTGGCGATGCTTCTCTGTTTGAATATTATCCTGAGGAAGAGCTGAGTTATGGTATCCAAGGCCATGACGAGTATCAGCATCTGTTTCCGGATTTTTAGATGTACAACATGAAATTCGATTTTAAAAATGAATATTGATTTTCTTATTTATCTACATATTCCACTCGTTATTCTCGTAGATTTCCGCGCTCAAAATCAGTCTCATCGTAGAATTTGACTGCTATGTTGTTGCCGCCAAACAGTCGCCCATCAAGACCATTGACTGCCTGTACATAAAAATTAGAATGATTTGATTTCAAATTTTGAAGAAAACTTACTCTTAAAGCTGATAGTTCACTTGTGAATTTGACATACACATCCACTTTAGGCCCATTCGTCTCGCTGATGTACACTCTCTCAACTTTGCCATACTAAACATTGTTAGTATAACATGCAAAGCTATCAGCATAGCCAACATACCTTTTCATCGCACTCCGATCCAATCTCGCCCGCCAATTCCTCATCAACTTGCTCAACAGGTACTAGATCAAATAACAAAATAACCTTTGACATCTTTCCAAACTTGCCATCATCATTTTCGCGGGCGTTTTTATCTACAATTTTACCATGCCCAGCTTTTTTCTTATCAGCCGAGAAATGCAATGCTTTGGTAATACCCGTTGATGAAGATCCTAATCCTGTTCCTGGAGTCCAGCCGTATTTTGCTAATAAGCGCTTTGCAAACGTTTCTTTGGCTGACTTTACACGCGGTCCTTGTGGTGGCGGAGGCGGAGGAGGAGGAGGAGGAGGAGGAGGAGATGAGGGAGAAGGTTGTCGGTACATCACAGGTTCTCGAGATATTGTGGTAGAATCATCGACAGTTGAACCTTGATTATCGTATACCGCGGGAGGAGCAAATGCAACTCTTTGAATCTCCTCCTCCTCCTCCTCTTCTTGTTCTTCTTCTACCACCTCTTCCTCGTCCTGTGATTGATCTCTACCTTCTCTCTTTGCTTTCAAACCAAGTAAATAACTCCTCCAATCTTCATCTTCCATATACTTTTCCTCGCTCTGTTTGTATTCTTCATAGCTATTAGGTCTCGTAGGGTCGTAAGCATCGTCCCAGTCCAGTTTACCCTTTTCAGCATCTTCCAATCGTCTCTTTTTCCGGCGGTTATAGTAATTTGCACGTTTTTGACGTGTCGCATTGTATTCTGTAGCAGTATCTGTTTCAGCAAAGGATTCGAGCGTTGCTGTTGTACGTGGTCGGGGAATGTTGAGTGGTGCTGTGAGTGTAGGTGGTTTTGAAATTACTGTGACTGTCTCAAGTTTTCCTCCCCGCGCATGCACTGGTTGGAACTTCAGAGCTGTAATTAAGTATTGATACGTTAGATGATATAGTATTGATATGTATATTTGTATCGTTTGAAGTCATAGAGAATAAAATACCTGCAGCTAACATCTTTTGCTTCTCTTCCTCCTCAGTCAACGGAGCAGATTCTTTTGAATACGACACCGGGTCTTTACTAGCCACAACAGACGGATCTATTGCATCGTACAAACCGGGTGTTTTCTTTGCCAAACCATCTTGTTTATTCCGTGGCGACATTAGTCCTAAATATTGGTATTTGAATACTAATTACTGATTGTGAGAGGCTTCGGCGAAGAAACAGATGTCGAATCTTGGGTGAGCCTCACGACATTTGTTCACTTTGTTATCCTCCCAATTCCTTCTTTCTCCCCTTCTTCAGATACATTAAGAAAGAATATGACTGTAATGGACTCTGACGGCGGAGAAGTGTCTGTATCGCAGCTGACAAATCTTTGCTTGCGACGAAGAGTTCCAGCGGAAGATGTAAGTAAACTGGCTTGGTTATGGAGAAAGACGGGGGGGGGGAAGGGAAATATATGAGTTGAATCCTGATTTTTATTTATTTTGATTAGTTTGTCATTTTATTACGGCAATTGATCTCGCGATTTCCAACTGATGATCAGTTAATATGTCGTATGTTTATACAGGCTTTTATATACGCAGATGTTCTGAGCTGACAAATCGAGAAATAATAGACGACCTTCTTCACGCTCCTTTTACAACATTCACAGATCCCCTGCTAATCCGCTACATAATCCGTTCCACAATATCATCTCCTCCTCTTATTTCTCTTCCATCTCTTCTTCTCACACTCGAAGCTACAGCCAGTCAATATACTCTTGTTGACATTTTAGAGGCCCTAACGCCTCTCGTTTCTTCAAATGCCTGGTCACCAAGTAGAGTTGGTATTGTAGCGGAACTTATCGATGTATTAGGACGATTACTTTCACAACTTACCAGTAACAAGAATGTTTTTTCTACGAATAAAACAGGAGGACAAAGTGAGAATGAAATTGATAGAGATGTCGCTGCATTGTTTGCAATTGCCGTATGTGAAAATCAAGGTGTTGCAAAAATGTTCGAGACATCTGTCACCAAAGGTATATATATATATTTTTTACGCTGTCTATGTTATGCGATGAGATCATACTAATTTATTTCTGTTAAAGAGCAAAAAGAGAAATTTCATAAATCATTGTACAAATTCGGTAATCATTTACATCTTACAAATCAACCACTAGCTGAGAAGTTTACAAGTGCACTATTGACAGGGTTGAATTTAAATTTATCAGCTATTACTCCTGAGAAACCTGAAACTACTTTATCAACTTTAACAACAACAACAACAACAACAACAACAACAACAACAACAACAACAGCAGCAGCAGCAGCAGCAGCAGCAGAAGAAGTGACTTCCCAAGGAACTCCTGCAGAGCGAGTGAAAACTCGTGAAAAACCTTTCGGGACAGAATCTCTCCTTTCGAGTTTACGACCAGAATTTGGATCTCCTGAGTTTCTAAATCGACTACAGACACTTTTCACTTCAGAAAGTGGTGATGTTGCAATATCTTTAATATTAACATCTTCATTTGAAGCACTTGCACATTGTGCAATAGCTCAAGAAAATAATAATAGCAGTAATAATAATAATCATAATAGCTCATTTAGAGAATCATCTCGTGTTAAATTATGGAAAATTTTTATCGTTAATAGGTTACCATTGCTTTTCAAACAATATCTTTCAGAATTACCTACCTCAACTTTTGAATTTGCATTGCGAAAGCCACTTTTGACTATTGATGAAAATACTTTAACATTAGTAAATCGACAAACTGAAAATGAAATCGATATGATGTTTTCTACTTCGACACCTTATGACATTCGTCGAGAATTTTTAAAAAGTATGGTGAAATGTAATTTAATTGACAATCAAGCAGTAGGTAGAGTCCTTGGTGGAAACAATAATCCCGAAGTTGAAAATGCATTGTTAGATGATGATATGGATGACAAAGTACCTGCAAGTATAGAGTCAATTATTGAAATGGTAAATACTTCTTATGATTTAGAAGGTGCTATTAGAAATATTGTCAATAAAGTTGAAGAAGCAGATTGTCTTTCTCAGCAATTAACAGTTGATTCTATTGTCAGCGTAAGTAATTATTGAAATCTTTACTAGTCGATTAGTTATTAATTAATCTTCATCTTTAACAGCTTCTTGAAACTTGGTCTGAACAAAGAGAAACTTATAAATTAAGAATATTATCTCAAGAAATTGCTCTAAATACACCAGTCATGAATATTATGCTTGTATACCGTGATCCATACGAGATTCTAAAACCCTTGATTAGCACTTTAGATACTTGGTCATATGAAGACGAATCAAGTACGTTTTACACTCCTCTTGATTACATCAATTGTGTACTAAATTTTTTCATTTTGTTATTTTTTAGATTTCCTTGACAACTATACAGATTTTGGATTAACACTGTTGTTGATTTGCGCATTTTATTATCATTTTAAACTTGATATTCGAGAATTAGGTGATTTAGGAGAAGATTCGTTTGTTCGAAAATATCTTACTTCTTCTGGTACTGCGTATCCTGTTGAAATGTTAACTGCTGATAATTTGGATTTACTTGGGGGTTGGATTATGGCTTTATTTGACACAAATGGGATTTCCGATGAATTAATGAGGTAAAGTTTTTATCTTCTTGATCTTTGTTTTTAAATAAAAAGCAAGGTGGAAGTTTTTTAGTCATAATGCTAATTTGATTTAGATCATGTTCCCCGATGGATTATTCACTTTTAGTCCCGACGATATTTCACCAAGCAGTAACGGCATGCAATCGCAATCTTCTCGATATTGATACTCTCAAAGGAGGTATAGAATATTTTTTCCAGCCTTTTCTAATAGCATCCGTAATCAGTGCACTTCATTGGTTATCTCATCATCTGTGGACTTTACGCGACATTAATATTCCTCTTCAAATTCTTCAAGCTTTAGTTATTCCATCTTCACTCCCAGACGAAGCTTTACCTATCCATAAACTTGTATTGAGAATCGGAGCTGCTCCTGTGTATCACGTTATACAAGAAATTATGAGTAGAGGAAATTCTGGTGCAATGATACTTCCGGAGACTGTTGATTTAGTTGCAATTATGAAATTCTTGACTCCCCATTTGGAATTTAGAGAGGATTTATAAAGCAATTTCTTTACAATATACGTAAAGCAGATAGTTTGAATTTATCGTGAAGTGTATGATCAGTTTATAATGTTACATCATGATAAAGAAACATAATAATAAAAAATGCTTGTTGGTCTCTGTACTAAAAAACAAATGAATATAAGTATGTTCACAGTTAGACAAACATATAATAACAAAGCGAGCTGACCTGATCTCAGGACGTACACCTAAGTTTATTATATCATCGATTCTATATCCCTATCTTATATTATTACTACTATCTTTGTAAGTTTTCCAAAGAGGAGTTAAATAAATTGAAAAACAAAAAAGTAAAATTGTGCCAAATAAATACAAAAGAATAATGATAATGAATATAATAAAAGTAGAGAAGCTAACAAAATTAAAAAAAAAGAACAACAAAAAAAGATGTATGAATGGAAATTAAAAAAAAAAATATAAAAACGCAAAATGAAACGAGACAAATCAAAAGTGTGATAGAAATTAGCAACAAAAAAACAAAAAAACTAAAAAATCAACAACATGCTTTTATCTCAAAAAATCAAAAAGCTTTTTTTTTTTCCTTTTTTTTATTTTCTTTTCTGTTTCTGTTATGTTAAGTATTGTTTTCTCTTTTTACGCATCAGTTGAAGTCTCATCTATACTTTTTTCCTCAGGTTGTGGTGTCGCTGATTTTGATTTTCTACCATTCATCTTCTTTGAAGTTGTCAATTCGATAATTTTTAATTTTGCTTTTTCAATTGATTCCTTTTTTCCAACAATTAAAACATCTTTAGTAGTTCCTTGCGGCGGAACGGTTAATTGAATTCCAAATTCAGACTCGATTGATTTTTTAATAGATCCGCTAGGTCCGATTAAAAATCTATGCTTTTCAAGTTCAACTTCAATAGTCTCTTCAATCATACTATCAAGTTCTGCTACTCGTCTTTGGATCTCATCGATAACTTTGGTAACAACCTGTTTGTTTCCTTGTACGATAATTTTAGTGTCCGATGAGCTAGCAGGAGGAATCTTGATCACTCTGCGTTGTTGAGAACCATCATCTGCAGGACCACCAGCAACGGCAACTATTTCTTTCAAAGTTGCACCTTTGGAACCAATTAATGCTCTATGATACTTCTTTGGAACTTCAATCACTTGACTAGCGAAAGATTCAAAGTCAGAAACAATTGCTTCAATTTTTGCTTTAGCAGTCATTACTGCATCCTTTCTACCGGTAATTGTAACTTTACCAATATCACTTCCTTCTTGATCAATATCAATTTTGGCTTTAGTCTCCTCCATTATTTCATTGATTAATTCTCCACCACGACCAATAATACGCGACAATGCCTTTCTAGGAACTGAAAATTCATCTGAATATCCATTCTCAGCTTCATACTTGTATAATTCAAGTAATTCATCTCTAGCCTTCACAGCTCCTTTCGATGGTCCACGAATAACAATCTCATTTTTATTCTTTGGCATAAACTCCGAAGGTTCCTTCTCACCAGGCTCTGATGATTCATTTTCAGACGCGCGAGGGAAATTCACTCGAACTTCGTAACGATCTTCTAAACGACGAACAAATTTACCCTTTTGACCTATTAAAGCGCTATGATGCTCATTGGGAACTGTAATTCTCAAAACTACCTCATCCTCCTATTCAAACCCCTCGTTAGCCATCAACAACTTTTTGACCATTTATATTGCAAAAAAGAAAAAGTCTACTTACCAATCTAGCGGCCAGCGCCAATATTCTCTTTTGAGCCTCAAGAGCATTATTCTTAATACCCTTAACCGTAATATTTCCATCATCGTCAAGGTCAATCTTAACTCCCAATTCATCTCTATACTTTGAAATGTTCGAGCCACCTCTTCCAATGAGCTGGCTTGAAAATTTCTGCGGAAACGGAAATGTTACTGTAAAACTGTTTAAAACTTCTCGAGTACTAGCTTCCTCGACAATCTCATGAACCTTAGTAGCAACAGACTCAACTTCACTTGCGGGTCCAATGATAATAACGGTGTCCTCGGTGGATCCAGGATAATCTTTGCTTGCACCAAGTAAAATCTCGACAGAGGAGTCAGGACCGCAGAGTGCGTTGATGGTAGCGCGTTTAGGCCCAATAATAAATTTATGTTGCTTTGCAGGAATTTTGAAAGTCTTGGATGACATACCAGTAAAAGTAGTCTTAAGATTCTCAAAGAATGCTACAGAGCTATCGAGACTAGCCTTGACTTCATTTTCCTCAGGTCCAAATTCGTCATCATCCTTGCCCTCGAAAACGAGAAGAATATCACCGACAGCCTCAGGAATCTCAACTGAGACGCCGTACATTTCATTCAACTTTTGTGCATGCTTAGCAGCTGAACGAGCAATGTAACGATGAAGGAGAGGGTCTGAGTTACTCCAGTATTTGACGCGAGAAGGAGGAACTGAATTGACAAGATCAATGATGAGTTTGCGAGACTTTTTGATCTCAGATTCCGATTGCCCGAAAATCTCGTACTTGACTTCCTCTGAGACGTCTGGTAAAAGTTTAATCTGGACATTATTCTCAGTCTCAATAGCTTCAATTTTCTTAGTGGCTGCAAAGAACTTTGATAGTGCAATGGCATGTGGAAGGTTTTTCCCATGAGCCTTGGAGATAACAAGGCTATCGATAGTAAACGAGTTAGCCTTCTCAGCGACTAACCCAATAGCATCACCAATATACTCTCGTGGTCCGACAAGTTCAACGCTATCACCACTTCCAATCTTCGCAAGACATCCAGTTTTGTCAAAAATGTCTTGCAGGTTTTTAGCGCCGCTAACGAATTGCATTCTGTTTGCGGGGACAGTGGTAAACTCAGACACATATGTCTTTTTAAGGTCCTCTGCAAGCGATTCAATTATAGCTTTAGTATCTTCAACAGCACTACGCTCTCCAGAGAGAACGATGTAGCTAGCCTGCTCAAAAGAGAAAAGAGCAGGAACCTTAACCTTGACATCTTTACCTTGCTCAAGCTCAGCTACCTTACCAGCGAAGTAAGGGAAGTAATCAGCACTAATACTCTGAAGACTAACTGTGAGATTCTTGGTACGCTCAGCAACAATTGCCAAAATCTCGGCTTTGGCAAGAGCAACTCCATCCATATCACCTTCAATGGTGACATCAGCCGATTCCTCTTCATCGTCAAACTCGGGCTTGACGTACTCGCTTTCGTCGCGCTTTTGAACCTGAATCTTGGTCGATGTCTTCTGTTGGATAGCTTTAAGGGTTCGTCCTCCGGTACCGATGATGAATGGTCGAACGCTGTTGGGGACGGGAACAATCTCGGTGACCTATTACAGAAATTAGCCGGAAATTATTTTTTTTCCCTATAGAAACGCAAAAAAGAAATTTAAATTCAATACCTTTGGTGTGAGTCCACGAACCAACTGCCGTCTAGCAGCGGCAATCGATTCAGTCTTACCCTTAACGATGAAAGTTGTTGACCCATTGAGGCTGCTAGTGGAGCTCTCTATCGAGGAAATACCCTTGATATCTTTAGCTTTAGCCACGATTTCGCTGAAAACTGAGCGATTGCGGTATTGAGCCGGGATATGGACCGAGAAGATTTCGACAATGTCAGATGATCGAGCAGCGAGCGGTGCGCGTACGTTCTCTTTCTTTGCGGATATAGGAGCGCCCCAGACCGAAGTCGGACCCGCGGACTTCGAGGAAGCGCCACCGAGAGTGGGAAAAGCCTCAAGGGACAGGTCGAGTTTTTCTTTTGCGGGCTTCTTCTTGGTCAGCTTAGCAGGAGAAGCGCTTGAGCTGGCAACGACGGAGGGTGCCGCGGATGAGGGCTCAGAGGTCGGCGGCGAGGACGCGGCAGTATCTGCGGTGGTGATGGAAGATGTCAGATCCACGGGCGTTTCATCGTCGGCGGCAGAAAACTGAGCGAGATCGTCAGCGACGGAGACGGGGGGAACGGCGGGGGAAGCAGAGGCGGCGGCGGCCTCACGCTTTTCGCGCAGCAGATCGGCCGGAGAAAGATTGGCGATGAAGTTGGACATCGTTGCAACGAGTCAATTGCAAAACGCAAGGAAAAATTAGAGCGTCGCCGGGGATATTTGAAGAAGAGAAGAAAGCCAGGCGAGAGCAGGCACGAATCAAGAGACGGGCTTAAATGCGGAGGGCGCAGGAACGAACAAGGAGAGAATCAGACGGCGGGAGTGCACACACTGAGCGAAAGACAGCTGACCGGGAAAACAAATGCCTGGAAATCTGAAAAATGTACAATTGAGTCAAGCCGACAACATCTACAAAGACGAGCGACTGGAAGAACGAGGAAGAATGTCAGCGGGGAGTGGAAAACAACGCGGGCAAGCGCAAGGTCGCGATAAGACAGCACTCTGAACACACGCACCAGGAAATAAAAACAATACGCGACCGAGAGAACACTACAGCAGCAGACAAACTGGCAGAAGAAAACAACAGATAAAAAGCAGGCGCGAAAGTGCACTTGGAAACAGAGACTTTGGGATGGTGGAGACAGACTCGAGCAACTCGCGGGTCGGCGGCGGGCGCGTCCCGAGTGAGGGTTACCCGGATATTGTGACTCGATCACAGAACACAAAGTGGACACGTCACTGCGTTACCTATAAGCGCGGTTATCAGCCAGAGCCTTGCTCGACCCTGTCCCGCGCCTTGTTTGCGATCGTCACAGCTGTTGTGGTATTTGTTACTGATATTGCTTGTATAGAGTCAATTGGACTTTTGCAGACGTATCGTGGCCAGCAGAAAAAACCCAACAAACTGGCAAAGTCTTGTGCGCTCCAGACCGCGACTGTGGCGCGTATGCGAGTCGACTGTTGACACCCTGCCGAATTGGTCCTCTGCTGCTGACAGCTGATAAACTGGCGTTGGGGCTCGTACACTCCCCCACCATACTAACCACGTAGAAATAATCCCATCTTTCCAGTGCTCTAATATTCTTCCTCATCTATCCCTTTAATGCAGACCATGCATGCTAATACCCTCCGGCTAAACTTCGCGAGCTCACAATCAGCCAACTGGACCCGGCGCATTTGCCAGCCAGCAGCTTCGCCATCTTGAAATTTCCCGTAACGTTCATCGATGCCTTTCCCGTAGTCTCCGTATATGCGGCAGCCACTCCAAGCACTTCTCGCTCGATCCACTCATCATCCGGCGCAATGGCTGCCTCAGTAGTTCCCACTAGTCCCAGTCCCACTACTACTACCTGCGGAATTTTATCCAGCCACTCATGCGTTTGGCTTCTAAACTCTTCTCGCTCTGCAGGCGGCAGGAATATCATTTGCACCCGTCGCTTTTCTTCCGCACTACCCATCCTGCTCGCCATATCAATCAGCTTACTCTTAACTCTTGCCGAGCATATCAATGTTCTCTCTCCTCGTGACAAAATAGCTCCAAGCACGTGATTTAGCACACGGTGGTGTTTCTCTGATTCGATCTGCTTCTGTAGGAATTGAAACGCATTATCAGATTTATTGTACGTGCTGTTTGGAATTGACGTTGATGGAGGCGGATGGTCGCGCTGCCAGTCTAGTTTCTTTGTAGCTTCCGCAGGTGTCACGTTCGTGATATCGGAAATCAAACAGAGTCCTCCCGTAATATCAAAATTTAATACTGGACAAACTTGCTGTATAAAATACTGAGAGTCTTCTTCTCTAATACTAGCGATGAGTTCCTGGGCTGACACAATAGCCTCGGATTTAACGAAGCCGGTGTCAAACAAGCGAACTTCAATTTCTAGCGACGAGGTTATTGTAGATACCAATTTATTAACCAGTTCATTATCACTGTCAGAGAGAGTGTTTTGATAGATGTTGTATAACAGCAAAGTAGTGATTCTTTGGACACGTTTGCACGGTCTCAGCAGTTTAGGGAAGTAGCCATTTGTTTCCACAAATATATCTCGACTCGATTCGTTGCTTTTAACCTCTTTAACAAGTTTTTTTGCAGTGTTGTATACATCTGTCATAGTAAGGTATTCTTCAGTATTGATATCATCATCGTCACCATCACCCATTTCGGCCATTAATATTGCTATTTCACGTTTTAACTGAGAGACAGTAACTCTTGCGATTTTGATAATTTGAGCTCCATAAGAGACCGTAAGATCTCCGCAAAATCCAGTGGTATTTCCGGGCTTTACGCCAGATCCGAGAGAGATTATCCCAGAGTAACCACCTTGTTCGAAAACTGTCCAAATAGCTTGTAAATGTGGCATATTTGTTGATCGGAGACGATGACTTACTTTTTTCTCAATTTCTCCAGAGCTATTCGCTTCAAAAAGTTCCCAGAGCTAGAATAGTGATGTCAGCAGTTGTATTACCTTCCCTATTCAAAATAGCAACAGTGAATTTCTACTTCTTGTAAGGCATGTTGCTCCTTTCTCACTTGATTCCAGAATGGCTTTAGAAACCCCGATCCTCGAGACCATATAGGTCTGTTCGGAGCATCTTCATCGCTGGCACCAGCTTGATCCAAATCAGTCAATCCCTTGTATATGGTGAATACTTTTATATACAGATCAGTCATTTGCTGGAGCACGTCTTTAAATGCAGTAGTAACTGGCGCACTGTCGTTTTCTATCGTCATATTCGTGGTCTTCTGCGTACCTACACACTCTCCTTCTTCAATCTCTATCAGTTATCCCTACTCAGATACCCTTTTATGCGTTTACAATTGCATTCTGCTTCGTAGCACGCACTGCAAAAAAAACAAATAATCAAGATACCTAAATTTGATAATTTCCAGGGGCTACTTGCGTATACTTTAAAAACTGTGGTTTAGGGCTCTTTCTGTTCTTTACACGCGCGCTTCTTTCGATGGAAAGTTGGCCCAACCTCGCGCTTCTTCGTGATCGCCCACCGAGATTTTATTGCAGTGGTTTTTGTGGTTGAATATTGATATTTGATTATCAATTGGGCTTTTTGGAATTGTGCTTCTGAGTAATTACTGCAGGAATTTTGGGAAAATGAGCAGATTTCGTGGAGTGGAGTTTGCAGCAGCTGGTCCAGTGCCTGCAAAAGAGATCAGCGATGACGAAATTGATTCAACAGCCTTTGACAGTTTACACACCGCAAGTGTATCTCCAGAATTTAAGAATGCTAGCATGAATTTACAGAGACAAATGCTTCCAATATTTCAACATCGTGAGTGCTTTTGGTTATGTTTAAAAGGTGGTGAATGGTGTTGAAGGGTGGTAAATTACTAACGAGGACGGATTACTAGGTGAATCTCTTCTGTATCTAGTTGAGACCGCTCAGACTGTTGTTCTTATTGGGCATACCGGTTCTGGAAAGAGTACACGTAAGTTATACATGTGGCAATTGGTGAAGTATTGGCTAATCAAATAAATAGAATTGACACAGTATCTGCACGAGGCAGGCTGGACTAAAGATGGAAAGACCATTGCATGTACTCAGGTATGCTTCATCCTCCTCCGTTTTCTACTTGTCATATTCTAACTACAATATAAAGCCTCGAAGATTAGCAGCAACATCAGTGGCAGCAAGAGTTGCGGTAGAAACGGGCTGTGAATTGGGTGAGGCTGTAGGATATTCAATTAGATTCGAAGATGTCACTTCTCAGCGTACACGAATAAAATACATGACCGACGGCATGTTACTACGAGAGATCTTGGTTGATCCACTTTTAACTAGATACAGTGTCATTATCATTGACGAAGCTCATGAGCGAAGTATATATACTGATATTCTACTTTGCGTTCTCAAAAAGATTCTGAAACGACGCACAGACATGCGTCTAATTATATCAAGCGCGACATTACAAGCTGACGAATTCGTGAATTTCTTTGGAAGTGGAACAAAAATTATTAGCATTGAAGGAAAAATGTACCCAGTGGATCTTTTATATTTATCAGAACCAACAGAGAATTATATAGAGAAAACGATTCAAACTATATTCGATATTCACACAGCAGAGCCAGCTGGGGATATACTTGTCTTCTTAACTGGAAGAGAAGAGATTACTCGAGTTGTGCAAGAGCTGTATGATCGCCAAGATACATTACCTGCGTCTGCATCTCGGTTGATGATTTTACCTCTTTATTCTGGTTTATCTCAAGAATATCAACAAAGAGTGTTTGAGCCTACACCAGAAAACACCAGAAAAGTCATAGTTTCTACTAATGTTGCAGAAGCTAGTGTAACTATAGATGGAATTGTGTATGTGATTGATTGCGGATTTGTCAAATTACGAGCATACGATGCTCAACTACGGATTGATTCGCTCATCGTCGCACCGGTATCAAAAGCATCAGCGATACAGCGTGCTGGAAGAGCAGGTCGTACAAGGCCTGGTAAATGTTTTCGATTATATACCGAATCGGCTGCAGAGCAATTATTGGATATAACGACTCCGGAAATTCAACGCTCGAACTTAGCAGGTCCGATTTTGCAAATTAAGGCACTTGGAATTGAAAATATCGCTAGACTTGATATGTTATCTCCTCCACCTATTGACCTGATTGTCGATGCTCTCGAGTTACTTTATAACCTTGGGGCTCTTGATGATTACGCAAAGTTAACCAAACCACTCGGAGAGAGACTTGCAGAATTACCTTTGGATCCGATGTTAGGAAAAGTTGTAAGTGTTTGTATTGCCAATATTTTTTAAAAGGGAAAATTACTCATAGTTCATTGATTTAGCTGCTTCAATCGCAAAATTTCAACTGTTTGAATCAAATGCTCACAATTGCCGCAATGATGTCTGTTGATAATGTGTTTTACATCCCAGAGCATGATCGACGGTCAGCTCAAGAGCAGCATGAAAAATTCATTGTTAATGAAGGTGACCATCTTTCATTGTATAATGTCTATCAAGGTTTTACTCTTCGAGGCAAACAGTCGTCTAAATGGGCACATGATCGATTCTTAAATTACAAATCTCTCACGCAAGCTGTAAGTATCCGTCGACAACTTACGCGCTATTTAAATAAACTAGGTGTTATCATCCCCCCTGAACCATCATCAGGAATTTCCACAGTGAGCGTGGAAACAGTGATCAAATGTATCGTTAGTGGGTATTTCGTCAACGCGGCTAAAATGCAACCTGATGGTTCGTTCCGTTTAGTAAATGCAGGAGTAGATATAGGATCATCAGCTAGTGGGCAAAATAACACAGTATGGGCACACCCTTCTTCAATTATGTTCACTAGGACTGCAGATTGGGTCGTTTATTCGCAAGTCGTACAAATGGGCTCGAAGACTTATATCAAAGGAATTACCAAAATCGATCGAGATTGGCTCCTTGAAGCAGCTCCAAATTTCTACCAAATACGAAAAGAACGATAATAAAGAGAGAATAAATGTAGCACAACATGATCTAACGAAAACAATGATTAACGTCTCAAGAGGTAAACCAAGTGTTTTAGTTACGACCTTGGAGTCCATCGGCTTTTTTTTTTTTTTTTTGTTTCTCATTTTCTTTTTTTTTCGTGGAGATTATGCAATATAAGAGAATTGTATATCGACAAGCTTTTGAACATCTGTAACGAAGTTGATACGTAATAAATGACCGATATACGCATGAAATCACTGAAACAATTAGACAAATTACGAATTACAATTTACATAAAATCTGTAAACCTAACAAAGTCTCTATCAAGAGCCGATCCAGAAAGAGAAAAACCTCACGGAAAGTTACAAAAATACGTTTACAGTAAATCTCGCAATTTTCTCACTAGAAAAAGGCTTTGAATGTTCAACCATAAGCATCCAGAAGCAACCTGTTTCCTTTTCCTCTTGCATCAATTCAAGTTGAAATCTATTGCATACTGCCATCCTCTCGCAGTCTATAATACTTCATAAATTTCGCCAATTTAATCTAAATACTAAGTTTAAAGTCAGGTGGCTATCACCTGTACCCTTACCCGATGCCTCTTCTCTTCTTGTTCTATTTGCGGTGCGTGCGTAAAATTAAAGTGAGACTTCAAAGAGTTGTGTTGACTAACTGCGGAGGTCCTTTTTTTTTTCTTTACATGAATTCTGATATAATAATAGTCGGTGAAATAATATAGTACAAACAATTTAAAATATGTGAAACCAAACATAAGAAGAGGAACAGCCTGCAATGCATCAAACTAAGATATCATGAAATGCGAACTCTAACCACTCAAAAGTAAAGCCACACAACAGAGCAGAATCCAAACAGCAAAATGCAAAAACACAAGTAATTATACGAATCGTGAACTTAATACCCTTATAATAATTTACGATTGAGATTTCAATCTCACAGTGACTGTCTTTTATTGATTTTCTTTTCTTTCATTTTAATCTTTGCTTCTTCAAAAATTCTGATAATCGCTGTAATGATGAATATCCTTGCTGTTTTCTTATCGCTTCAACTTGTAATACCGCCTCTTCAACCGATATCCCTTGAATTTCCGCAACTCGTCGAATATAATCAAGAATTACTTTTCGTAAACAAAAAAATTTGCGCTCAGCACTATTACTTCTCCACCTTGTTCCAAATTTCTCTTCGAGTTCGCGAACTTTAGGACCGCCATTAAGTCCATGCATCCATTCCTGCCAAAGTTCAGTTACCGTAGTAACGTCTCTTGACATTCGATACCGCGGAACAACTAATTGCTCCATACCCGTTGGGTTTCCATTTGGACTAACAGGTGTCGCGCTGCCCTGCTGAACGCTTAGCATATACGGATTTGTTTCATGCTGATGTTGTAAATGCCGCTGCTGTGCGTGAGTAGGAGCCTTATTCTGCCGCCGAAGGTCGGGAGAAGCAGATCCATTAGGAGAGCCTTGGTTTAGAGGCATATGCTGAGATGTATGCGCTCCTTGCAGCATTGATTGTTGTTGTTGTTGTTGTTGTTGTTGTTGTTGTTGCTGTTGTTGCTGTTGTTGCTGTTGTTGCTGTTGTTGCTGTTGTTGTTGTTGTTGTTGTTGTTGTTGTTGTTGTGATTTTTGCTGCGCTTGCTGCTGCTGATGTTGTTGACGAGCTGATGCTGCTGCAACTGCTGCGACTTTATACATGTTTACATCAGTCGCCTGCGCTTGTGATGCTGCAAACATATCGGCTGCCTCATCAAGAACAGGCTCGTCGGAGGCGCTATATCTGTCCCTATTACCATTAGTTTGCCCCGCTCCATTAAGCGCAAATGCCGCCTGTTGTACAGAATTTCGCGCAACCATCATCGGTAAACTACGAAGCTGAGTTGGAGGAGTTGCAGTGACAGAAGTAGTTGGAGAATCTACTGAACCGTCCTGGTCTCTCTGTGCCCGTGCGGTAGCTTGCTGCACCGCCGCCGCCGCTGCTGCTGCTGCTGCGGCATGCTGTTGAGTACTAGCCGTCAAATTCGAAATCTCTCTAAAAGGCACTATATCAGACGCCAACTCTGCAGTAGCATGAGAACCAGCCCATGCAGCAATCTTTTCAACCATATTACATAGATGTGCAATATCTCTATTCTGACGATCGATAATTGCCCGAATCTCACCACTTTCGCGTTCTAATTGTTTAGACAATTTATCGCTTTGGAGATTAATCACGAATTGCAAATTTTCTCGCAACACAGTTGTGCTAGATTGCACTACTGCTTCGATTGTAGAATTCATTGAAGTTAGGCTTCGATTACTCCGCATATCAGATCCGGTACCGTCGTCTGAATATGAATCAAATTCTGAATCAGACATATCAGGACTAAGTCCAGGTAGAGTGTATGAATATTCCACATCTGGTATTCGAGAACTTCGACGATGCTGTCGCCTACGATGGCGGTTACCTCCACGTGACACCGTCCGTTGATGAGCCATAGTAATAGGACTGTTTTGAATTCCCTGATTAGAGCGGTACGAGCTTCCATTCGTGTTACCGTTACCATTGAGATTTCGCTGTCGCTGCGCTACAATAGCAGCGCTATGATATTTTTGTAGAAAAGCTTTTAACACAAGTCCGAGCGGCTGAGGGTTTGAATTGTATCCTCGGTCATACTGATACTTATACTGATCGACGAGAATAGAGACGTACGACTTTAGTGTAGCGTAAATTTCGACGGCAGGATTCAATTCACCCGATCCATCGTCATTCTTTTGAGAAGAAGATCCGCTGACCCCATTAGATGATTGTTGTTGCTGCGATTGCTGTTGCGCTTGTTGACCTTGCTGATTTTGCTGAGCAACATTAAGCTGACTTTGGATTCTCGAAAGCACAAACTCCCGCAAGAACAGACAAACTTTGTCTTCGCTGATAGTAGTGCCGTCCGCAAAATCACGGACATCTTTACACCATGACTAGTAGCAATAGTTAACCATCTGAGGTTTCATAGAGGAGGCAGGTGCCTACAAGTTAACAGCAGGAAAAAAAAGGTAATGGGTGACGTACGTTCCACTCGTTCATTTTCACAATATGCGATGATTGTGAAAGTTCTTTTGGATTCGCATCATCATTACCAGTACTACTGCTTGAGACGGAGTTGGCCACTGGATGCGGAACACGTTAGAATAAGATAAATAATCGATCACGATTTCGATATCAGACGAAATAGACGAACAACTGAGTTTCGATCCCAGAAAATGCGGCGTAAGATCAGACGCAAGTAAAGCCGTAACGGGCAAAGGAAAGAGGAAATCCCAAGATAGGAAAGTTCGAACAAGTCACTTACTTTCACGAATCATCCGGTCGCGGTTTTCAAGCAGATCTTGGTCGTTCTTCGATGCCATTGCTTTGGCGAGCAAAGTGCGAAGGTGGAGGTGACCTAAGCGCGTGAGAGAACCGACTAATTTGTCACGGTTGCGTTACTCGGTACAATTACGGGGTGCTGATGGTGTTCAAGTACCGATGCAGGCCTAAAATATAGCTAACAAATGCCTTTTTAGGCTCCGCCTTCAATGCAGAAAACTATGAAGCGGTTAACACAACCGTAGCTGATGCAGATGATTCGGGATGGGACAGATCAGACAGAGAAGCGCGTCACCCAGGAAATCGAGGTGAGGACACTGTGTCGCGGACGCAAACGGCTTGAAATAAGCAGAACAAACAGGCAAAGCACACTATTCAAACAAGCTAACAACAAGCAAATACCAGAAACAAAAATAAAGAGCTATACAGCAACAAATGGTGTCTCGAAAAGAAGGCGTGGTAGATTGGGTGAGGTGCGAGAAGTGTCGAAGCTGGAGTGCAGTTGATCTGGGGTTAGGGCTACCGTCACTGCCTCACTCGCGGTAAACCGGTTTTTCGAGACTGAACACGTTGGCGGCATGACTGCCCTTACTTCTAGTCTGGCTGGCATCCTTTTGCGTATTTACAGGACAGCTCGCAATGTTGCTATATGCTGGACTATCAGCTGCCTGCGTTGGAAATACTGTATCGGTCTGTCGTCTCGCTAACTTGCGGCTGCTGAACTACGCATGTCTCTTGATCTGGCTCAAACAAGCTGCAGAAACTAGTTCGCTTTGAAAGCAAATAAGCGCCAGGCTTATCCTCTGATCTCACGATTCACTAGAAGTTTGTTTAGCTTAGCCGGTTTCTATTTCGACTTTCGTAACAGCATCCGCTGCCGGTTTACAAGTGTCGAAAGATCATAGGGTTTTTAACATCATATCGTATAATGATATAAAACCCTATGCAAAACCCTATGATAAAATCTTTGCCGTTCTCTTCTATAAACAGAGTAGACTGTCTCCTTTTTTGTACATATACTGTAAAATGCTCTTAGAGTGGTGCTGTACAGCCATTCAGCGATGGCATCTACCTCAATTTGGAAAGAGACTGGATAGAGGCCCGTTTGCCAGCTCTACAGACAGGGTCTCAATGACGATGTATAGCAGCACGTAACCCCGCGGTTTCCTGCACCTGCTTTCAAGTGCTGCGCGCTTGCTATTGGGTGCGTTCAGAGATTCCGCTAGTAGTCCTTTATGATTGTATTATCTGCGCTGTCGTCGGAACGGAGGTTCGTCATCCTGTTACCCTAATCAGACGGTACACCATTTGAATGAATTCGTGACCACGAATTTAGCAATACAGCCACTTGTGTTTGTAGAATGCTTTCACGTTTAATGGATTTATTTTGCATATATGTGATAAATAGAGGATTGCAGATAAAACTTCCGATTTGGATGACAGGCGCCCGCGATGAATCAACAATATTGCTACGTCTTGCCATCGGTTAACCGAGAATAAGCCAGTATACTTCTCCAAGGGTTTTGGTGTATGATAAACAGTAACTCCAGGTATATGTAACTCTTTATTCAAGGTTAAAAACGATGGCCGACTGCCTCACAACACAAACAAGAGGCAGGCACAGGCACAGGCAATACCCGGGACGTTTCTGTGTACCTCCCAGGTTAGCGCACCACCTGCTCGAAATTAGGTTTCATGCGGAAAATATTTTTTCCGTTGGGGGATCGGCCGTTGCTAAATAAATGAGCAGCTAGTGCACTCATCGCGACTCTTCACGCGGCTTACGATTTGCCCCTATTTCTATACAGTTCTTGTTTGCCCCCTATTCCCTGCTGTTTGTTGTTGCTGTCGCGCGCGTACACTGTTTTCATGCGTCGCAGAACTCCTCCTGGTCCTCTCTTCCCTCTTCCTGCCTGCTGGTTTCCTTAACCCGCCTTCCCCTCCCCCTTTCTCAGGAGTATCAGTCTTCAGGGCTGCGTCCTCATGTATTGTACTCGCTTTTCAGGCAAGCGTTGGTCCGCGGGGTCGGATGTTGCCAGCTCGGCTCCGTCGAGTCGGCAGTCGAATGCCACTCTGTCAATGACCTTGACCGCTTCGATCGATCGTTCAGAGATCGATGACGATCTTTCCCGCGCACAAGCCAGACTACGAGAACTGAAGGCAAAGATCTCGGCGCAGTCTAAAGAAAACTTCTTATTAGAACGCGATGTGCGGGAGCTGGACTCTCGTATTGCGCTTTTAATACAGAATCGTATTGCTAGTGAAGAGGTAACTACTCCCCTACTCTTGCCGCTCTCTTTGCTAAACGCGAAAGCGCAATTTTTAACGCTGCAATAACCATATAGCAAGCAGAAGTCACCAGTAGAATTGATACTGTGCTCGAGCCCTCTGAACCGAATCTGCCTGTTCATCGTAACGCAGAGGGTTACGGCTGTTTGTTTTTCATTTTGCAGACAGAACCTCGACATATTGCAACGCTCTGCAGACTCATCTCGATGGCTGAAATTGACTCCTTCCTACAAACTGTTATGTTTACAATCTATGGTAATCAGTATGAGCAACGCGAAGAGCACTTACTTCTCTCGATGTTCCAATCTGTGTTAGCGTCTCAGTTCGAATCCGCTATTGAGTTTTCATCGTTACTACGCGCAAATACTCCGGTTTCACGGATGATGACTACATACACAGGCCGTGGCCCCGGACAAAGCTATCTCAGAACAGCACTCGCTGACCAGATAAACCACGTTAATGAACACATGGATATCGATTTGGAGATTAATCCGTTGAAAGTCTATGATCAAGTTTATCAAGAAGCTCTGCGACGCACAGGCGGTAACGCAGCTGCAGTAGGCTTGACTCGAGTAGTTTCACCAGAAGTAGCTGCATCCAATGATCTCGTCAATGAAATTATACGGCCACGCGTGAAAACCGTGAGCACTATTGCGAGCTCTTTTTTCGATTGTATACTTTCTAGTCTTTCATCAGTCCCTTATGGAATTCGATGGATGTGCAAACAAATTAGATCACTAACTCGTCGAAAATACCCTGCTATTGAAGATTCTGTTGTTTACACCCTAATTGGCGCCTTTTTTTTCCTCCGTTTCATAAATCCTGCTATTGTGACTCCTCACTCTTACATGCTTATCAACAGACAACTTGGAGATCGGCCACGACGAACATTAATTTTAATTGCAAAAATGCTTCAAGCACTTGCAAATAAGCCAGTATATGCGAAAGAACCATCTATGCTTCCATTTTCAGATTTTCTTGATGGAAATAAACTGCGAATGAATAACTTTCTCAACGATCTCTGTGATGTGCCTGATTTCTATGAATCGCTTGAATTTGAAAATTACGTCACACTCTCTAGAACAGATCTTGCTTTATCAATCACAGCCAACGAAATTTACAGTATGCATCAATTGGTCGAACGGCATCGAGACGGATTAGGTCTTGACAAGGATTCAAAATTATATAAAGTTCTTCGTGATTTAGGACGTGCACCAGAAGTATTACCTAGGAAAGAAAATTTTACATTACGATTACCAATATTTTCAAGGTTTGAAGCACAGGTGGGAAATTTTGAGTATCAACTGGATCTTACACAAACCGATATATTATTATCTGAAGCTAAAACTACTGCTGTTCAAATTTTAAGATCGGTACCCTGCAAACATAGAATTACTAAGAGACCTTTGGATTTACAGCTTATTGCAGATTATGCTGCAAAAGCTTCCAATGATTTGTTACTAGTTAACAAAGGTGTGAGATTAGGTTCTTTACTTGAGGAGTTGCTTCGACATAGCGAATCCAATAATTTAGTTCCTTCAATAAAAAGTCGAAAGGGGAGTAAAGATGACTTAGAGAGCCATGATACTCATATAGACGAAGAGCTGACTGCACAATCGCGATCTTTACGAACTTTTCGAATTTTTAAAGAATTGAAGTTTGCTCTTATATCTGAAATTGAAGATGAATTAATTCGTCTTGGATCTCAACGAGAGAAAGTAACTGAAGATTTAAAAAGTTTGGAAGCTGTTATGCGAACAATCTCAGATCGTAATACATATTTGAAAGGTCAGTTAGCTTCATATAACTCTTACCTGGCAAATGTAAGGTTAAATTCTAGTGCTACAAAACCTACAATGAACGGTCGAGTTGGACTAAATTCTATTCCAATAATGTCAAAGAAAACACAGAAATCTCAATGCTTGGGCCCTTTTAGATATTCAACACATGCATTGCAAAAGGACAAAGTTATTGCTGTGTGCAATGTTCCAGAAAATCGAATGCATAATTTATATTTTATGGTAAAATCGCCCATGCCAGGGAGTTTTACAGTTGGGTTGCATTATAAAGGTAGGAGTAAAGGACTCTTTGAGCTCAATTTGAAGTTAGATGATTTACTTGAAATGTTGAGGGATGATATCTTGGTCTTGGATCTCGAATATCTGATTATATATGTTCCAAAGATGCTGGAGTTTATGCAAAAGAATTTTGTTCGCAGGAAATAAGGAACGGCATTGTACTATAATACGAATAATCATGCCAATTGCTATGAGATATCGAAGATTACTCGACTATAATTCACCAACTGTAAAAATTTGCCATTGGTCGAGAAAGTCACATCTGACCCAAATGCTTCTTATACAAATTACGATTGCAAAGCCTTTGCAAGTGCTTCCTCAGAAAATTCCCATAACTTCTTTGCCTCACCAGCATCATCTCCAATAGCATTTAAAGCCCTAGGATAAACGCCATTAAAGTATACGAAACCACCAAACGGTCCTTTGGGTCCGGGATACATAAAAACTCCTTTCAGATTATCACTGATGACTCTCTCATCAGAAGACAAGAATAGTCCAGTCTTTGCTCCATCGTTTACATGAATGCCGAATAACCAAGCCTGGGTCGCACCGATATATTGCATATAATAAGGTATTGGCGCAGATGACAAATCAAAAATATGAGTATAAACTAGACCAGGATTACAAGCATTAATATAAATGTTCTTGTGGTCTCTCATTCGTTCAGATAGTTCTTTCATAAAGTAAATATTAGCTAACTTTGAGCGAGCATATCTGTTCAACATATCTTGAAGGGTCAAAAATGTCCATGAAGACTTGTATGTCTTTGTAAGATCGGTGTAGTCAATTTTGGTTGCTTTGTAGAACGATGCCGATGATTGGAGTACAATTCGAACGTCCGATTCAGGATTATCAACTGCTGTTTTCTCAACTAATGGGAGGAGAGTAGTTACAAACGCAAAATGCCCAAGGTGGTTGACCTAGTTTTAAATGAGTTTTATCTAGACGAAAATTCATAAGCTTTTAACTCTTACACCAAAATTCCGTTCGAATCCATCGGGAGTTAATTCGGATTTCTAAATCCTTGTTAGTATTTCTAGCTATCTTCGACTACCTTGAAGCAAGCCTGTGTGAACCAAAAACAGCACTTACAATACCACCAAGCCCAGCATTCGCAACCAAAATATCCAGCCTATTTTCCAGTTTCATAAATACTTTTGCAGCAGCAACAGCTCCTTTCATAGTCTCAAGATCAAGTTCAAGGAACATCAAGTTCTCTTCAACACCAGAAACCTCAGCACAATCGGTTTTGATACGTGCCATTGCTTGTTCAGCTCTGGCATGTGAACGTGCAGCAATGTAAACTTTGGCATTCTTACGAGTAAGTTCACGAGCAATTACTTCTCCTAAACCCGAGTTTCCTCTGTAAATATCGAGAGTTAACATTTAGTATCATGAGATAAATATGCTGAAGTGCCATTACCCGGTTACTATCGCAACCTTCCCCGTCAGATCAGGAACATTATCAAACGTAAACAGGTAAGTCATTATCAGAACAGCAGAAGCTACGGTTCTCTTCAATCGATTCTCACAAGTGCGCCTATAGTGCAATATCAATCAAAGAAGGTCACAACCGTGCTCTCTAATCGTCTCAGCGATTTAGATCGAGCCCCGCCAGTTGGGAGGAAAATACTTACTAATAAGTGACTCATGAACTCTATTTTATGTTTCCGAGGCGCGGTTTTGCACTTAATTGACGTGGCCATGTCTAATTTACATTCGAGCAAAAGGCACATAGGGTGTTCAGTGTTTGGAAATTGAACTATATGATTGAGCTTTTCTTTTTTGGTTTACAACAGTATTTGAGGTGATCATGGATTCTCTAGATTGGTTTTACCTGGCGCTCGTGATGACGCATTTATATGTGTCGCCATTCACGAAGGTTGAAGAATCATTCAATTTGCATGCAATTCATGATATGTTAATTCATGGATCTGACGTTGATTCAGTAAGTTTTCGAGTTTTGTTTGGTTATGATGATTATAGTTGATTCTGACTATGATCATAGTATGACCATCTTGAGTTCCCAGGAGTTGTTCCTAGAACTTTTGTTGGCGCGATTGTAATATCAGCATTTACGAGACCTTTACAGCTACTTCTCCCTCTGCGTTCAAAGTTTGATTTACAATTAGTAGCGCGAGGAGTATTGGGAATTTTAAATTGGATGTCGATAGTTTTTTTTCGCAATTGTATCCGCCGAGTATATGGTAAAACTACGGCGATTTGGTTTGCTGCATTTCAATATTCTCAGTTTCATATTACATACTACGCTACAAGAACGCTTCCAAATATGTTTGCATTTCCATTAACTATGCTTGCTGCTGGATACTGGCTCACAAATCGGCCACGAAGGACACTTTTGATTTTGGCCTTTACGACTGTTGTATTTAGATCAGAGCTAGTTTTGTTGATTGCTCCACTGACGTTATCTGCGCTAGCGCAAAGGAAGATTTCGATTTATCACACTATATTAGCTGGCCTTGAAGGTGGACTCGCGGGTATGGTGCTATCTATATTTGTCGACTCAGCATTTTGGAAGTTTCCTATCATGCCAGAAGCGTACGGATTCTACTTCAATGCGGTTTTAGGAAATGCAGTGGCGTGGGGAACGCAGCCATGGCACGCTTATTTCACAAATCATATTCCCAAACTCTTGTTAAATCCAGCTGCTATACCTCTGTTTGCAGTCGGCATGCTCTTTGAAAGACGTCGGATTGGTATGACCGTTGCTCCATATTTAATCTTTGTCGGTTTGTATTCTGCGCAGCCGCACAAAGAATGGCGATTTATTGTCTACGCAATTCCGATTTTCACGCTCACAGTAAGTCTCGGAGCAAGTTGGATAAGTAACCGAATGCGCAAAGGATTTTTGTTTTTTGCATCGAGCATGACGTTTATTATCGCGGCAGCTGCGACGTTGATGCTCGCAACATCAATGCTTGCGATCTCATCTGCGAACTATCCTGGCGGGCATGCGGTAATGGCGATGCATAGCGGGCTGGAGACTAGCGGAATGGGTAATCTGACAGTGCATTTGGATGTGCCAACGTGTATGTCTGGCGCTACTTTATTCACGTTTACACGAGATGATTTGGAATACGACCGTACAGAGGACAGATACGAGCTGGAGGAAGTGGCCCCGTCGGTGTCAGTGATGGTAACATTCGACAAGAACTTCCCTGTCGCAGACCCGGCTTTTGGAAGCAGTAGGGAGTGGACGTTTAAAGGTGCAGTGAAGGCGTTTGCGTCGGTCCAGGCGCCGTGGGATGCGCATGGAATTCGTTTTTGGGAGGTAGAGGGATGGTGGAGAGACGTGCTACTAGTGCAGGACCGCGTGTGGATATATGTCCGGCGGTCGAGCATTGGTGAGTAGGCTGGTATGACTAGACTTTACTATGTAAATACACTATTCAGGCCTGTACCGCGTGCACCAAACTCGGGTGCACTCGGCCAAGGCATTGGTTTGGATCACAAAGCGTACCCTTCGCTAGCCTGTGAGCTCAGGCTTTAGCGACGGGGTTTCGGGTAAGGGCAGTCTGCTTTTGCAAGAGTGCAGCCACCGCGAAGACACTTGCAAGGGGCAGAAGTGCAAAAAGCTGGGCCTGGTTCAGGTAGGACTCGCAAGAGAGAGCAGAAGCTGAGAATTGGTGTGTTTGGGCTGTGCTGTACTGTGCTGTCCTGCGTAGTCCTGTTGCAGGCGGCGTGGCTGTAGAAGTATTCAGGGCTCTGTTTGGCACCGAGAGCCTTGTTGAACTGCTCCAGCACCAATTGCGCCGTCCACACACAGTAATTACCTTTTCTTTTTGGTACCGCCGATTATTGGACAATTAACGGTGGTCCGCATTGCCCGCATTAGCTGGTCCTTGCAGTGTCGGCTGCGGGAGATCCACAGTTGAGAGGATCCTGCTGCGCTTAGTTGTGATCTGGCGGGTGCCCCTTGCAGCAGCTGCAGCTGCAGCAGCAGCAAGAGAGAGACGGTTTCCAGCTGTCCGGCCCCAGTGTTCGTAGAGCCTCGAGTGTCATTGCTTTCATGTATTGGTATCAGTATTGGTCGAAAGCGTGCTATCAAATTGATTTTATTGCCGCGACTGGGAAATTAGTTCTCGCCCCGAAATCCACTCCAGCGAGAAAAAAAAAAAGTAACCAAAAACGCAGCCTTTGAAACCTGTTTCTTGCTATCACAATTTCTAGATAACCGAGCCGGTTTGACCTTGGAAAGCGTAAACTAGGTCCCAGCAACCGCAGAGAAATTTAATTGCCGCTAAAATTTCTGTTTCTGGCTGTGCTTGCGCGGTCTTTTGGTGCCCATATCACAACACTCACACCTTCTCATCGCTCCCCGCATATTGGATTCTACCGCCCTTTCTGGCTCTCTCTCTCTCGCCTTTCTTTCACTTGTGCACTTTGCTGTTCGTGCTCCTCCTGCTGGATTATTACTGTATTGCAGTTTGCCCGAAGCACGTCGTCAATCTGCAGATCACGGCTCATGCGAACCGCTTCACCGCGTTCGATCTCCTCCACCATCCTTCCATCAGCTCTCTCAATTCGTCTCGCTATCTTTTTCAAAACTGGCTGCAATACTTTCAAATTTATACTATTCATAACTTTTTAAGCAGGCACACTGCTCTCTGCTCTGAATATTCGGCGACATGTCGGTATCCTCCACCTCCTCCTCAATTTCCTCGGCAGCTCCCATTTACGCCTTTCACCCTTTTTTGCGCGTAACTCATGCCTTTGACCCAGAATTTTTAAAATTGCAGTCTGTAGAGGGCTGCCTTTCTCTTGATTCTGGTGATATTGTTTTTCTCCATTCATTCCATCCTTCAGGCTGGGGTGATGGTACCTCGCTTATGTCCTCCTCTCGTGGCTGGGTCCCATCGAATTACTGCGAGCCTTACGACCCTGTTCCAATTAGACCCTTACTTGCCGCTGCCCTAGTCATTCTCACTGGCCCATTTGCTGACGCAAGCCGCGAATTCCAGACTGCCGCCACTACTTTGGTCTCTGGTGTTCGATCTCTCCTGGTGAGTCCTTATCAAGGGCAAATTCTCTAAAAGTTTAACAAGCTAACACCATTTCGGTTTTAAGAATTCTGTATCATGTCTAGCTCACGATGCGCCAGCTCTACAACAGTTTGAGGATCTTCGAAAAGCCCGTCGAACTCTATTGGCGGACATTTCGAGCATGGTCTCCTTTGTCAAAAAGACTAGTGTAATTTCAGAGACTTCGATAAACGACATGTCCCGTCTTACGTACAAAATTTTAATTAGCGCGGTAAATTTTCTGACGGTTTACACAGCTACAGAAATTGATTCTATAAAGGACTCTTTATCATTAAAGTGCCCTACGAATGATATGCAACGAGCGGAAAAGTATCACAGATCTTCTAGAAGTGCTTCTTCTTTTGCGGATGACGTTTTTGAATATCAACCTGTATCTGCCCTTGCTAGACTCAATTTTCTCTATGATGCGTTGCTTGTCCGCTTGGGTTCTTTCATCAACAGAACTTTGATTGCAACTCGAGCACCAGCAAAATTACTTACCACAGTTAGACATGCAGTTCATGCTGCTCGAGAATTTTTAGCTGTGGTCGAAACTATAAGCTCACATTCTTCACCTGTTATGTACAGTCTTGAAGAGGCTAAAGAAGGCATGTATCAGTGTATCACTCTTCTTGTCGGATCTGCAAGAGATGTAGTAGGCGCAGGAAACGACCAGCATGCTGTTCTAAATGAAACCCAAGCACTTATAATTGTCACTACAGAATCTGTACGTGCAGCGGGCTCGTGCCTTGCGAAGGCCAAATATGTTGTCGATCGTGTTGGCGACTTTGATTTAGAAGTTGACCGCCACTATTTGGATTATCAGCTTAGATCACAAGCTAACTCCCGGAGACGATCATCTACGAAAACTGGAATTTGTGATGAGGCTTCTTCTGCGTATATATCTGCACTGGAAAATGCCGAGAGCGAACAGAATCCCGTTGAACATTCAGAAGACGATTTTCAGGTAAGTAACCAACTTTGAAATTGAGAATAAGTTGATTAAATCAGTTTGTATAGTTTAAGCGCACACCACTGGATGACCGAGTGATCTATAATGCGGATGGACAAATTCAGGGTGGATCGATTGAGGCGCTTGTGAAACACTTAACCTTAAGCAATTCCACTCCCGATGGGCTATTTGTTTCTGCATTCTTTCTCACATTTAGGCTCTTTACTAGCCCGACGGCACTTGCGCAAGCTCTGGTTCATAGATTCTCTTCTCTTTCGCCCGACGAGCCAAACATGTTAGCTGCACAATTACGAGTTTTTAATGCGTTTAAAGGCTGGATGGAGAGCCATTGGAGAAAGGAGACTGATAACGAGGCTTTACCAATTATCATTGATTTTGCAAACGGTCCTCTAAGGATACATCTTCCATTCGCCTACCGAAGATTACTTGATTTGTCGCAACAAGTAGTGAATATGACTACTCCACTTGTTCCTCGATCAATGTCCAAGTTAGGTATAAACACTTCGCTAGGCATTTTACTCCCAGATTCTTCGAGTGTGCCAACGCCAATTGTAAATAAACTACATTTGGTAATTTTGGAGAAATATGTGGAGGGCATTGGACCTATGCCATCAATCCTTGACTTTGATCCGCTCGAGCTTGCTCGACAGATTACAATCAAGGAATCGCGACTCTTCTGTCAGATTGTTCCTGAAGAATTACTTAGTCAGGAATTCTCCAAAAAAGGTGGACAGAGCTTGGCTGTCAACGTCAAAGCCATGTCTTCGCTTTCAACTGATCTTGCAAATTATATTGGAGAGACTATTCTCGCCAATGAGGTTTCTCTTAAGATTCGAGCAAATGTTATTCGACACTGGATTCGAGTGGCCGAAAAGTGCCTTGAGCTCAAAAATTACAATTGCTTAATGGCTGTTACATGTGCTCTGCAAAGTTCGGTTATTATGCGACTAAAAAAGACTTGGCATTTACTGCCACCCCGGTATCATGCGTTGTTTGCGGAGCTCAAGAGTATAATCGTGTATGAGAAAAATTACGCTTCATATCGAACACTGTTACGCAATCAGGCACCACCATGTATTCCGTATTTGGGCGTTTATCTGACAGATCTTACTTTTGCCGATGAGGGTAATTCAGATGTTAGAATGTTCCATCCAGACACGGAAGACGCATCGCCGGTTATCAATTTCGACAAGCACATGCGTACAACTAAAATCATTGCTGATTTGCAGCGATTCCAAGTGCCTTACAGATTCCAGGCGGTCCCTGAAATACAGAGCTGGATTAATTTTGAGATTTATCGTACAAGCAAGATAGACCAGCATGCGCTGTACCGACGAAGCTGTCAAATCGAGCCTAGAGTTGTTAATAGTGGGCGGTTCCCCGGTGTGATAGCGGATCCGAGCAAGGAGAGTATGAGTTGGGTTGAGGAAAATAAACAGTAATTTGGTTAGAGGCTTTGGTCATGAAAGACGCAGGCGTGTATATTATTCTATGTTAAGACGATGGAGTTAGTACGATAGTTAATATCAGTTGAACCCACCGCGAGGTGCATAAATGCGTAGATGGGCACAGCGTACAATAGCGCACTGCGCTGTTCGGTCGCGAACCCGAGGAAAGTAGGGCGCGTAGAGTTTGTTTATATTGCCCTATCGGGAGCATGTGTGCCTGTGAGTGGACAGGCCGGAGCCTGAGGCAGCTAGCGCGGGAGGCGTATTAGGCAGTATGTGTATTTATTTCTCCATGCGGCCTAGCTGCTGTCTGGCCCCGAGACTGGCCACGTATTCGGCAAGAAAATAGAGTTCTGTCCCCAACGCGGGCTTAGGGTTTTTGGCGAGCACGTCAAAATTTAAAAATTTTTCTCGAGCAAGAACCGGCCGCTATAAACTTCTGGCGACACCCGCTTCTTCTTCTTCTTTCCTCTCCATATAAGCCAATCCTTCTATTGACTTATTCCCCCCACCATCAAATAAACTATTTTTCACAATGGTTCAGTCAAATGTTCTCGGTTTCCCCCGTATCGGTACGTTGCTCTTCTCCTGCTGGCGTCGGTCGTGTTTCTGCGCACTCGCTGCTACTTCTGCAGCCAGAGATATCTTCCTGTCTAACCCAATTGCTATACAGGACCCTTCCGTGAGTTGAAGAAGACCACCGAGGCCTACTGGTCTGGAAAGGCTACCGTCGAGGAGCTCTTCAAGGTTGGAAAGGAGCTCAGAGAGAAGAACTGGAAGCTCCAGAAGGAGGCCGGTGTCGATATCATCCCCTCGAACGATTTCTCGTTCTACGATCATGTCCTCGACCACTCTCTTCTCTTCAACGTCATCCCCGACCGTTACTCCAAGTACGAGCTTGCTCCCATTGACACCTTCTTCGCCATGGGCCGTGGTCTCCAGCGCGCTGCCACCGAGACTGCCTCCGCCGTCGATGTTCCTGCCACCGTAAGTCTTCATTCTCTTATGTCTCCTATCCCAGAACAGCTTACTTACAATCTATGCAGGAGATGGTTAAGTGGTTCGACTCGAACTACCATTACGTTCGTCCTACCTTCTCTAAGAACGTCCAATTCAAGCTCAATGGCAGCAAGCCCATTGATGAGTTCCTTGAGGCCAAGGCCCTTGGAATTCACACTCGCCCCGTCCTCGTTGGACCTGTCTCTTACCTTTTCCTCGGAAAGGCTGACAAGGACAACCTCGACCTCGAGCCCATCACCCTCCTTGACCAGATCCTCCCCGTCTACGCTGAGCTCCTCGCTAAGCTTAAGGAGGCAGGTGCCGACTCCGTCCAGATTGATGAGCCTGTCCTTGTTCTCGATCTCCCCGCTGAGGTCCAGGCTGCTTACAAGAAGGCTTATGAGTTCCTCGTTTCAGAGACTGCTCCTAAACTCTTCATGACCTCTTACTTCGGTGACGTCAGACCCAACATTGAGTCCATTAAGGGTCTCCCCGTTGCTGGTTTCCACGCTGACTTTGTCCGTGTTCCCGAACAGCTTGATGCCGTTGTCGGTGCTCTCTCCGAGACTCAGATCCTCTCCGTTGGTATTGTCAATGGACGTAACATCTGGAAGTGCAACTTGGCCAAGGCCATTGATTTCGTCAAGACCGCCATCGAGAAGGTCGGTGCTGAGCGTGTCGTTGTTGCCACCTCTTCCTCGCTCTTGCACACTCCCGTTACCCTCGCCAATGAGAAGAAGATCCCTGCTGAGATTAAGGACTGGTTTGCTTTCGCTACTGAGAAGCTCTCTGAGGTCGTTGTCATTGCTAAGGCTATCAATGATGGACCCGAGTCTGTTGCCGATGTCCTCGCTGCCAACGCTGCCAGCATCAAGGCCCGTGAAGAGTCATCGATCACCAACGATGCTGCCGTCCGTGAGCGTGTTGCTAAGATCACTGATGACATGATCACCAGAAAGTCTCCTTTCGCTGTCCGTCTTGCTGCCCAAAAGGCTCATCTTGACATTCCCCTTTTCCCCACCACCACCATTGGTTCTTTCCCCCAGACCAAGGACATCCGTATCGTCCGTAACAAATTCACCAAGGGTGAGATCACCCCTGAAGAGTACGAGAAGTTCATTGAGAAGGAGATTGCCTCCGTTGTCAAGTTCCAGGAGGAAGTTGGTCTTGATGTCCTCGTCCACGGTGAGCCCGAGAGAAACGACATGGTCCAGTACTTTGGTGAGAAGTTTAACGGATATGTCTTCACCTCCAACGGTTGGGTTCAGTCCTACGGTTCGCGTTACGTTCGTCCTCCTATCATTGTTGGTGACGTTTCGCGCCCTGGTCCTATCACTGTCAAGGAGTCCAAGTACGCTCAGTCGATCACCAAGAAGCCCATGAAGGGTATGCTTACTGGCCCCGTCACCTGTCTCAGATGGTCGTTCCCCCGTGATGACATCCCCAACAAGATCCAGGCCCAGCAGCTCGCTCTTGCTCTCCTCGACGAGGTCCAGGACCTCGAGGCTGCCGGTGTTTACGTCATCCAGGTTGATGAGCCCGCTATCCGCGAGGGTCTCCCTCTCCGTGCCGGTGCCGAGCGTGACGATTACGTCAAGTGGGCTGTTGAGTCCTTCCGTCTCGCTACCTCTGGTGTCGAGGACAAGACTCAGATTCACTCTCATTTCTGTTACTCTGACCTTGACCCCAACCACATCAAGGCTCTTGATGCTGATGTTGTCTCTATCGAGTTTTCCAAGAAGGATGACCCCAAGTACATCCAGGAGTTCTCTGAGTACCCCAACCACATTGGTCTTGGTCTTTTCGACATCCACTCTCCCCGTGTCCCCGGTAAGGAGGAGTTCGTCCAGCGTATCAACGATATTCTTAAGGTTTACCCTAAGGAGAACTTGTGGATCAACCCTGACTGCGGTCTTAAGACTCGTGGATGGGCTGAGACTCGCGCATCTCTCCAGAACATGGTTGACGCTGCTAAGGAGTTCCGCTCCAAGTACGCTTAAGCAAATGGTTTGTATATGATGATTTACGATGTTTCAACACTTAATCGTTAATTTGAATAATGATGGGAAATATGTCATGTGGATTCCGAACACGTAAAGAGCGATGATTTCAACAATTTCGTCAGTCAACTGGATTTATATGATTTTCCTATAAACATGTATACAGTCTATGCTATTGCGTTTTTGTTTTATTTTGCTTTTTGATCTTGAAAAAATTGAGGAGTGTATTGGAAAAAAAAAAGTTTGCTATTTTTTTTTATCATGAACGAAGGAAGAAAAGAAAAAGAGCTTGGGAAGAATTGTAATTTATCTTTTGCACTGGGTGGTAAGGAAGAGTATATATACGTCAGAAGTAAGAAGAATTTAGAGTATGATTTGAATGCGAGTTTAAGAGACGAGTTCTTTTTTTTTTTTCCAATTATGGAAAATTCGATAAGGAGAAGAAGAGAAAATAAGGCAGTAATTGTTTTTGTTATGATCTCTTTATTTTTTTTGCTTTGATTTCTAACAAATAATTATTCTGTGGTATATTTCTTTTCTTTTCAACTTGTTCTTTTGTTGTATATATCATTTACCGGTTTTCTCAACTCTGAATTCGTTTTCTTTTACTGTAATCTAATATCTTTCTGCGGGATTATCGGGGTAAAATTCGCTTATCTGGGTTTTATTTTGTTTTCTGTTTTCTTATTTTTTATTTATATATCTTTTTGCTTTTGATTTTGTATATTTCATTTTTCTTTAGTATCGGGTGCAGGAGTCTTAAATTATTTTTTTTTCTTTTCTTCTCTCTTTTTTTTTTTTTTTTGTTTATGGGATATGATATGATATATACATATATATATGTGTGTGATAATCACCCAATTATCGATTGTTTGCGTTTTTTTATTATTATTTAGTTATAATGACAATGACATTCAAAAAAAAATTTTATTTAATGTAAATGTAAAATGTATGGTTTTCTTATTAGTGAGCACGGTTCGAAATAATGGGAAACTATTATGTATGCATTTTTAAAGATTGAAAAATCAATTTGTACGACGAGACGAGTAAATTAGACTTGGGAGTACGTTACAAAAACTACAACAATTCACATAAAATCAAAAATAACAATTAAAAGTATACGCACACAGCACATATAGGATATTATACAATTATTTCAAAAATCACAATAGAGAAAAGATGAGCAAAAAGGAAATCAAAATGAGGAAGGTAAAAATGTTGGAATGCAAATATATCGGAATGATGGTAGTAGTCGATAATATACTCGCTTCTTTGCTTTTCATCTTCATGAGATATGAGACTTTGCTTATGAATACAAATATGTTATATATGATTGGAGTGCATAATATTTCTCTGACAGAAATATCGCTCATTTTTCAAGATAGCAATATGAATTCAGCGTTATACTCAAGTTCTCAATAATTCTCTTTTCTTACTTTATTCCCCCCCTTTTTTTTTTTTGACTCAATTATTGATTTTTGATTATGTTTCATGAGGATGATGAAACTTCTCTTTGCTAATTTAATTGTTTTAACCAAGAATTATTTCGTAGATTATTATAACTGTGTTTATACCGATTAAGGGAACTAAATAAAATAGACGTATTAATCAATCAGTTTATTCAAATTATAAGAAATTATATGACACTGAAAAAAGGAACCAGGGAAAAGATTGTAATAGCCAATTCGTCTTGTGTCTTGAAAAATAAAGGATACATACTTCTCATAAGAGTTCGAACGGCAGAAATAAGATTGATAAGTCGATATTTAACGCTAACAGGATCCGGAGCTCCGAAACCAGCGTTGTCAGGTTGCGCAGAAGACCATCCGACTTAACGAGACATTAATATCACAATTCAAATGCAATTACGATGAAGAGAGAATAAAGGAAACTGAACGTACTTCGAGCTAGAAATCTGTCTTCACTTAAAACTGCAATCGCATTGGTGAGAAGAAGTATCACTAAGTTATAAAGATAGTGATTAGATCCTATTAATCAATGATCAAACAATATTAAGAAATGAATAGACATACCGTAGAATAATCGACCAAGCCCAAACATAATCTCTCTTTATCTCTAGATTGTGTAAACTCTTGAATACCTGAGGATTCGTTTGGATGTGGACGACAGGTTTTGAATATTGTGGGAAAGGGATGTGTGAGCCGCATGCTCTTCTTCCAGCTCGAGAAAAGAACACACGCGTATTTATCGTCCTTATTTACGTGCGTTTATTGGAATTGGTCTATCATAAGTACAGTTTTTGTTTTTTATTTCTCGATATCTTAAGAAAGAAAGGGGCATTTGGATATATGCACATCTAACGTGAATTACTTCTGCACAACATCGTTCGTATATACAACAGAAGACATAATGAATAATCAACCAAGTGCCACGAGTTCAATATCAACTTCTTCAATTGCCAGCGCAACTTCCAATTACATTCGCATATCTTCACTTCCCGAAGCGATTCAAAAACATGTTAGAAAACCTCTAAAGACAGTTTTATATCGAACCTTTATGCCTCCTGAAAATTCAAATCTAAGTCGCTTAATCATGATTTATGTATGTTTATTTTTAATCTGTGCAACGTCGATTGCTGTTACAGCGTACTTATCATGTAAAACTATCTGTGCGATCATGGGATCAAGGTTAAGAAAGAGATCAGAAAAATTAAGAAATATTCTGTATAAAGAGTGTTTTAGTAAAACTGAAGATGGAGAAAGCAAAGCGAAAAATGCCAATGATAGACCGATTATTGTGGGATTCTTTCACCCTTTTTGGTATGTTTAATTTTAAGTATAAAATTTGGGATGATTATTAATTACAGTCTCTTTTTTTTTTTGATGATATAGTAATGCTGGTGGCGGAGGAGAACGTGTGCTATGGGCAGCAGTGGATTCCACACAACAGGAGCATCCTAATACAATTTGTGCAATTTACACGGGAGATGTTGAAGTTACAAAAATTGAAATTATCGAGAAAGTTAAGCAAAGATTTGAAATTGAACTTGATTCAGATCGAATTTTTATAGTATTTTTGAAAAAGAGAAAATTGGTCGATGCTACTCAATGGCCGAGATTTACATTACTCGGTCAAGCTATGGGATCTATTCCGCTGGTTTATGAAGCTATTTCAATTCTTGTTCCGGACATTTTTGTTGGTATGCTCTTTTTATCTCTTTTTTTTTCCCCCACTGTAATCTAGACTGACCGTAAATCAAGATACTATGGGATATGCATTTACTTACCCAATCATTTCACTATTGCTGAATATACCAGTGGCTGCATACGTTCACTACCCAATGATTTCCAACGATATGTTTAGTCAACTATCTCTAGTCAGACAATTTCCCAAATACATTTATTGGCGGATATTTGCGCTTATGTATGCATTTGCGGGAATGTTTGCAGACATTGTGATGGCTAATGGTACATGGACATATAATCATATAAAGAGTATATGGTGGCTCAATAGGATTGCGAATTTAGCTAATGATCGATCGAAAAGCCTTGACTTTATGATTTTATATCCACCTTGTGCTACTTCAGAGTTACAAGAATTATCAATTGAAGAGCCTCGCCAACCAATCATTCTTTCAATTGCACAATTCAGACCTGAGAAGCGTCATGAGGTAATATTGCAACAGTTTGCGAAATACGTTAACAGTGGTGATGATGAAGTTAGAAATAAAACAACTCTTGTAATGATCGGATCAGTTCGTGATGATCGTGATCGTAAACATGTTTATGAATTACGCATATTAGCTAGAGAGCTCGGTATCATCGATCGAGTTGAATTCATCCTCGAAGCTACATGGGATGAAATCAAACGCTATCTTTCAACTTCAAGCCTTGGTGTTAACGCAATGTGGAATGAACATTTTGGGATTGGTGTTGTCGAATATTTGGCGGCGGGGTTAATTGCAGTTGTACATAATAGTGGAGGTCCAAAACTTGATATTGTAGTTGAAGTCGATGGTTTACCTACTGGATTTCATTTTATTACTGAAAAGGAAGGAAAAGGTCCACAGATGGCAGATATGTTGGATAAAGCATTATCATTAAGTCCTGAAGAAGAAGTAGCGTATCGACGCAGGGCACGACAGGCTGCGGATAGGTTCTCCGTTGAAAATTTTGATAGAAAATGGCTCGAGAGGTTAAGAGTGTTACTTATGCTTGAACAATATAGGCATATGGATCGAATTTCTCGAGGATTTATTTCATGAATGCATAGAAAATTTTGGATATTTTTCTTTATTATTATTTTATGTACATAAAAGTTCAAATCTGTTTGAATTTCCCAACCGGGGCCTAATCCGAAATGATAAGATCCCCTTCTACTGTGTCTACAAGATATTTAAGCATGATATAAAAGAAGAAAAAAACTTTACACCTTTCCGTTAATTTTTGAAATTTCCTTAACTCCAGAAACCCCCTCGGGTCCCATTAACAACGACCGCCGAAAAGCTTCAGATAAACTTGATGTATCTAGCGATTTTGTGATTTGTCTCGAAGTCTGTGGTGTCTTGAGTGGATCCGCCATATCTCGTTTTGGCACTAAAGCAAAGTATTTGCGAAAGTAGGCATTTTGTATCAGAGAGAAGCCTACTGAGGTAATCCAATAAAACGTAATTGAAGATGGATTTGCTAAACAAAACAGAGTCATCAAAAACGTCCCTATTAGTGCCAAAGTATTGATGATCGCGGATAGCCTGCCTGTCTGAGCATTATAGATTAAATTTCTACGCTCATTTTCACGTCTGAATAATGAAAGATTGGATAGTGAGAGAGCGCAATATACAGCGGGTAAAATAAAGTAATGATCAGGAGAGCTGATATTAGCGATCCAGAAGGCTTCTAAATCCGTAGAGGGGAGATTATTGACCATATTCTGACGGAAATAAAGAAGACCACGACTGCCAAAGAACAAAACGGCACCTTGAAATACCGCGACGCCAACAGTAGTCCAGGCACTTACTCCGAACAGTTTCCTGTTCTCTTTGCTGTTTTGGTCAATCAGCTTCTTAGCAGCATTTCGATCAAGTGCAGCGGGAGTAACAAGATCTGCAATGCTCCCTTTGACGTCAGCTTTACTAGGAAGAATCTTGATTGTGTTTTGCTGAGTTCCCTGAGCGATGATTCTGAGCGCGGCAGAACGCAAAGCGCCTAGTCTGGTCATACTCTGCAGTCTTTTTCTAAACCAAAATGATACGGGAAATGTTAAGCAAACGCGAAAAAGCACACAGGTGAGTGGAATTACGAAACCCCATTTGAGTCCGGTGAATTCGTGAATAGAGTCAAAGATTGTAAACGAGACGACTCCAATGGGCTCTGTAATGTCTGCGATGCGCGAGAGAATCCGAGCAAGAAACCAATTACTCTGTAAATGTGTCCCTGAATCAAAAGTAGAGGAGTCCCCGGCATCAGAAGAATCAATTATTCCTTCGACATCACCCAGCTCAGAAAGAAGATTGTGTAGAGATTTGGGGGGCTCTGAAAGGATAGGTGCCGACGTCGAAAACGAGCAGGCACTTAAAAGAATTCGTGAAGGCCGCACAGTCCGCGGAACATGCGCTCGCAAAGACGCTCTGAGCAGCAGCCTGGCGGACATTTTGTATTTATCGTCGCAGGCGGGGATATAAACGCGTGAGAGTAGAATTGTAGAATGAGCGTGTTCGTGATCACTGCAGTTTGGTATCTCAGAAGCGTGTATACAAATCACGTGATTGATATCAAAAGTGGCAGGTGTCGCTTTTGATTTAGCTTTGATATTACGGCTGTCAGTTGAGTTTGCAGGTGATTTAGTTATGAATTTTGAGGCTGTTTTTGGGCTGGGTTATTTGCGGGTGAGTTTAGGCTAAGTTGGTGTAAACTGATCGATTTGGTGTGCAAATCTGGTTTGCCTCTGAGTTCTACTTTGTTGGCTGGTTTAATTCTGATAGGTTATTTGTTCATAGACAGAACCAAAGCTGCTGCTTGTTTCTTTGCTGAATATCTCCATTGCGTTGTGTTTTGATATAGTAATACATTGTTAATACAGCAACTAGTAAACAACAGCTGAACGTAAAACAATACAGAAATCAAACACGTGACTATATGTGGCTGGAGCAGTGGATGTGCACGAGGGGTCAGGGTCAGGGTATTACTGATAATGGACTAGAAAATGAAATGGCCTCACCGCCCGTCGCAGTTCAACTTCCCCACAATTCTGCACTTTTTGCTCGCATCTGCACGCAATTCCGCGTGTTTTGTGTTGTTGTTGTTGTTGTTGTAATTGTTGTATTTCTGGTGGTTGATTGCTGGGTAGTAGTTAACTTGCTTTTCAACTATTTTGCCTATCTGCGTGCGCTGCCTCTCTTCTCGATCTTTGCCGCTTCTGCTGCTTGCTTGTAAATGTCCTTCTTCAAGTGGCGCGGAGGAAGCACGAGTGGAGCCTCGGTGAGTGCTTGCCAGTGACTGTGTTTGTGTGTGTTTACCGTTCTTTTGTTCTGACTTGTGCTGTAGAGCTCGTCGCCCGCCGTCGCGTCGTCGCCTTCAAAGACCTCCGCGTACTCGGCGCTGACACCACAGAATCAATCCGATGCGAGTAATGTTTTTGCCTCGCTCGCGGGCCTGCCGGACCAGCTTGATGGCAGCGACAAGTTCTTTGGCATGGAAAATGTAAGCTGTGTTTTTTTTCCAATGATTGCCTTCTTTGGGCGAGAGTGCGACTGTGCTAACTTCGGGCTCGTCCAGTTCGGATACACCTGTTACTGCAATTCGGTGCTGCAGTGTCTGTTTTACTGCCGACCCTTCCGCGAGGCCATCAGTAGTTATCCGTCTTCTCGGCCGCCCCACAAGCGACGCACTTCAGTCAAGGGCGACAGCACTCACCCTTTCATCCTCGCCCTCAAAGCGCAAGCGGAAAAAGAGGCCCTCGAACGCGCGGAGAGCAAGGCTGACGAGAAGAACAAAAAGAACTCAAAGAAGCAACGCAACAATTCGGTGCTCTCCTTCTCAAACAATTCCCCAGCTGCAAATGGCTCTAGCGCATCCTCCACTTTGAACTCCTCCCCTGCCGCATCTTCTACCTACTCCACGCTATCTGCCACGGGCACACCACAACCACTCAATTCCAACTCCCTCCCGCTTCGAAGCGACGACACAGCGACCCCCGAGCAAAAGAAAAAGGCCGCTCTCACAAACGGACCCATCATCAACATGGACCATAGCATGTCCGAGACCTACGACATGCCCGAGTCCCTTTTTACCACACTCAAAGATCTCTTCGAGGCCATGGTCGAAAACCGCTCTCGCACCGGCATAGTTTCCCCCGCAAAGCTCGTCGAAGTTCTCAAGCGCCAGAATGAAATGTTCAGATCTTCAATGCACCAAGATGCCCACGAGTTCTTCAACTTTCTGTTAAATGAAGTCGTCGATAACATTGAGCAGCACGAGCGCACTCTGAGCAAGCGAAGCGGAGGATCCTATGCCTCAAACACGAGATGGGTGCACGAACTCTTTGAAGGTCTGCTCACTTCAGAGACAAAGTGTTTGACATGTGAGACTGTTTCGCGAAGAGACGAGGTTTTTCTTGATCTTTCTATTGATCTTGAACAGCATTCTTCTGTGACTTCTTGTCTACGGCAATTCTCGGCTTCGGAAATGCTTTGCGAATCTAATAAATTCCACTGTGATGGATGTGGTGGATTACAAGAGGCCGAGAAACGTATGAAAATCAAACGATTACCGCGTATCCTTGGATTACATCTAAAGCGGTTTAAATTCACAGAGGATATGCAACGTAATGTAAAGTTATTTCATAAAGTTGTGTTTCCGTATCACTTGAGATTATTCAATACTACAGATGATGTGCAAGATCCGGATAGACTTTATGAATTGCATTCTGTGGTTGTTCACATTGGAGGTGGGCCATATCATGGCCATTATGTGTCGATTGTCAAGACAGAGCATGCTGGTTGGGTGCTTTTTGATGATGAGATGGTTGAGCCTGTGGATGATGATTACATCACTAATTTTTTCGGAGATAAACCGGGTTTGGCGTGTGCATATATCTTGTTTTATCAAGAGATATCAGAAGAGGAGTATGAGCGCGCGAGAAGACATGGTGCTGCTGTTGCTACTGGAGCTCATATTGATGCTGATAGTAATGGTTATGCGAGAGTTACAACCGATTCGTTTATATCAGCGGATATTAATAAGACTTCGTCATCTACTGTGACGTTGCCATCAACCACTTCTTCGCTATCAGCCTCAATTTCGTCTGCTTCGTCTGCTAGTTCGGCTGTCGTCGCACCTCTTTCGCAAAGTGAATCTCAAAGAAAACTTGTTCCGACTACATCGAATCCATCATTTCCTATACCAGCCCCTGCACCAAGTACCCCTGCTGTTAATGCTAAATCGATTAATAACGGACAGACAGTTAAGAGAACTCCTCCACCTCCCCCACCTCCTAGGAAAAACAGTACACCGCTCGTATCATTTACTAGAAATCCGCAAACTTCAAGTTCACTTTCGAGAACTAGTACTATGCCAGCATCAATTCCATCTCCTGTTCCCAAAGTTACTGCACCAGTGGTGGCAGGCAATGCAGAGATTAAGAGCAAGAAAGAAGGAGGAGGTGGTGGGTTATCGAGGTTTAGGAGCACTTCAATTTCTCAAAAGCAAAAGTTTTGGAAAAAGGATAAAGATAAAGATAAAGACAAAGATAAAGATAAAAAGTGATTTGGTTGTTATCTTTACATAATAGAGGAAAAAGGAGAAAAGTGGAAAAACAAAATAAAATAAAAAAGGGCATTGTTTTGGATTTTATTTATATTTTCATTTTCATTTACATTTTCATTTTCATTTACATCTATTTTCAGTTTCATTTACATGTCATTTTTTATATATTCTTCATCCACAATTTCATTTACATTTTCATTTACGCTCATATTTTCATCTACATTTTTGTTTTCATTTTCTTTTCCATGTCAAGTTGTGTCTTTTTACTTTTTTTTTTTCATTTCTTTTCTTGTTTCATGTTGGTTTTCGAAAAAGACCTTTTTTTATTTTTTGTTTTGTTTTGTTACATTGGTTATGATAAGCTGTATTTTGGAATCTGTGTTTTGCCTCTTTTTTTTTTTTTCTTTTTTTTTTTTTTTTTTTCTGTGTTATTCGGCGGTTGAATAATGACGAGTGACGGTGAATGTTATGTGATGTGAATATCTCATACGCAGGAGAGGAAGAAAGAAAACTTTTTTGTTTATGAGGTTAAACAACGAAAATTCTGAATGGTTTTTCTTTTTTATTCGTTTACTGCGATGATTTTGCTTCAGCTTTTTTTTTTTTTTTTTTTTGTTTTTGATCAAGCCGTTTTTGTTTATTTTATATAAGGTGTTTTTTTATTTATACTCATTGCTGTGTTTTTTCTCTTTTATACGATCATAGTCTTTGTTGTTTTATTATTTTATTTTATTTTCATTTTAACTGCTAGAAAAGAGAGAAATTTATTTGTGTATTATAATGATATATCTATACTCTATTTTTTCTCACGAATTATTTTATCATTTTAGATATTGTTATAGTTGTGTTTCGATTAATATATCGATTCCTTTTGAACTATCCCATAATCCTATTATATCTCTTAAATCAGAGGTTTCCAAAAGCCTTCCACCATTTTTTAAAACAACTTTTCTGATGGTTTTATCGTCATTATCAGATTTAGATAAAGGAGGTATGGTATCGTCATCGTTTGTACGGTTGATGAAAATCGCACCCCATGAAGATAGTGATGGAGATGTGAGTATTGGAGTAATATCCTTGTTAAGTTCATCGCCTATATGCCAGAATTTTATTTGTTTGGCAGTATGTATTATCTCTTGGGTATAAGTTGGTGTTGTGGTTGTCGACTGTGTCGATAACGATGACTTGTCAGATGGCGAGGAAAAATGATTCTGGTTTGGGACAAGTGTAGATATTGCAGATTCGAATATTTTAGGATCAGGTTTATCAACACCAACTTCACAAGATAAAATGACATCACGAGGAGAATTTATCCAAGAGTTTCCCTTTTTTTTCCCCGTTTTGTCTTCTTTTAAAACTTCATTTTTGTGATTTGACTGATCGAGTGCAACAACACCTAGTCGCTGTAAAATAGTTCTTGCTCTTGAATCTGAATTTGATATAATACCTAGTTTCACTAACGGCTTTAAACCTGTCATGTAATCTAGAAATCTAACCGCGTCATCATATAAAACATACGCATCTGCAGAATTAAAGTGCTCATATACGTTATTGATAAACTTGTTTTCCCTTTCTGAATCCGCCTGCGACGATTTATAATATGCATCAAACGTCCCTTTAATAACAGCATACCACCATTCTTTTTCCCCTCCTGCGTAATTCGGATGTGAATTAACCCTTTGTTTATAAGCAGTTTTAAAACTTTGAGTTATTTCAAACGGTGGAATTACCGGTAAATCAGGATATTCTTCTGAGTAAAGTATAGAATATTGCTCAGCAACTGAGGGCTTGGGAATATATATCGTGCCATAGGCATCAAGTGTTACAAGACGAGGTGGCGGGAGTGATAATCGAAGTAATCTTGACATTTGCATTTTGTGCTATTAGCTCACGTCGTGTTTGCCAATATATAAGTTGGATACTTTTGTCGATTGTGTCGATTGTATGGCTTAATATGGGGGAGGAAGGTAAGATGGAGAACGCAATCAGGGGGGAGAGGGGGAAAACATAAGTTATCAATAACCTTTCCACAGCACATTTTGTATACACACGAATGTAATCAATTATATTCATAAATCATAAAAGCAAACAGAAGCAAACAAAGTAAACCTAAGCGCCATTAAACACACATTATTATATACAAATAGATTTTTATAAAATAAAAAAAAAGGGAAAAGACAGATGCAGTGTTTAATTAGAATTAAATCCTGGAAAAATTCAAAACATCAACTATCCTAGTAAAACTTCCCATCCCCACTCTCTCATAACCGTGCTCCAATGAGTAAATCCAACTTTAATTCTCCATTGGTTTTTCGTATGATCTTTTCTTCTCCAAACTTCTTCTATTACATCAAACGCTCTATCAACATTTCCCATTTGAAGTAATCGTGACAAATCTGCCCATCTTTGTCTAGCTATTGCTCGCATTTGTGGAGAATCAACTTCACATGCAACTGAGAGTAAGGGAAATATATGGACGACGCAGGTTCGTGAAGTGGTAGGGACTGATGCTAACATTTCAAGTAACTTGGCAGTCAATACTTTTGTGGGTGTATCGGATTGAATATCTAGCTCTGTCTCAATGATACTAGAAGGTGAAAGTGTATCATCAGCAGAAGGTCTGCGAGGCGGACAATATCCTGCTAACGTTGGTACACATTGATACAAATATAACAAAGTAGCGTATTTGTACGCTTGAGCAGTAGCAATGCAAGACGAACTATCATAAGCTGGATCATCGCATTCAACGTATGGTGCTTTAATTGATGGTTGCCAATTTTCAAGTTCATCTTTTAATGCTATAGCACCAGCGACGAAAATATCATCACGACCAGATAATCGTACATGCCGAACAAGTTCCGCAACTTTACCAATAATAGGAAATAAAGTCTGCGCGCATCCCATCAATGGATCAACAGTATCATACCCACCAGCAGCAAAGATATCACTTTCATCTTGAGATATTGAACCTCCAGTCTCATCATCATCATCAGAGGTAAGTTTAGCAATCATGGCAATATACATCCACGCATTATATAACCGTCTAAATCGATCTATGCGAGTAATTTCAACAGGTGATTGTTGAACAGTAGATGGAAGACCACGTCGACTCGAGACAAACTGCTTGATCAAAATCTTTGCCCCACGAAGATGTGCGATTCCGGTCGAAATATGCCGATCCCAAGCCTCTGCAAATGCAAGAGTAATCGTGGTTGCAAGCGCAACGTCAGTTGGCATATTGTTATTAAGACCATTGACAAGTTCCGAAATCGCAAGACGCATGTGATCCACACCGTCAATTCGATACGCAGGGTGAGTTGCAGCGGCGTGAAATGAAGACATAGCTGCTAAACCATGGTATAAAGCCATATGCGAGTGGGCTAGAGGCCAAAAGAGCGTGCGCCAGGGGTTATCTGAAGGAGTGTCTTTCATTGACATTACGCTTGCTGTAGCGGTGTGAAAGAAAAGAGCGGTACGAGTGATGGGGTCGAGAGATGGCATGGATGGAATTAGCATGACGTCGGAGGAGTTGACGGGGCCGGTAGGATCGATGTGGACGGAGAGATTGGAATAATTTTTGCCGTCGTCTGAAGTTGAAGACATGATAAGATTTGGTGACAGCAAGGAAAGAGGATGACTACCTAGAGAAGCCATAGATGCAGAGAGATTGTCAAGTTCTTGAGTTAGAACAGGGGTATAGGTGGACTGTAAGTATTCGATGGGGTCAAGTGACGAAACCGAGAGTATTGGAGACGGCGAATCTGGAGTAGACGAGGGAAACAAAGTGTCCTGGAACATGAGCATTTGCTGCTGGTGTAGACCGAGAGAAGGATTTACAGCCGTGGGTGAAAGACGGGGAGAGGGATCCATGCGCTGAACCACGGCGGTGGAGATTGAAGGAGCACTGGTAGCGCCAGCCGACGCAGGCAGCTGGAAATCGGCTATTGAAGAAAATTGACTGCTGAAGCCATAACCTTGGGTCAGACCGTGATGCAGACCATTATTCTCATTTGCAGCTGCGGAAGCAGTTGTAGCAGTGGCATCTACCAATTGGGGAGCCATCGTGTTTGGGATCATGTCTGAGAGAGCAGCGGGCTGCGCGGTCTTTTGCGGAGATGAGCTATTTGATGTTGAAATGGTCGACGAGTCGGCAACAACGGCAGAAGACTGGCCTTTCTTCCTCTTCGATATCGAGGACTCTTCAAAGAGCCGCCATTTGAAATCGCGCTTGTATCCTCCACATTGGACGTTACGCTTAAGGCCTAGAGGAAGTTAGCAGCTACACGGAAGCGCGGCGCGAAGAAGAACAACAAAACAGACATTGAAGACAGGTCGGCTTTGTTTCGTCGCACTTCAAACGCTTTGACTTGCAGGTTACGCAGCCTAGAATAGTACGAGAAAAGCAGTCAGAAAGGAGTGCACAGGACGAGGACTCGGAGGAGGAGCAAACGCGTTCCTGGCGACGTACCGTTACGGCTCTTCGAGTGCTTTGCTTTCGGTGCCGCAGCTGCACCGGGAATTGGAGGACTGTTGACAGGCATAAATGTGAGAAGCAGGCACTGCCGCGACAAAACGAGGAGCAGGCAAGCCAGGCAGGCAAAGCAACAGGGCCGACATGGTCAGAGGAAGAAGAAGTCGGCGACGAGGCACAATTTCCCCGCCCTATTCTGGGTCCACACGCACCCAACGCCACGCGCACGCGCACAGACACACGCCTTGCTACAGCCTCCCGAACTCACAGGCAGGCTCAAGAAGGGCCCATGTCTGCAGGAGGAGGAGGCTTTGTTGCGCTTGCCGGAGCCTCTGCCTGGCCCCGCGGAAAAGAGCGGAAAAAGCGGCCGGGAAAACGAAGAAGAAGACAGTTTCACGGTATGCCTCGTGTTTTGGACGCCGAGACGTCGATAGCGATAAGGATTTTTTTTTAATTATTTTATTTTTCTTCTTTTGTTTTTATTCCCGCATCCGGCAACCTGACTCGTTCGCTCTGTCTTCCTCGCAGTCCCCCGACTCCGGCTTCACAACAAGGCGTTGCCCGCATAATACAGCGCAAGAAGACAACTGTGCCGAATATTTGTCTGTCGAACGTTCACTTGCGCGCTCTTGGTGCGTGCTCGTCCGCCGCCGCCCCCTAACAGCTTAGTCAGCGATGACTACTCTGTTAAGCCACAGGCCCCAGCCATGCCTGTTGAGCCACGCGGCGCGCCCTTCCACCTCCTTCTCGTTCAACATCGTCTCTTCCGAGCTCTTTCCATCTTCAAATTCCAGCCCAATTCCTGCGCTACAATGTCCTCGATTTCTAAAGAAAAGGTACTGATTGGTGTTGCTGCTGCTGCGACTATTGCCGCTGTGGGTGCAGCTGCAGTCGCGTGGTACCCGCCTCACATCAGCAACAGCTTTCTGCCGGCACCAATCAAGTTCCTCAAGTTCAAGAAGAACCCGCCTCGTTCAAACCCGCCTACTTCCTCCTATTCTGATTACGCGCTGTCGGAGCATACGTTTGTGTCGCCATCGACCGGGCGCACGATCTCATACGCGGAGTACGGATCACCAGAGTCGAAGAACATTGTCGTCTTCGAGCACGGAAACCCTGGCTCGCGCGTGCTTCCTGTGGGCCCCAATCTCAAAGGCAAGGACATTCGCGTTATCGCAGTTGACAGACCTGGACACGGCTTTACTTCGCTGCCGCTGCTCAAACAGACTGTGATTGAGACCGCGGTCGCAGACGTGGGCGAGTTGCTCGACCACCTCGCAATCAAGGAGAAAGTCATTCTCTGCGGTTTCTCAGCCGGCGGCCCTCACGTCCTCGCCATTATGAAGACCTTCCCCGAGCGCATCAGAGCTGTTTACTGCTTGGGTCCTGCTTCCTACTTTGACAACCCGTCGACCTGGTCTGAACTGTCACCCGGCGCTGCTGCGACGAACAAACTCGCCCTCACGCACCCCAACTACTACTTCTTCACTCTCATCTCCTCTGCAGACAAAATCGTCGACTGCTCAAACGTCATCGAAAACATGAAGAGTTTCTCATCGGAAGGCGACAAAGAGTTCCTGGCTACTCACCCCGTCGAGGCTTTAGGCTGGCAGTACGTCAACTACGAGGCATACCGTCAAGGTGTCTGGGGTTATGCTCTTTCCTGTGTCGAGATCTTTGGTGCGTCGCTCGCCTCAAAGCCATGGCCCGTTCTTGGAAACCTCGCAGAGATCAGCGGCATTGATGGTCTCAAAGTCACCATCATCCACCGCGAGTCCGACCAGCTCGTGCCCGTCTCTGGTTCCCGCGACTTAGTCAAAATGCTCAATGCTGCTGGTGCCGACGCTTCAATCATTGTCCCTGAAGGCCCTGAAGGCGGCCACTTCCAGGCTATGAACTACGGATTCGATTATATCCTTGAACATGAGTGCAAGTCTGCTTAAGAATCGCTAATTAGCCTCGTGAATTAACCGTGTACAGTCATCTCCTTTCTCTCTTTCTCATGCCACGCGTCAGTAAATAGTATATTGTATAATTGGAGTTTTCAATGCTTTACTCTCACTTTCATTCTTAGTTGCCCGTAGTTGCCCTATTAACTGCCAAATCATAAAAGTCATCCAAAAACTTCTGTCCTCCCAAATTATTCATAACGTAATCCTGCAATGGTCTATTACACTCATTTTCGTCTGCATTTAAATATTCAAGCACGGTCTTCATAAGTCTCCATTGCGGATGAGCTTGTTGCTGCTGAGAAACATTTAGCGATGTATTTTCAATTGATGAGTTTGCTGAGTTAAAAGAGCTTGATTGCGTTGTAGATTTGTTTTTAAACGGACGGCGCTCGGCTGGTATATGAATACAGCTATGCTTTATAAGTAAATGTAATTTCCTTGTTGAGAAATTCACACGCATTGAAAGACTCCCATTACAGTCAAATAATTCCCTTCGATCTGTGTTTTTTTTATCGGTCTAGTCAGTATCATTTTTTAAATTCCATTCTCACCTCAGCAAAAGAATTGACATACGAGTTCGCTTAGTAGGTACTTCAAGATGCGGCATATTTGCCTTTTCTCTGCTACGCGAGCAGATATAATATACTTTAACAGTCATTTTCCCCAAATTTCGTTTCATATTTCTTCTTATGAATAAATATCCCGTAGCTTCATAGACAGCATCTATTAACGCTGCGAAGAGCCGTTTAGGTTCTTCAACTTGTGCCAAACAGCTTTCAAGTTGAGAATCAAGTAATCCTAATGAAGGTAGATTAAATTTCGGACCGAGAAGAAACTCGGTATTTGTTTCGTGGGGATAGGTTGGACTTGTCCCTGTTGCTGATAATTCTGCTGTTGAAGGAGATGTATGTGAATACCGGATCAAGTCTTTGCGTAAATCACGAGTAAATATGTAGTAATTTTCATATGTTGGCGGATCTGGAAGTAAAGATTTTGCTTCTGCAGCTTTTACCATATCGTGTTTTCTCTACATCACAGTTAGACACTGGAGTAATGCACATATCTCATAAAAGCCAAACCTTTTCTTTTTTTAATTGCGAGCTCAGATTACGACATCGAGCACATCTTTTCAGCAATTTGCCCATACTTGTAAATTCACTAATTGGTTTTGAGTGCCGACATCGATTACATATCATACTGCGCTCAACTGTATTCGGAGATGCACTAGCAGAGGTAGAATTCCTTGAATCACTACTACTGCTACTAGTACTACTACTATCACCACTTATACCGACAGAATTCTCCAGTGTATCGTGTTTGGCAGCTCGTAACATTAGATTCCCCGCTCGATCTGAAGCCAATAGAGAAGGTAATTGCATATTATCCGCTCCATTTGACGTGTGATGTATTCCAGAAGTCATTAAACGTCCGTTAGATGATAATATAGTAGATTCTGGTATTGATGATGATGATGATGATGCCGACTCGTTTGAGACGCCTTCGGCGATATTACTGCTGCTATTATCATTATCATTACCGATGGCCTGTTGTCCAATTGCGACAAATTCCGAGATTCTAAACATGCCCAGTTATATACAAATTATTGTATTCAAATTAAACAAGCATAAACACAAAAAAGATTCATAGTATAAAACCCACTGCTTTATTCAATTGAAAAGTAGTTCAAACAATATAAACTACCGCGACGAGTGTAGATTAATCTCGTTATCCAACATTAGAAATTAAGAACTTTTGAGCCTCACCGCAACTCCCAAATTCCACAACTCTTGTTTTTACTGCATTACTAATTGATTATTAATATTTTCATAACAAACAATATTCTCTATTGCTCTATTGCGCATTTTATACACAGTATAGAATATCCAGACTCATAATATACACTTCTATTTCCTCCACAAACATCAGAAGCCTATAAAAATACCATGCCCCAGAAATAATTCTAATTTAGAATAATTAATATATAATAATACATAACATGCAAAACTTTACAGAGCTAAATAAGCATCGCAGTGATTAAAACCAGAGTAAACAGAACAAAAAATATTTAAAAACGAATGAATGAAACCCCTCATAAAATGCGACCCATGAAAAAGAACCCAAAACAGCCAAAATAAAAAAAAAAAATACCAAAACGAGCGAAATGCTGCTCATTTAGTTAAACATCGACGTCGACGTATCGTCGGCATCTCATACACCATACCTCACGCCGTACACGAGGTCCATCCACCCCTCCGCTAGCAATATCTTCCTCACTTCTTAAATTAGGAATATTCGCATCACCGTGTGATCTCATTGCACTCCGAAGACAGTCCTCGTGATATCCATGGCCACAGGTTAATCTTGTATACGTTCCTGTCTCTTCACAAAGTCCCATTGGAGCTGATCCGCATTCGAGATCAGGCCTAGCTAATACCGATTCAAGGGTCTCATTTGATGAGGATGCTGTTGAGGTTGTTGTACTCGCCAGATTTGTCATGCTCTCAGGTGCAGATCTACGGTATGGATGATTGCGGTTTCGCGCAGAAAGAGTAAAGCTCAACGAGCGAGAAATAGCAGATCTAATTCCAGTAGTTTGTGTACTAGCAGGCGTAGGAACAGCTGTAACAGAAGCAGCATCTACAGGAACAGCAGGAGGAGGAGGAGGAGGAGGAGCGGCAGTGCTTTGCTCCGCGTTTTGGGAATTTCCAAACTGATTATTTCCAGCTTCCGCAGCCCGAGCAGCTCTAGCCCCCGCAATGATATTAAACAAAGGCCCGACTATAAAAGGTAACCCATTTTGAACAAAAAACGGAGATGCAGTTCTAGCAGCTCTAGGCTCTTGAGGTTCGGCTTCGATTGCAGTCCGACAAAGTGGGCACGTAGTAGATGAAGAAAGCCACTCTTTAAGACAGCTTCGGCCAAATATATGGCCACAGGGCATTTGAAGAGGCACATGCTCTGCGTCTGTATCGCCCTGTGCTGATTCCGATGGCATTTTGTTGTCGTCTGCGGGCGTGTCGATGTCAGTGGAAGCAGACGTGCTGTTGGTGGGCACTGTGGCGCAGAGTTTGCCTCCGGCATCAGACGAAACCGCCTCGGTCTTGCTCGCACCATAGTACGGTTCAAAGCAAATGGAGCACACACGATCAGCCTCTGGAACCAAGCCCAATGGAACGTCTTTTAAAGCGGCAACTGCAGTTTTGGACGCGTGTGGCTTCGGCGGCTCTTCAAAGAGTTGAAATTGACCGGCTGCAGGCGCAGGCATTCTGCCGGGTGGTGTATAGAAAAAGAAACCCTGAAAGAGATCTCGCTGTTGCTCTTGAGCGGGTGTTAAATCACTTTGCTGCTCTGCTGGTGCATCTGCTGTACCAGCTTGAGTCTGTGCTTCCGTTGCTCCTGTCTGAGCCCCGGCATGCGTATGATTCTGCGCCGGCCCGAAGGTGAAATGATAGTTAACGAAAAATACATTTGGTGCAAACGCGTTCGCTTGCGGTAAAGCTGCTCCACCCGCAGCAGCGGAAGCACTTGTATTTGTATTTGTATTATCGTTGTTGTTGTCGTTATTGCTGTTATCGTTCATAATGACAATGTAAGCTCCTCTTGAGCTGTATGCCACCCAAATAAATATAACTAGCAAGCTCAGTTAGTAAACACAATAGCACGTCTCAAATCCGCTAAAATATAACACATACAATTGATCAATTAAACCTGTTTTATTACAATACTTTGCACATTCGTGCTCATTAATCGGTAAAAGATTGCGAAACGCTGCCGGCGCGTGCCTTTTAAATGATCCCGGCCTGGACACGAGACTATAATCACGTGAGCAGCCGCACGTGGCTAATGCTGATAATTTACCAGAACCTTCTGTGCACTTATGCTCAGCTTATTAATTAAGCGAGTTGGGTCAAACGCGTATAAGCAATTAGCAATTGTAGTTTGTTTTATAGTGTATATACTATGCATAAAGAGACGATTAGAATCGAATTAAATAATCTAAGACTGTCTATTTACTTTAGAATATACTGGAGAGCATTAAAGCTACCCGGACTGGACCAAACTAGGTCAGGGAAAAATAGCATATTCGAAAAAGTGACCTGAAGTAGTGTTTTTGAGATACGTTGTCCATGAGTGAAGTTGACAAACTTCTTGAAAGCGATTTAAGAATTGGAAATTCCAAATATCAGCAAAATATTCTGTTGTAAATAAACTAAGTACATTGCCTACCTTGGGAGAAAAATACTGTCCCATTATCGCTGAAGCATCTAAATACGAAAGGAGATATCATAAAGAACCTGGGATTGCCTGAAATACTAAAGTAAAGAGGTAGCGACATTGTTACAATGGGCAGTATATAAACAAGCTGGAAATTTCAATATATCGGCCTCTTTACTGAAGAAAAGTGATCAAAAAGTATTATTGCCTGCGGGTCTCAATGATTGAAAACGAGTCAATAATCCTAGTTACAAATATGAGCACATCAGACCAATAATTTCTGATCCTAACTTTACTAATGAATTGCCTGTTCAGTGATTAAATCTAAACTTGGTAATATGAGACCTGGAGTTTTAACGCAATGGTAATGTAAACAGACTCCTAGGATGATGCAATTGAGAAAATAAAGTCACATGCAAGAATAAGCTACTGCAACGCTGTATATGCAAATATGGTAAACCCTTCCTCTACAGCCATGTTTAACCCATCGAATTCATACCTCGCACTACCAGCAAACTTCGAACTAACCCACACATTGTAATAAAACTAGCAAACCCAACAGGTACTACAGCAAAGACTGCAATGTGATAGAGATCAACCCTTCTTGCTCGGGGTTCGATTGCAATATTACTCGTAACGAAGTTTTGAATCGCGTAGGCGGCTGTTAATATACAAGCAACCAAAATCCAGGTGGCAAGCAAATTTGCTGGCTCTCGAGCAAAGGTTCCTAGTATAATTTTGGTGATGGCTGCCATCAGGGCATTGATTGAAAGTAAACGAACGATTGTTGCCGGCGAGGAATACATCACTAGCCTTTACAGCAATAAGTTAGAAGAGATAATAGCACACTTTTGGTAAAGCGCATCTTACCATCGCAACATAAGTCCATCGATAAATGCATATGAAAGATACGCCGAGACACCTCCCTATACATAAATGTATTAGCCCAACGCTTCATCTTATCAATTATCAATTTTTAACTCACCCACAGCGCAGCAAGAGCAAGTTCGAGCCCCATTGAGGGGAATGCAGAGGACGAACGAAGTTTCCACGCTTCACATAAGCATACCCATACACCATACAAACTCGGTGGCAACGATAAAGCCTGTATAAGTGCATTAATACTACTAATCCTCCAGACGAATAATGGTTCAACATACTTTGCAAATCATATGGGCTATATGCTGTGCGGGGCTTATCAGCCCTTTCAAGTTTCTTTCGCTAACAATTGGCTTCGGGCTTGATCTTCTTGACGTAGTAGCACTAGGCATTGCCGATCCCGTAGTAGACGGAGCGGTTTGCGATAAATTATTACTGTGGTTGGTATTGTTAATATTCGTGCGACTCTGGCTGCGACTATGTGAACTGTTACTGTTCATTGAATTCTGTAGACAATCTGCACAAACCGAGCTTTCACGTCCTGTAGCGTAGTTTAGTGGCAGTGTATTTCCATGTTCGTAATTTGGTTCGTAGTATCCTCGAAATGGAGGCATTGCGTGCATTCCTGTGGCCATTCTATCACCACCATGTTAGTACATTTGTACAGCAGCAAGTAAGAGAGGGATAGAACATACTGCGATGCCATTGGCAGCAGATCTGCAAAGAAGTTTGTCGAATTCTCAGATAAAAACTGATTCTGCCGCCGTTCGAGCAATATCCGAAACCTTTGCTCCTGTTCGCGTAAGAGCGCATATTCATTTGCTGTTAATTGCCGTCGAGAATTGTCTCCGCTTTTTGCAGAATCTTCATTATTTCCGTCGTCATCAACTGCATCTTGGCCGTCATCATCGGTGGTAGTATCGTCGTCCAAAACAACAGGTCTCCTTCTACGAATTCCAACGGGTCTGTAGTCGCCGCCTGTGGAGGCATGCTTCGAATAGTCTCCCTCGTTCTGCTGCTGCTGCTGCTGCCGCCACTCTTGCTTCTGATTGCCATGAGAAGCAGAACCTGCGCGGTCCGAAGGCGGCATCATTGCCCGATCTAAAAGACACGCTCTGTGTCCTTTAAAGCAGCGATAAGAATGGTCGATATCGACAGTGCTCCTCTCTGTATCTAGATAGTTCTTGCGCACAACCGCTTCTTGAGCCGTAATATCCAAAAAGACGTACAAAGACAATGTTCTCCCAAAAATATACAAAAGGTAGAACGGGATCTGTTGAATCAAGGATAAATCTCGATCGTGGCCGAAATAACACTGATGATGTAGGTTGCACGAGTTCTCTCGAGCTAGCAAAACTATGTAAATAAATAAATAAATGAATAATTGAATTAAATAAATAAATAAATTAAATAAATTATTTTAATAAACTGCTAGAATAAGCGCTAACCTAATTTAGTCACGTGTTTTTATTTACTGTGCTGTTTTGGCGACTGATGAGCGGGTTTACACCATGCCCCTTTAGGATTTGCAAACATGCGATTCACTTCTCTTACACCTTTATGTTAATGCGACTTAAAAGCACTTTTCTGTGCTCCTATTTCTTTATCTGCCCGCTCTTTTTTCTTTTTCTTCACAGAGACACATTGCAAAACAAGGGTCAGTACAACACTGAAGTCGGCAAACACGGGCCCTAACCCAATGGAGGTGTCTTCTGTGCACGGCTCGGCTCGGCTCGTCTCGTGACCGGGGAATTAGCCCACGTCATCGCCACTTGGAACCGCTCCTTTATAGCCGGCTCTTCCCTCCTCCCCTGCTGCCCTCTTCTCTTGCGCCCTTTTAGTAGACATGTGCGTACAATGCCTTTAGTCAGGAAAATATTCGGAAAACACGGTCACCACCGCTCGAGATCTGATAGTGACTTGGAAAACAGCGATGAGGATCTTGCTGAGTCCGGCCAGGACGAACAAGGCAAACGTAACTCGTCATACAATCCTTACGCAATCAACAGCAATCCCTACAACTCCGTCCACTCAATATACACAAGGACTCCTCACAATCAGAATGAGCAGCTAAGTGCCCCGCTGCCAGTAGTGCTCGACACCTCGCCGTATAACGCTGCCAGCGTCAGTCGCGGCCGGGTACTCTCGTCCCCTTCTTCCTCATCTATCAGCATGCCGAGGTCACCGACGCGTGTACCCGGTCTTTACGGGACTCCGCCGCTTAATGCGTCTTTCTTAACGCATACGCGCTCACGATCAAGCAGTATAAACCGGCAAGTAAACAATCCATACGAGCCGGTTGATGGGGACTTGAAGCGGTTCTCGGATCCAATTGTTTACAATCCGGCCCTCACTGATCAGGAAGGGACAGCTGCGTACGCTGATCAGAGATCTAGCGATTATGACGAGTGGCAACGGCAGGAACTTCTGGGGCTTAATAAAACACCCACAATTCCTCTACAGCCTCAGATATATCAGCAAAGCAGTGATTATGATCCGTCGATCATGGAAACCGAGCAAGAGCGTGAGGAGCGACACGCGCGTGAAAGAGGAGACACGCATTTTCAGTCATCTGCGTACACGATTCCTGAAGATCGCGAACTCACGATTGAACAAGCATACGATCAACAATATAAAGATAACGAGGAACTTGAGGTTCAAGCTATGAAAGATCACATTAAACATCTTAACAAGCAATCTGTAAACTCTGCTGATACAGCCTTACGATATGCTGAGGATGCTGAAGCTTCAGGATTGCGAACTTTGCAAATGCTGGGAGAGCAGAGTGATCAGCTTGGAAACGCTGAATCCTCAATTGCCATAGCAGCCAATAAGACTGCGCTAGCTGAAAATTATGCCAGCGAACTTCATGCACTTAATCGGAATTTGTTTGCAGTGAATATTTCAAATCCGTTCAACTCTCGCAAGAAACTTGCTGAAAAGGAAGTTCAGCTTCGAAATAATTTCAAAGAACGGCAACAGGAGAGAGAGGATAAGCGGGCGGCGCAGTATCATTCGCAGCAGCATATTGCAAGTGCGATGGGTAACGCACCAGGAGAACGAAGGAGACAACTTACCGATATTGAGATAAAATACAAGCAACAGATGGAAGCAAATAAAGCGAAGCTGGCAGAAAAGACAAAATACATGTTTGAACCAGATAACGATGATTTTGAAGATGAACGAAACATTCAAGAAAGACTCGATCATATAGCACAGGCTTCTTCGAGAATTAATCAAATCGCAAAAGCAATGTCATCTGAGGTTGAGGACCAAAACCATAGGATTAAAAAGTTATCGAAAAAAACCGACAATACAGAAGTTGGGGTTTATTTAAATACGCAGAGACTTGCTCGGTATAGTTAGAGAGTTGGATTTACGTGCTTTAATGCTTTAGAAGGGGGGGGGGAGGTTTTGGCGATTAGGTCAAGTTTTTGGTGTATTGGTATAGATAATAATGCATTATGAATGGAGGATAGTAAAAACCCTCCAGCGTACCAGGTTGTTTCTGCTTAATCATTATTTCCTGCGCGCCATTGAATGTGACCATAACGAGGTGACGCGTATCGGCAGTCCTGCCATCTGTGACGCGTACTTTATACGTGACAACCAAATATAGTAACACGTACGCAAATAAGCATCTTAGTGTTAACTTTATCAAATATAACAGACAAATGTCTATTAAATGTAAACAAAATACAATGGCCTGGCTGGTCGGCGGTTGTTAGAGCCCAATATTAATCAATTATTACCAGAATTGGAATAAAGCGGCTCAAATTTATTCCGGGTAACTAATCCCTTTTACGCTGCCGCACCTGCGCCCCTCGACAACTCTGATATATATATATATATACACATATATATACAAGTACACTACTCTGGTTTGTACTTGTTGTATTGTACTTTTTGTTTTCGAATATTACTGTTTGCTTTAACTGTACAGCTGCCAGCAATGAAGAAGTTTCTTGGCCGCTCGAAACGCAGCTCGTCGCCGACGCCGTCTGAAATGTCCACATCGGCGAACGACCATGGCAACCCCTACATGACATCCAACACAGACTACACAAAGCGCGAAGAAAGTCGCAGAAATCCATATGCTTTGGGGGATAATGCATATAACTCCGCTCCACAGTCAAAAGTCTTGCCTTCGAATTCTGGAAACCTGTATAACCCTTACTCGAGCGGCAGCAACGCGAGTGATGGCGGACGCAATGTCTACGACGACCAAGGAGCGAGTAGCCCTTATGTGAGCTCGGAGCCAGTTTCTAATCCTTATGATGTGGGTCGTCGTACTTCGAATTCATATGCACCAGAACGCGGCCGACCTCAGGCTTCATCTCCAAATTATTTGGAGATTCCTAGCAGCAGCGGCGGCGATCGCAATGCTAATGGCTCTTACCAATCCTCGAATAGCTATAGCAACTATAACACAGGCAATACTGCCGATAGAAGCAGCCCTTATGGACCATCGCATGACGGTCACCCAGCTGCTTCAACTTCGGCATTGCCTGATTACTCTTCTTCTTATGATCAAGTTCCTAGTTATCACAGCGCTCCTTCATCTCGACATGGCAGCTCCACAAGCGTTCACACGATTAGCTCGACTTTGAGCCGCCGCCGGGAGGATGATGCAGTTTCTATTGCAGATTCTGCTAGACAGGAACTATTCAAAGGTGCTCGCAATAGATTTAAACTTAAATCTTCATCTTCGTATACCAAAGGCAATGATAGTCAATATCAAGTTCAAGCTCAAGTGCAGCAGACCTACGCGCCAGCTCAGGATGATTACGATCCATCGATTATGGAGACTGAAGCTGAGCGTGCTGCTCGGTATGGTGATGAACAACCCGTTCAGCAAGAACACCCTGCTGGCGGTAACATTTATGCTCAATCATCTTATGGCTCTTCTGTTAACTTTGACGAGTTGAAAGCTCAGCAAGATCAAGAAGAGGAAACTGAAGTAACGGCTATTAAACAACAGATGAAATACGTCAAAGGCCAATCACTTGGCTCTGCTCAGAATGCGAGAAAATACGCTGAAGAAGCTGAACAAGCTGGTTTGCGTACACTTGCTATGCTCGGAGAACAGAGTGACCGTTTAGCCAACGCCGAAGCTTCAGTGGCAGTCACACAGAACCAGTCCAAACTTGCTGAAGATTACGCTAAGGAGCTCAAAAGTCTTAATCGATCACTCCTTGCTGTCCATGTGTCCAATCCCTTCAATTCCCGTCGCAGAATACAAGAACAAGAGCGTCAAATCAAAGAGAAATTCAAGAGTCAACAAGATATCCGCGACGAGTCCCGCCGTGCTCAATATGATGCCCAACAAAGAATCGGTCAAGCAATGGGTAACTTACCAGGCCAACGACGCCGTCAACTTACCGAGACTGAAATGCGTTATCGCGAACAAATGCAACGACAAAAAGCTGATTTAGCGCAATCTTCAAGATTCCAATTTGAGCCTGATGATGAAGATTTCGAACTTGAACGTGATATCGACGCTACTTTAGATGACGTCTCAGCTGCAGCTAATCGTCTTAATTCAATGGCTAAATCACTGCATACTGAACTTGATTCTCAGAATAAGCGAGTTGACAAATTAAATAAAAAGACTCAAGACGTTGAGATCAACGTTCATCTTAATACATCTAGGTTAGCGAAAATCCGCTAATTCTCATCACTCTGCGTTCTTTCCTTCTTTTCTTTTTCTTTCTTTTTTTCGTTATATGTTAACTTTTGGGAAGCGATCTCACTTTTGAGTTCTTGATTTGTTCCTTTGGAAAAGGGAGCGGGGTGCATTGGATTTGTGAAAGGATTGCTCTCGGCTCTTTTATGTGTGGTTATTGCTAATGGGTTTATACTGTACTCTTTAATTTATTTTTATTTCTATTTTTATTTCGTTTGCTTTGTTATATACTTTTGTTCTATGGAATTGGCCATTCAAATGAATAGGATATACTGCTATAATAATACTTTTATTCTAGAAATGAGTGATTCAAATGAATGGTAAATACAAACCGAACAAGTAGAATACGCAAATTAGAGCTCAACTTACCCAGTTGACTAATATAAGTATATGTAAGATGATATGAATAATAAAGCAATAAATAGATTATATCTTAACAAGATTTTGGATATTCGAGGACTCCAAACGCTAAGTACAATAGATAAACAACAACCGCAATTTAACTCCAAAACAAACAAGCAAAATAGATTATAAAAAACAAAGAAAAAAAACGAAAAAAATAGAGACATTAAAGTAGCTTACTCATCATAACTTCGGCGCTGTGCTTGTACAATCCGATTATGCTGTCTTACCATAGCAGATGCAATCCCATCCACCATTTTAGATCTAGCTGAAAGTGGTAATGGAGTACCATCAGTTTCGAGAAGCAAATCATCATCATCGTCATCTGCGCCGTCCGCAGGATTTCGAATTCCGCGCGTAAACACATCTTCTCCATCGAATGATTGCGGTGACCATGGCGGTACTGAACCGTCAAATGTTAATCCTGGTGATGAACTTGTAGGTGAAGACAATGATTGCAGAGAAGGCGATGATAAATCTGTTGTATCTTGCGATACCTGTTGTTGCCAAAATATCCCACTATTCCGCTTAAAGTCTGGATTAGCTTGAATAGCATCATACAATTTTGCTTTTCCAGTTTCCCATTCTTGTAATAAAGTTTGTATTTCAGTTCCAAGATTATTGTATTGTTTGACAATATTGTCAGTTAACTGCGCTGATCGAGTTTGTTCAGGTACAGATTCAACCGCGTGGAAAGAATTCGAACGATCTAAAAATTCCTCAATTGAATAGGATTTCCGATGGTGAGATTGCTTTTGACTTTGCTCAGTCAACCGCGCAGTTGATGGTATATGCGATTGTGAATGGCGTGCTTCCTGTCGTTCTAAGACAGTCGAATCTTCTCGCAGTACATAAAGTTTAGCTTCAAGGTTCCGTAAACTCGAAGACATACTACTAAGTGTCTGAATATGTAATCGCCATTTTTGATTAGACGAGTGTGTTTTACTATCAGCTGAAAGTTGAAATCTTCGGCGGCCAGAAGTAACTTCAGATTGCGGCATCTGATCTATTTCCATTTGGCGTTGCTCTTGGTGTTTCGAATAATAATTAACCATTTGAAGAACATCTTCATTCACCAGCAATTGCCCAAGATCTTCAGCTAATTTCTTCGTTAAATCAGATAACGAAGTCAAATTTTGTATTACGGCTTGCCATTTCTTTATGTCTGCAGAATCTCCACTTGCATCCATGGCCAGTAAACAGCAAATAAATTTCCTTCTTGTATGATGGAGTTCTCGAAATCTTTGCTTAAGTTGGAATAAAGAGTCAATACGTTGACTCTCATCTTCATCTTCTCCTTCATCGTCTTCATCTTCGAAATCACCAAATTGTGCTTCGTCATTTAAACTTCTCTCCGGAATCTGATTGCCATCAAACTGTGCCGATGCAGGATTATTCAAATCATAGATATCATAGTATTTCTCTAAATCAGAATGTTTACACATCTCAGAAATTCTATCGAATGACCGTCGAAACAGCGATAAACTTAAGTCAAGAGCAAAGATAATCTGACTGCGTAGTTTCCTGCATTTACGCTCACCAATCGCGTTTTTTGGTAGCCGACGATGTTTTGTGGAATTAGGGATAGATCCAGGAATACTGAATCCTTTAGAGATAAACTCGATTTCTTGCACAACGCCGATTGTTCGAGATATACTGATATCAAATGTATGATTACTTTTGACAAACTCTGCTGCATATTCAATTGCCATCCGACGAGCTCTTCGTAATCGTTTCCTCCACTAAAAGCCAGTTAATACCTAAATTAAAAAGGAAAAAAAAAAACCTGGGAGATACATTATGTACGTATAAGAATAGAAAGATGATGGAGAACAGAACGACGCTCATAATGACTTTATATCTCGCAGCAATAAGAGCTTGTTTGTCATTTGATTTTAAAATCCAGGAAAATAAAACAGCAACAACAATAACACAGCCTCCACTTCCAGCCCAATGTTTATTGAATCCATTCATCTTATTTTCAAGTTGTCGATTCCGGTGTCGTGAGCTATTCGTATTTGAGCTGTTTGAGTGGGATTCTTTACTGGAATCCGACAGATCAGAAAGATTGCAATCATCGGACTTGTTGTATGTAGCGGCAGAAACGTTTTCATCGAGAAGTTGAGATGTTACTAGGATATATCTAAATCGCTCTAGGAACCGAGAGCTTTCACGTGCACTTACTCGCTTTCGGAAGGAAGTCTTTCAAGAATCCAAGTCAGCAAATTTTTAAACAGGTTTTATAAAAGAAGATGGCGTACCGAAAAGAGGAATTGAAATCGAAGTTTCCGCATCGACCTCTTGTCGCCCAGTGACAAAGTTCGCAACCCTGATCGCATTGGCTTGAACTGCCGCGGTTCTTCATTTTTAGGTGCTGAAGGAGTTGCTGAGGACGTAACGGAAGACGAACGAGATGAGAAAGATGGGTTTAGATTATATTTCTTTGCCTTTCTCGGAGCTAAAACTGAGGGAGCATATTGTGTTGACGACGTCGAGGATTCGGCGGTTGATTCGTACTCCTTCTCATTATCCGTTGTGATATCGTCACCCGCAGCTAAGCACGAGTTAGTACAAGTCAGCACACCGACAAATTAAATAGACAATCATCTAAATCAAAGCAGAATCCTTTACCTTTAAGATATACTGCTAAAGGTGAGTCTGAAAACACGCTATTCTCTGATGCCATCGACGCGAGTCCTTCACGACGACGACAAACAACGACTCCCAGCCAAAACACACACAACAAATACTTTGATCTTTGTATTTAACAGACAAGAGTCACAGAAGAAGAATATTGATACGCGGGAATCAGTAGCAGATTATCGTCGTTGCTAGGAAATTGTGACCGAATACAGATTATTTTGATGGCGGGGAGACAGATAACAGGCGTGAACAGCGTGTTTGATTTTTGTTTGTTTATTTTATTATTATTATTATTAACATTTTCGACAGTCAATTTAAGATTTAATGACATTAGCTTTTAGCACTGTTAGGGCTGTAAATACGCAAATATGTGAGCTTTATGTCAAAAGTGCTCCTTACCCTATGAGCTGCTAACTTCTCTGGTGACAAGCGAGATCAATCTTGCAATTACAATTGCCATTGATGCTACAATAAATGATATAAATATGTTGGAGAGAGGTATCAATTGCCTGGGTGCTGATGATTTAAAAAACGAGCAATTGTAAAAACTTGAAGGATCTGTTTGATTTGTTAATCGATCGCTAAGTCGCCCACACTGGCTCTCTGTTATTGACAGTATCAAAAATATGGGTCCTCTTAGCGACGAAAACAACAAAGTCATAGCCAGCCAGGTGTTTTTTGTTGTTTACGGCTCACTAATTGAGGCGTAGATATGTAAATGTTGCAAACCGATGCTTAAGCTGTGGTGTTGGTCAATGGCGTCGTCGGCCATTATCGAAATCACTGTTCGCGTCAACTTACCTTAACTCATTTTGTATTCTTTAACACATATATATATATACTTAGCAACTACCCATCATGCTTCTTAAAAATACCCAAGACAGTCATCTAACGCCTTGTTTAAAATTTGACGACTGTTCACGTTCAAATATCCAATACTCTTCATCTTCAGCAGCGATCATTAACGCCTGCGCAACAGCTTCTAGTAATAACTACGCAGACACAAGTACCGGAATCGGCAACGATGTTTCTCTATATGTAAACTTCCCTGATAACAAAGAAGTGAGAATTGGTGATTTTTTAGCTGATAAAAAACCTCCGGTACCTGACGATATATATACATGGTACTATCTTACGGCAGGTCAGCATTCGGCTATTGGGGTATGTATATACTGTCGAGACCTCGAAACTCAACAAAAGTTTGCTATTCAGCGTCGTCGAGTTGCCTTACGCCTTGTCGAAATAATTCATTGGAATCATCGTGAAACTTCAAAATCGGTGGTCGAAAGAGCAGAGAAATTAGTAGATGAATTCGTGGATCAATTTAAGCAAAACTTTCGCTCATCTTACAATCATTCAAACAATTCAAATATTGTATTGAGCAGATATAAACCCGATAATATCAAAGAGTCTGCTCTAACCCAGATGCTGCGCGAAAATGAAAATACGGAGAGAATAAGAAAAGAATGGGACGACTATATCTTGAAAATACATTCAGATATAATCAAAAGACTACAACGACGAAAACTCAGACAGAGAATAAAACGACTGCTGCATTTTGAACGAGCAGTTTGAAGTCTATAGTTAATTTGGGATGGACAGAAGTACTAGTGCCATACTTAGACACAGCGCAAATTGATTGTACCGTAATATTAGGTACATTGGTTCATAGTTTCCGTAAAGTCTTTTTGCTTGTTTGGTTTCTATGTACACTCAAAACAAGAGAAAACTTTACACTCTTGCATCCGAACATCAAGAAAAAGGAATGGATTTCCAATAGCTGCTCGTATTCTCATTCCCTACTTCTAGAAAACCCGTAGAGCTAGCTGCATCGATACTCATCATCCTAATCTTGTAATCCTACATCATAAACATTCACCCTCAATCCTTTGCAATTATTGTTTCTTTTAACCTCCATCAGGATGATTTTTAACCTCCGTAGAGACGAGAAATAATTGAACCACCGAAACGCTGCATGATTGAGCGAGAAGACCTGGCAAACATGCTATTGGCGATACCACTCGCTTTTCCGAATCTGTCGCATCTGGTGAATGCCATGGCATTGGTAGCAGATAAGATAACGGCAATGACTATATATTATATGTTAGCAAATCTTTCTTTTATTGATTCGGGGCGTACCGCCACATACTGACAAGAGAGAGCTAGACCAAATTAGTGTTAGAGAGCATATGATAAACTAAGACGAAATCAAAGCAACGTACCCAAATCAACTCAAATTTAAGGATAGCAAGAAGAGCCAGTAAAGTCCAAGCAACAGGCGTACTGTACAAGACAGTCCAGAAAAATCTGGCATCAGTACCATTAATTTGGCGCTGGGGCTATAACACAAAGTCAGAGATCTAGTTTCCCAATCAACTAATAGAAATTTTTTAAAACGACTTACGTCTGCACTTTCAAAAACCCAAACACTGTCACCATTTGCCGAAGATTCGTTCCACCATCTAATAGCCAATTAGAAGCTGCTCAGTATAGTAATCGGGCTGCGTTGACGTACCGAAGGCCAACTAATAAACGTCCAGACACATTCTTGACGTTCCAGAAATCTGCAGCTAAAAGAAGAATAACAATAATGAAAACAAGGACACTGTGTTTCAACTGTAAGTATTACATCGCCTAATTGCAACTTCAAAAGGTAGACATACAAATTGCTAGTGAAAATAAGTCCAAAGATATATGTCAATAATGCAGCTACATGAATAATTAGATCCCGCTCCTATTCCACTTCAGTTCGTCTTGATCTCAAATGCATGTACACACCCAATCTGAATCCTAAAAAGAATCCTAAAGCAACAGGATGTCCCGAAAGCGAGAACCGCAAAGCATTAACTTCGTCAGCCTAGAATAATGATATCTTATTAGTATTTGTTCTTATCCCCCATTCTTCACTCCACAGATTAAAGCGTACCATCGTCAGTTACACTCCGTGGAATTAAACTAAAAAAAAAAAAGACCACAAGTGTTTCCCAGCGATTACAATCACAAATTCAAACAGAATATTTTCTATTTTTCACTAATTGTTCTCGCGCTTTCAAACACAAACAATCTATATCGCCTTACTCGACGACTGCCGTCTTGCCGCCGCGCAGCAGCTTGCAGCACCAATTGTCAGCCCTAACATCCACTTACGTGATGTATTACATAGTATTTATACAGACTATCTAAAATATATATATATATATATATGGCTATATGAATGACTATATTTACATTTAACTAGCAAGACAAAAGTGACGATGCTAGACACAAATATTATAGAATTATAATAAGGCCACGTTGTTTTCACGAGAATTCAACAAGTACCTCGTTATCATAGTCATATCCCATCACGCAGCGCTTCAATGACCACTAAACGTCGAATAGTGGCCACGCCTTCACGACCGATATGTAAACTAAACTGCCAGCTTGCCCAAAATGCGTTATGAACCGCTGTCTTGCGACCTCTTCAAAGGCAGTAAAAAAGTAATTTAATCTTCTGAGAGGATCCTATTTCGATATGTGGAGACGAAATAAGGTACTTTACCTTAGCACGGCACCTACGTACTATCGTCCAGTATTTACCAAAAAGGCAAGCAAAACAACGTATCAAAAGTCCAAACATAACACATGATACTAGGAACAACAAGAGCACCTCTTACAGTTGATAAAAGCAGACCAAACGTATTTTCATTTCCAGCAGCGCGATTTCAACAGTAAATCACTTGCCTCTATTTTAAAAGCCGACATGATATCTTATATACGGTCCAGCACTAACACTGCACAATAGTACATACATGTCGTAAAAGCCGGTGCATTAAGTACAAGCGCTTACCGCATCACAGAGAGTTATGGGCTAACACAGTAATCAATCAAAACACACATGAAAAACACCGCATATAGCAGCGCATAAAGAAATTGTTGTTATGTGGAACAGTCAAAATCCTATCCAGACAGGCATTATCAGACTACAGCAATGTGTCGCGGTCAATATAGATTAATTAAATAGTAAAATCAAAATATTATTTCCAATCTTAGTGACTGTACAAGTTACTCAACAGTATACATCACAAATCGAATACAACATTCAAAATTACAATTTAAAAGTCTTTTCTGAAAACAAATCAATAGCCATATTCTGAAATCGCCAAAATCCCGTTCAAAGTAATGACTTTCATGTCGTCACCAAAAAAAATTCAAGCATTTTAAACTCTGAAGAATTCTTGCATACGACAAAGTGAAAACTACACTGCAAAGAACGGCATCTTTATAGCGACTCATAAACACTCGCCATATTTAGGCGATAACGCACATATAGTTAGAGGTGCCGCTCTCAGCTATTAATCCGTAATTAATAAACCGTGCACAAAACATATATGTAATTCTGAAGCGTATTTTGATAACTTACTCGAGGTGACAGGCTTTGTGATAGTAATAGGCTCCATTGCGAAAGATTGTTTGAGTTTTTGAAGAGGATTTCAAAAGAGAGAGTAGTAGTAGTTGATGAGGAAAGAAGAAAGGGAGAAGTGGGATATCAGTCATTTTTATATTCGCGATTGGTATATCAGCCTGCGCGAAACAGTGTGCAAAGAAGTAAAAGGGATATGAGGCAGCTATGTCTTGGTACAGACAGTTAAAGATGCCATGTGGTTTTTAAACGAGCTAGCTGTTACGATTGTTCCTTCCGCCGACAGAAAAAGTTGATATTGTTCACGCCGCAGAGACGTTAAACTATCGAGCAACTTATTAGCTGCCTCTATCTTTAATTGGGTACACATTTGTAGGTTAAAGTCAAAGTAAATGATAGGAGATTACCAAGGGTGCTTGTATAATATCTATTTCCAATATTGAGGATGATTGGAGGTAATGCTTAGAACGTGACGACGACTGATATGAAGTTGTGAAGTATACTCCGAGCGCACACTTCACTTTGGATTCAAGAATAAAGATTAAAATAAAAACTACTTTTAACAGTTTGAACAGCACATCTTTAAAAATTAGTCATTGGAAAAATTATAGTAACCTGATTGAGCAGTCAAAATAAGTCATCGCTATCGTATATTTCTTGCCCGCTTGAAAACAGCCTAAAGTTCATCTCCGTCATCTTGATTTATTTGTAAACATACCTCTAAATTGAAGCATTGCATAGAAGCGAATGTTGCTATTATGCATTAATGTGAATACCCATGTATTGATTGAGTCAGTTGTTAATATTGTTCTACCGGGATCGAGAAAGTCGGCAATTGTTTATAGGGCGGCTGGGTTATCGATCCCCTTGTTCTAGATTCATTGGCAATTGTGGGAGTAGGTGTAGCTTAAAAAGAAAGAAATCGACTCTGCAAACTATCGAAAGAGACTATATAATGATTTACGATGATATATAAAACATTAAAAAAAGACAATAGTAATAAACAGTTCAACACACACCAGTCAGATCTAATTTACGATGCATAATCTGTAACCAGTAGTTCTACAAATTTCATTTCAATTGAGAATTTTTTAAATGCAAAATTTATTTTAATATATTACATATCATATAGTACAACTTAATAAAGCTAAACAGCATTTCCACGCATCGGATATTACTATCAAACTCGTATATCAGCATATAGCTAAATCAACCGCGCACGTCAGATTTCTTTGAATGAGCGGTCGCCGACTCCGCCCTTCATATCTTGGAAATTGCCGCCGGAGCGTCTAAAGGTCGTCATGTTAGTGATGTACTCAACGACGGAAAAAATGCGTCAATAGGAATAGTCTGTACCTCTTTCACCTCTCCCATATAAATCCAATTAATTCATTGAAATGAGATTTTATTATCTCCCGTCTAGGGAGTGTTTTCTTTTTTCCTTCCTTGTTTTTCTTTATTTTTCATCGACATTAAATTGCGTTATCATAGTACAATCATCATCTTTCAGCATACAAGCTTTCTCGCTGTCAAATTTTCCCTAATTGAGACTTGTAACGTTCCACGGCATGCAAATGTGCTTTGCGTCTTGGCTTCCCAATTGCAACAGTTTCACCGTTGAACTATCTGCTTAACACACGTTTTTTTTGTTCGACTGTAGATCAAAAGGTGCGACTCCTATCGCTTGATCAGTTAGAATAAACTCGTTCGATACAGTCAAATAATATTGACAATAACGGACATTCTGCCTCTAGATTGTCGATCTCGGCACATTTCTTAAACGCGTTTGCCTACAGCAAGCATTTATGTGTTTGGCCGTATAAAACGTTCTAAGAATAAACTAGGATGTAAAGATTAGTATTCTGGAAATTAAACGCGACTATAGAATCCGGTCAAACACCTACCATTTTCATCTGCGCTTCAAGTCGCGCTGGCTCATCCGCGTAAGGCAGAAAGATGCCAGCTTGTTTATTTTTTCTTTGCAGCGTCCAAAATTTGACTATTTTAGTTTTCGCACGTCTTGTGAAACGATATGTAGTTTCCGATGAAAAGATGGACGATGCAGCTAATTCAGAAATTGACCGCCCTGAGTTACTCGTAACAGCGACCGTGATCAAACGGTAGCCCAAATGCCAAGTTAAATATCTGTACGCGTTTATATACACGTAACATCTTTGACTTAAATGTGAACATATTCAGAAGTGCTTTGATGCAATATTTGTTACGGGAACAGAGCACAGTAATCTGGGATGGGAGAGTGGTAGGATGACGTCGTTGTTTACGTTTCGCGCGCTAGAACTCTAATTCGTTCTCCCAACGGGACTGCAAACAGATTCTTGTCCCTCGTCTTATTTTTTCACCTACACGGGCATGGAGCTATTGCTTTAGCTACTCCTGTTTATACTTCTAGCTTGATGTAAAAGAACAAGATAAAAATTTGAAATAGATTGTGTGAGTACTCTTCTATTCAACAAGGCAGCCTAAGGATAAAAAATAAATTTGTGAAAGTATAGAAAATAAATATAATTCTGATGCCTCTATAAGAGGATTTTGGATACAAATAAAATAAAACAAAATGAGTTGACTATCTAGGAAACCTTACCATAGTGCAAAGATGTAAATAGTACAGCACTAGTGAATTTAATGAGAAATATTAGTTATTGCCATTAGTTATTACTCGGTTCTATAGTGAAACGTTTTATACTTATAACTGCCCACCTGCTATAGTTGTTCATAGATGTGTCATTGCTGTTCGTATTACCGTATTCTAATCCCCTTTACTGACGTTTTCTATAATAAATTATACTATTTTTTAATATCTAAACATACTATAAGGAATTTCAAAGATCATATGAGAATATTAATCAGCTAGTGTGGATTAAATAAGTTCAACCGAAAATAAGAAAGAATCGCAAAGCATGAAACTAATTAAAACATACTGTAATCACTCCAAAAACTTAAGTGTCGGAGACAATGTGATGAAATTAGACAATAACAAAGTGGGTATAGCAATTAATACAGAGCCTCTGTAAGAGCTGTTGGCGCGCCCGTCTTTGAACCAACTTAAGAAATCCCAAAAAGCTCGAGGTATCATTATGACTTCGAGATAGCGAGAGCATCGATAAAAAAAATAGTTGGGATGAAATTAGTAGTTGTTGGCTGGAAGTCACGATAAGTGCTCTAGACGATTTGTTCACAGAGCAGTCAAGAATTGAGTTTATCGACGGTAAGTCCCCGCAAAACTCGAATCAGAGAGTTCAATTGCTTTTAACTTATCCGCCCGGCAAAATAAAACCTATTACAAAAAAATGTTCAAATAATGGAGCAGTTAAAAATCAGTTCATTCTTCCTTACGACGCAACTGTCTGTTCTCGGCATGGCAGTGTACGATAATTTATCGAAATGGATGGTTGTGCGCGGACTCAGAATTTGAGCGTTCGAAATATACGGTTGACTGTCAAGTGCGTATGAACTGTGTACAAACGGTACATAAGTAGAATGGCAGGAAAAAAAAAATCTTTGAAGTTGGAAGAGAGGAAAAATGCGGCGGACACTTCATGTAAAACCATGATTGGCGTATGTTGTGAGGATGCCAAATGCGGTTAACCTCAATTGCCTGCTGCAAGATCTACGGCCCTTCAGCATTCTACTGATCGAAGACATATAGTGATTGTTTACGAATCTGTTAAAGCCAAGAATATCTATAAACTAGGTTCTAGACGCGTTCTGACGCGTTCAGCTCTCAAAGTCAGTTTTCAACTTCAAAATTTTTTTTGGTGGTAAATTTAGTTCGAGCAGCTTTACTAACTCATTTGACTACCAAATACTCTACAAGTAAAAATTTATAAACCAGAAGTTCACACATGCCTATTTCACTGTAATATAACACACACAAACATGAAAACGTGAAAAATAATAGACTAAACTGCTTTTATCGTCACCCAATTCTCGCTTTCTCGTTCTGTTACTCAAAAAAAGTTACATTTATATATGTATATATCTACCAATCATCATCATCGTCATCACTGTCATCGCGCGATCTCATCCTACTATGTCTAGCTTTAAGTGCCTCGGCCAAACCGGCACCAACCGACACTGGTTGCGGTGCTGCTGCTTGCTCAGCCTGTTGTTGTGGTTGCTGCGCGGCAGATGGCTGAGGCGCTGCATATCCGTTCGAAGTGTGAGCTGTTGGTGGTGGAGGAGGAGGAGGAGGTACGTATGCAGCAGGAGCTTGCAATACTTCCTCTAAATAAGACGCTGGTGTCCAGCCTTCAACTGTTGTTCCAGGTCTCTTTGCCAAATACCAGCCGTTTCCTTCTTTGTTTATAACAATAACAATCTCGTCCTTCTTTATAGACAACTGGTTAGCTCCTTGAGCCTGGAAGTCGAATAATGCTTTGTAAGTTGGCTCGGAGGGTACAGCAACTGGCTGAGGAGGTGGAGGAGGAGGAACCGGCTTGCTAACTGATGGAGTCCGAGCAGGCTGTGGCTGCGCCTGCTGAGCCTTTTGCGGTCGAGCAGGTTGTGGCCGAGCAGCAGCAGGCTTGCGGTTGGGACTAGGAGGAGGAAGTGGCTTACGGGTAGCAGCCGATGACGCAGCAACAGCAGCCGAAACAGCAGCTGGGGAAGGTTGAGAAGCTTGTGATTTTTGTTGGTTTTGCTGAACACCTCCATAATGTCCATTTGCTCCACCGTTCTGAGCAGGAGCCGGAGGAGGAGAAGGTTTAGCTGCCCGATTAACCTGAGCAGCAGGAACAGCAGCAGGCTGAGGCCGACTTTGGTTAGAAAGCTCATGTCCGGCAGGTGCATTACCGCCACCGCGACGCAGAAGTTTACCTTGCCCAACTGGCTTTGCTGCAACAGTGTTCTTGCGTCGAGGATTAGGACGAGATCGGCTGCTAGCGGGCTCTCCAGGTGGCACACGGACCGTACCACTCTTGTATATATCATCATGAGGGACACTAGGATCCTTCTGAAATTTCACAGATGTGATTTTGCCTGGTTTCTTATTATACTGAATTGTAGAAGTAATATTCAAAGTAACCGAGGGTAAAATCATTTTCAACCTTGTAACGAGTTCAGTTTTGAACACGCACCAAAGAAGAGCATCAGGCTCTTGCTGAGAATTAATATTGATAGAAATCCAGTCATCTCGAAGATTAGACAACCCAACTGATCTGATTTGTTTAATTAAAATGACCCTATCACTTTGAATTACCAACTGTCGATTAACAATAGTCTCCGAGATAATATACAACGCCTTTGATGTCAAGACGATAACGCGAGGCATCCGCAAACTGGTTCTTCCAAGTTTTGCAATCAACTGTTCACCACGGCAAGAGAAGTGAATCATTTCCCTTGACGAGATATTAGCACTGCTGCGAATAAACTCTCCCTGACCACCAGAGTTTCCAATGCCAATATAATCTGCGAGATATCGTCTAGATCCGAGAATAGACATGCGGCGACGCTCTTTTCGATTCGCAAGGACTTGGTGACCATAATCGCGCGTTTGAACAAATTGATTAGTTCCGGAAGAACGGCGCCAAGCTCTTTGAATGCGGATTGCACACTCAATTCTGTATCTCAAATAATTTCTCCAAGCACGCTGAATTCTGACAGCCATATTATGCCAATATCTATCTCTCATGTGCTCAAGAGCAAACAGCGTTTCTGGTGTTTTGATAAATGCTTTTGTAGTTCCCATTTGGTACTCTTCTGTAGGAATAGAAGCATCCTTCATAATTTGCAGACATGCACTTTGTGCATCTCCCTGCCAAATATAATCACCGGCATATGAAGTCTTGGGTGATAACAGATAGAATCTCTCAGCGAATTTCTCAAATGTTTGACGATAAGCGAAACCGGCTCGTCTAATTCGTACATTCTCTTGTAATCCAAGATACTTAATTTGATGCAGAGCAGCCTTGTCGTCATATTCGGTGGGCGATTTACTTTGATTGGGCTTGATGGTACGAATATATGACGGTTGGCAGCTCATAAGAGTTTGTACCAGCTCATTTGCAGACTGTTTGATCTTATCACTAGCAGTAGGAGGTCGACGCTTAGAGTCATGATCGACATTATCAGGAAACAGAGTCTTCAAAAATGGATTGCCGCTCATGGCAATAAGATCAAGCAAATCCTTCAGCATCTGGTCTTTATTCTTATCAGTCATTCCCTCAATCTTGTACATGACGTCACCAGCATAATGCTTGATTACGAATTTTCCTTGACGTTGCTCAAAGTGAGGATTTGATGCGACAAGTGACAAACGCTGAGCGAATGATTGATCTGCAGCTCCAGAATCGGCATGAGCAGTAGCGACGGCGTCGTTAAGAGCGGCAAAAATACCAGGAGGACGCTTCTCTTCAATGAGATCGCAAACGATCTTGTTATTAAAGTAGTTAATTGGACTCCATTTAATTTGTTCGCGGACGTACTCATCTTGCTCAGCTTTGAGAGTGAGTTGAATGAAAATTTGCTGAAGCTTCTCGTTGACGTAATTGATACAGATTTGCTCAAAAGAGTTGTTCTCAAAAATCTCGAAGCCGTAAATATCAAGAATACCAATTGTACGAGAAACTGCGCTACGTGCTTTCATGGAAACATTGACACGCTCGACAATCCAGTCGAATAGATTAGAGTAGACGCCCTTTGCCATAGCATCACGGACAGCACGAGCTTGTGTGACGTTAAGAGGAACATCGTAAACTGAACCACGGCGGCCGCCACGAGAGGTCTCCATGATTCTAATTGTCATTGCCTTCTCTATAGCCGCAGCGTCGACGGCCATCAAGTAGGCCACGAAATTGGGTACTGAAGGGTCGCGAATAGCAGCATTACCTTCTGCGTTTTCAATAAAGTCCAGATTACCGAGCCAGAGGATGATAGTTAGAATTTTAAAAATGTCATCCTGTTCGCTTTCGTGTAATCCAATAATCTCCATTGCCTTGACTGTCTCTTTAAAATCAACTAGATCGTCGATACCTTCGACTGAGGTACATTTTGAAGCAGAGGTATAAGTGTAGGATTCAGGTGGTTGAACTCCCAATTGTTCACGATATTTGTTGGAAGCACCTTTTGTGAATTGGTAAAAGATGTGGAAATTTCGCTCGGACTGGATCTGACCAACGACTCTATTTTTTTCCAGCAGGTAATTTGTAATGTTAGCTCCGACGGGTTCGGCTGCATCGTTGAATTGAATTTGAAGATATTTTCCGTGACGAGAAGAGTTGTTGTTACGGAGAGTCTTTGCGCAACCGAATGATTCGAGAAGAGGATTCGTGGCCAGGACCATGTCCTTGATCTCTTGAATCGAAGAGGAAGAATTTCCAGAGACAGAGGCAATGTACTGCATGATACGCTTTGCCGCCTCAGTTTTTCCAGCACCAGATTCGCCTCTGCGATCGGAATATGGATTAGTATGTGCGCAACTGCAATTTTCCGGCTTTTACAAAACTTACGAGATAATGACGCACTGATTTTCACCATACGACTTCATTTGATAGTAGGAAGCTTCAGCGATTGCAAACACATGAGGAGGGACCTATTTTGTAATTTGTAAGCTTACAGAATTTGTAGACACAAAACAAAATAGCACTTACCTCTAAACGATTCTTCCCGCGGTAGGACTCGAGTACGGCTTCAGTGTAGATGCCCAAGTCCCGGAAAGGATTCACAGAAATCAACTAAACAACAAAAGTCAATAACTCTCATTATAAGATCAAACTAGTAGTGCCACGATGGAACCGGAGATTTCTGCTGTTTTGTTCGGGGACGTACCACATGGCCAATGTATGTCTGCATGTAGACATGTAGTTAGTACAGTTCTTCGACGACTCTTCAACCTATCCCAGGCAAAATTAAATACTCACATAAATCAAACCATTCTCAAATCTCTTCTTCAGATTGTCGTTTATGGCCTCTTCGGAGACTTTCGAGAGCAAAGTCAGGTCGGAAACACCGACTTCCTTGCGTTTTGTATGATCAAAGGCCGCTTTTTTCACTGCGTTGCGCTTTGCCGGTTGCGCGGCCGGCTGGGTTCCACCCTGCGCTTTACGTCCGGCTCTCTTTGTAATTGCCATTGCAGCTTTTCAGAAGAAGCAGGCCAAAATTCGGAAAGAAGTCGCAAGTACGAAGGGTAGATTGTGTGGGAGGCGACGACGCAAGCGGCGGGCTCACGAAGATTGGGGGCTGCGCAGTGATTAGCTGATTGTTGTGGAGCTCAAAGTACGGACAAACACTGCGTTGGAGACCCGTGACCGCGACCCGGACTAGTTTTGGTCTTCTGCCTTGCTCGACCAGTATTTGATAGCAGAAGACAAGGGCAGCGGGAAAAGGCGGTTTTAATCACTTAACGGGACTTGCTATTGCTTGATCTGGCTTGGTGTATACTTCTGCCAGAGAAATTTCTCTCGAATCTCGAGCGCGAGTTTCCGAGTGGAGTCCGCGCGATGGCGGCCGAAGCATCAATGCCTGCGAAAGACGGCAAGTACGTTTTTTCCGTCCAGCTCAACCGACCCGGAGACAGCGACGACGTGGACGAACTCGAGGAGCAAACACGGCGAAAGGCCATAGAATCGCAGCTTTTGTTGAGCGGGTCGCCTTTGTCGCCGCCGCCGCTGCGAACGGGCGTGCTCGACGAGCAGTTTGGCGGCGATATCAACGAGAGCAACGACGATAGCGACGGCAGCAACAGCATCGACGAAATACGGGTCGAAACAGAAATCGGAACAGCGTATTATTACGACAATGTAGCGGCTTCACCGCCTTCAACTCCGTCAGCATTGCAGCGCACAGCAGCGAAGGCCGCGAACACGGCGCTCGACAGCTACTTCCCCACAAACCCGGGGCCTCAGTACTCGGACCAATCCAGCGGATTCTACTCAAAAGACTACACGTCTGCACACGCGTCCAAAACACCTTACGACACTTACCAGAACTGCTCGAACAGCAACCACAGTATCCCGGAGTACATCTCCAGCAGCAGAATGAGTGCTATCAGCTCAACCGCAAATTTCTTTGACCGACCAGAGAAGAAGCTCCTTGTTCCTCCTCTGAATTTTGCCATGGTAGCTTCTGGCATTTACAGAAGTGGCCATCCTCTTCCCATCAACTTTGCGTTTCTTGAGAGGCTAAAGTTGAAGACTATCATGTATGACTCTACTCTCGCCGTATAATATCATTTTCGCAATGCTGACCCTGTTTTAGATACCTGGGCGAACATGACTTACGACAAGTGAATGTGGAATGGGCAGCCAAAAATAATGTAAAAATATTTTTTTTCAAAATGGAGAATTGCAAACTACCTTTCGTTGAGAATGATCCAAAAGCAATTGAAGCTGCATTGAGCGTTGTTCTTGGTATGTACTTTCCGAGCTCTGTCGCATCAGAGTATAACTAACAGATCTGTTTTCAGATTCACGAAATTTCCCAATTTTAGTGCATTCGAATAAAGGAAAGCATCGCGTGGGCGTTCTTGTTGGTGCTATAAGGAAGCTACTTCAAAAGTGAGACTTATTTCGACTCCTCATGCGAGCAGCAAGCTAACGATGAGTTATAGATGGAGTTTAGCTTCGGTGTTTCATGAATATGGCCAGTTTGCAGCTGGAAAGGAAGATAGCGATATCGAGGTGAGTAAACCATTCGTTCGAGAACCCCTTTACGTATTTTAACATATGCCTGTTTTAGTTTATCGAATTATTCAATGCAGCGTTAAAGTATGACCCTCGGTTTGCTCCGAGCTGGCTTCGATAGGCTTGTTTGATCTTCATGCGTTTGCATGATTGTCAGCTGCATTTATTATAGGGAACACCGAATTAGTATGTTGATTACGACACAACCGGGTGGAATTTGTGGTGGCCCGTAAACGAGCGGTTTAAGAGACTTCGTATAGAGAATTTATGTATATAGTGAGGTAGTATGAATCTGACAATGACATCTTATATAATGTGTAATAAAATCTAATAAATTAATAAATCTATGACAAAACTTCCGAGAGATAGTCTCATGCGAGGTTTATTCTCGTATTCGGGAACCCTTGCTCGGACCAGGGTTAAAAGTTTGGTCGCCTCGTCCCCGACGGGCTCAAGCAGGATACACACGATTTCCTCTACACAACAAGTTCTGCTCCTCAATTGACGTACGATAAGTGGAAAGTTGGTTATTTTGTAATGTCAAAGTATTTGCAGCTGGTCGCTCATCCTTCTGAGCTTCGCGCTGTTGTTCAATGGTTTGCTTTCCTCTTATGGTTGCTGTATTTGGTTCAAAAACTAATCTCCTTTCCTTCTTTCTTTCTCCTCAGGTCTGTTTGGCACGACCCTGTTTTCCCTCGCGAGCCTGAAAAAGAGTCGGAAAACTTGAAAAGATGCTACGAATTACTCAATTTTACTTCGCGAAGCTTCGCTGCTGTTATCCAGGAGCTGTCCCCCGAATTGCGTGTCGCTGTACGTTTTCTGTGTTTTCTTTCCTGGAGCACTTGGTTATGGCTAATTCCTTGAGCCAATGCTGTACTATATAACATTTGTACTGATTTAATGCATTAGATTACTGTTTTCTATCTCATCCTTCGTGGGTTGGATACGGTTGAAGACGACATGACCATTCCCAACTCCGTCAAACTACCCATCCTTCGCTCTTTCCACGAGATTATCGAGAAGCCTGGCTGGACTTACAACGATAGTATGGAACTAAGCAGTTACAAAATAATAAATACTGTGGACTAACACCTTTACAGGCAAGGAAAAGGACGCCGTCGTCTTGCGCGAATTCGACAAGATTATCATCGAATATGAAAACTTGAAGGATATGTACAAAGTCATCATCAAGGACATCACCAAGGAAATGGGTTATGGTATGGCATTGTACTGTGAAGACGATGATTTTAACAAGAAAGGCGTGAATTCTATTAAAGACTATGACCTTTACTGCCATTATGTCGCCGGTATCATTGGTGATGGTCTTACCAGATTGGGCGTTGCTGCAAAGACTGCAAATCCTAAACTTTTAGAGAGCCCACAACTGTATGATTTTCCTAGATCTGTTGTTTTATGAGCACGGTCAGTCTAACTCTCTCGCAGGTACGAGTCTATGGGTCTCTTCCTCCAAAAGACCAATATTATCCGCGATTACCACGAGGATCTAGTAGACAACAGACGTTTCTGGCCTAAAGAGATTTGGTCAAAGTATGCCAAAAGTCTAGATGACTTTGCACTTCCCGAGAATGAAGCCGCTGCACTTGACTGTCTGTCCGAGATGGTGGCAGATGCTATCGAACATATCCCTGATTGCTTGTACTATTTGGCTGGAATTCGTGAGCAGTCTATGTTCAATTTTTGCACTATCCCGCAGGTTATGGCTATTGCCACTTTGGAGTTGGTATACCGGAACCCTAAGGTTTTTTCGAGGAATGTTAAGATTCGGAAAGGACTTGCTTGCAAGGTATGACTATACTTTTAATCCTCCTCTAGCGTGTTGTATTAACCTATTTTTTTTTATAGCTGATGCTCGAGTCTGGCAATGTTCGAGCAACTTATGATATCTTCCAAGAGTTCTGCCATAAGATTCAAGCTAGAAACACTCCCCGTGATCCGATGTACGTCCGTATTAGCATCGCATGCGCTAAAGTTGATCAGTTCATCGAGACTGTTTTCCCCACAAAGATCGAACCTCAAACATCAAGCAACAATATATTGATTTTCGGCATATCTTTTGGCATTGTTGGTCTTGTTATTTTGTATAGTATTTTCATGTTGTAATAGTTGTATCGACTGCCAACCGTACCATATTTCTGTAGTAAAAATCTTTTGGGAAATTGAAAATTTGATCGTGACCTAATAAATAAATTCCAAATATTCACGAAAGTCGAAATCCTGCAATTCAAAGGTTTACAGTTGATTTGCTTTTGCAACTAATTAGAATTATAATACGAGCCCGTAAAGCAGCCAGAAACCAAAAAAAAAAAAAAAAAGAAACAGAGCATGCTCATCGCTACTTCTAAATTTATTATTTTTCTCAAAGCAAATTATATCATAAAATGCAAAAGCCGTCTTTTATCTATACAAGCAGAAACAAAACCACAGGCCTCCTTCCTTTCCTCTTTTTTGCTTCTCCGCCACAACTTCATTAAATAAGCGCCCAACATAAGCAATTAAAAAAAATGTTTAAATGTCCTCCACTGCAATGCCAAGAATCCAAATATTTACCAAAAAGAAAATAAGGGTAGCTGCGAAAATTCCGGGGAAAAATGTGCTAACGTTCATGTATTCCAGTTCGAATCCTTGCTGCAACCAAAGGCCCTAGAATAGTCTGTTAGAAAATTTTATCTTAGTGGAACGCCAGTAGGGCACGTACCTGAGCCAAAGTCCACAGTATCAAGGCCAGCGTTCCCAATCTCTTGTTTTTCAGCATCTTTGATGATGGCAGATAGAACGGTAGCAAGACGATATACCACATAAAGTACTGGCTTGTGCAGACCTTATTAAAAGTTACAAAAGCGAAAGTTTGAACAAACATTGTCTTTGCGAGGTCTTTTTTGGCTAACATAAATGGAAGGAAAATTCCTGAAATGAATAATTGAGGCACGAATGCAAGTGAAGGATAGGGCGATTTGATTTCAACGTTTGGTGATGATGATATATATAAAAGGATATTATAAGGAGAAAAATTATGACGGTGATCTGATCGAGAGAGGTGGTGAAGATAAGTGTGAGTGAGAAACGGCTCTCCGTAACTGGATTGATATTAGTAGAAATCAGATACCAAACAAGAGCAAATGGTACTTACATATAGTACATAGCTCCTGTAAGAAGCGAAAACGATATGAGACTAGTAATAGCAAATTGAACGCGATCTCTGTTGACCCATTTTAATATGCCATTGCCTAATAATTTATGACTATCATCCATTGCCCATAGTATAGAAGGAATGTAAATGATAGGGTATATTTTAAAATGAACCGCGTATCCCGCTAGCATCCCAGCAGCTATAACTCTGCGTTCGTATACAGCCCAAAGAAGAGCAATAATCATAGCACCTAAAAGTCCTTCAGAACTACCTCGAGTGCTTATAGTAGCTACCATTGGATTCAGCAGCCATACTGATGCGAACTTTAGAGCTCGGTTATGTTCAAGTCCTCGCCGGTGAAAGATTTGAAGCATAAGCCATCCAGCTATAATATCACCTAAAGCAAAAAGCAGCTTTCCAAACCAGAAATACTGTGTTGTTGGCAGCAGCAGCCAAGCTAGAATGGGCGTATATCGATAAGTAGCTCTGTCGTACGGCGTACCTCCTTGGGCCGTAAACTTTGAAGCGTCGGTGAATACAAAGTAGTCGATATCAGTAAACCGAATTTCTGCATGCGAATCTTGATACACGCCATAATAAAAAAATGCTACTCTCATCAGCGTTGCTGAAATCAGCAGGCTTGAGGTTGAAAGCTTCATTATGTGCGTGTCGTATATGCGTAGGCAATTTAATCTCCCTCAATACATAAATGCCACTTTGACGGCCTTTAGTTTGTTCAATTGATGAAGTAGAATTGAGATATAGATAATTAAAAGACTCGTCTTATTGAAGATATTGATGCATAAAGACTCTTTTTGATCTGTTCCTGATACGATGAAAAAGAGAATATGAATATAAGTTCTGGAATATTTATGTATTCCCGCCAGTCCGGCTGATCAAAAGACAACAGAAACCGAGCAATGGCTCAGATATATTGAATTTCAATCCAATAACCACTCAAGAATCCCTTTCTTAACAGTCAGAAAAACTATACAATGCTGCAATAACAATGTGTTCTTTGCTGTATATTTTCCTAGCCAGACCCAACTTTTACACTTCAATGTTCCTCCCGCGCAATTCTTAGGAAACCCTTATCTTCTGATCACGTGAACAATGTTGCCTTACCAACCAAATGTAAACAAACCGCTGCGCCGCACGTGTAAACAATTGGGAGATGAGCTTTAATCAACAGTATTCTCGGGTTGCCACCCTTGCACTACAATTGACTGTCATCCGCTGCTATTTCGTGTCGTTGACGATAGTACTTGGGAAATATTGGAATATGGCATCGAACAGTCGAAAACGGGTAACGATCGAGTCGCCAAACACTGCGACAGTCAGTTACGCGAATCCGCCGCTGACTCCTCCGCGCAACATTGATATCAACACAAGTCCCCGGCAATCGAGTGCAAGAAAGGTCCTTATTGTTGCTACTCCGTCGTCAAGAAAGCCAGCCACTGCTACAGGACTATTTTCAGATAGAAAGTTAGCGTCTGCTGTGTCGCCTTCGAGACATAGATCACCTGTTAAGCCAATTCTGAAGACTGTATCGCCTTCGAAATTACGTGAGCCAGATGATTTCAAGTCCTCTTTACGAGTTAAACCTCAGAGAGACAATCAGCTTGCAATTATAAACTCCACACGAAAGTCGAAACAAGCTGATGAATACGGTGCAATGACACCTTCAAGATCTGCACTTGGAAAACCTCAGAGATTGTTCTCTGCGCCTAAGTCTCAAAATCCTGGAAGCCTGTTATGCATGAGCGAAAGCCGAGCAATTACCGGTCGACCTGGTGCTACTAGACGGAATCCACATTCACCTCCTCAGCTGGGACATAGAGAGCTCACTAATAATACCGCCTTGGGACTTAGATCTCCTGCTAGACGCCTTAATACGAGCACCGTGTCAAGATCGACCAGAAAATCACCTATGAGCGAGAACATTTTTGCTTCAACTTTACATTCTCCTCCAAAGATGGCGCCATTATCGGTGAATCGTCCAATGAGCAAGCGATCTGTAAACACTCCTACAAAAGCTGTATTCAAACCATCAGCTAGCAAGAACAAGAATGACGAGAATGAGCACGTTGTTGATAATGCTGCCTTGGGAAGCCCGTTGAAAAAAAGAGGGAAACCCCGGGATGAGAAAGAAGAAAGTGGCTGTCTGCAAGTAAGCAATGATCAGGTGAATACGCCGTCATTAGAGAAGACCTACGGCCGATTGAATACTCAAGCGGAGAAACTTTATCAAGAGTCAGAACCAAAACAAGAAGGGAAACCTGATGCTACAGAGACTGTATTACTGGACACAAATGAGGTTTCGAAACCACAGAGATCTGATAAGTTTCTTGAGATTAAGAGCCATACGACTACGTCAAATATTCCGACTAAACCTCCTCACGAAACTTCGTCATTGCCACGGAAGTCAGGTCAGAGTAAATCCGCTAGAGCCGAGAAACATTCAGAGTCTCATTTGCCTCAACGCAAAGCTAAGCAGCATGAGGATAAACTCAGATTGGAAGATAGTACATCTCAAAAGGAACGATCGCAACCTTTATCAGATGTAGTAGTCTACCTTGATGTCCGCACTGATGAAGGAGATGATGCATCCGCAACTTTTAAGTCCATGCTTAGCAAACTGGGTGCTAGAGTAGTGAAACAACCTTCGCGAAAAGTCACTCATATTATTTACAAACGAGGTAGTCCTAAAACCACTCATTTGGCAAGGGAAATGGAAGTTCACTGTCTTTCGATATCTTGGGTCATTGAATGCCATAAACAGCAGATGAAAATTCCGGAATCCGATTTTTCTGTGGAAACCAATGATGATCCTAAATATATGCATCACAGAGTATGTACACGATTTTGGCGATGATCATTGACTGTATTTTTATCTAACGAAATTTATAAGCGACGAAAGTCATTTGAACCAAAGGCCTTAGCCGCTGCGTTATCTAGCCCTCGAAAGATATCTGGCGATCCTGAAAAGGAAAATTTGCTAAAACGACCGGATATAACCCAATCAACGAGGAAGGAATCTGAGACAATGATTCTTCGCACTCCGCCTCGAGAATTAAAGGCCGAAACAAGTCAGAACCCTCCCCGAAGTCCTAGTCATACACCTAGAGTAAGTAGTCCGTTATCGAAGAAGAGCTGGAAACCTGAAGATATTGTATAAGTTTGGTATTATTAGATGAACTGGACTGGAGATAAGTAATGACGTTGTGTTTGATTCTCTGTTCGCGCTACGAAGTAATATGGAGATCGAGAGCTGTGACATGTTTAAAAATTTGAGTTGTTTAATACAAATAAGTACACTTGAGGAACTAAACAAGAAAATTTCTCATCGATTATTATAACAAAATACGACAAATGATTTAGAATCGAAACCCAAAGTTACAAACAAAAAACAGTTCGCGCCAGCCATAAAAACGCCAATGATTTCCCGACTATGTATTTGAATAATTCTCTAGTTTATTATTGCTGGTTTGCTTCTTTGATGGTAATAAATCAAGATATAAACTCGTTAGAGAAGATTATTGAAGTTAGGAATGGTTGAGATTGTTTGAATTATATGAGAGAGGAGATTGAGGCCGATGAAAGGGAAGAAAACCAAGTAACGAGTAAGATGTGAATAAGCTGTGAAAAATTTAACAAAGGCGATAGCAGGCATTCATTGTTCCCAGTCTCCTGATACCATCCGCAGATCGCGTTTGCTGTCTTTGTATTTAACGCTTTCGGTGAAAATAAGGAGATGTATTCATGAACGCAACACTTGTATCCAAAACCCATTCACCAACGTTTAAATACGAATCAACAAATGATCGAACGTCTTTGGATTCAATAGTGTCTGTTTTGAGCCTATCAAATCAAAGCAAATCAATAATCTGGTCTTAACTAAAATCAAGGATATATAAGTTGCTAGAAACTTACATTAAACCAGTAGATCTTTTGACACCCGCAAGAACTGCGGAAACTAGCACTAAATCCACCGAATAATGAAAAACTCTTCCCAAAAACTGCAGACAAGAGATTGTGTTAAAACGATATCGCAGAAATCTGGTTTGATCAGTGTTTAAACGTACCGCCATAGGACCTAAGAAAGGGCTGAGAATGAAAAAGAGCACTTTTGAATAATATGTCTCCAGACGTGACAATACAATATTCCTACTGTAGAATCCTTACAAGCAAACAGCAGAAGCAAATATGGAATATGACTTCAAACGAGCTGACGACGAGACCTCTGATGACAATGTCCATGTTATGAGGAGGAGCATGCAATGCGGATTAGGGTTTCCATATGTAGTTGTGAGCACGTGAAAGAGTATATTTGAGCACTCTACGCGCGATTGTAGACGTGTTCGTTGAAGGGTTACGAATTCAAGTTCCTATATATGTGTAGTTGAATTGATCTCACATTCAGAATATAAATAGACACAATTTGAGTGTGAATTGAGTGCTTGATTAATCCATAAACAAAATGCGGATTCTTGGTCTTCTTGCTGCCGCTTGTTTGTCGGCTCCTGTTGTCGTTGGATGGACATTTACTGATGCGACTTTAACCATTACCGAGAAAGCTGGAACGCTTCAAACAGAGCCGTGAGTTGCTCAATTGGATATGCAAATATTCAAGCTATGGTATTAATATTTCTTTTATAGTTTCTCTATTTCAAAACCTCTTGCGGAACCTGTTTCATTGCCGATTACTGCTACAGCCAGATTTCGCTTCACTGTGAAGAGCGAAGAAAGTGGAGCTGCGAAACCTCATCAAGCATATCTTCAGATCGTTGATCCTGTTTCTGGTTTAGAAACATCTTTCCCTGCCGATGTTCGTGACAACGGGCGTGCTCGGGTTGATATTGTGAGAATTCTATCATTTAGTGGTCGAAATGCCGTCTTGAACTTGATCTAATGATCGAAATTAGGAGTACAAAACTATCCCCAAAGCATTACTTGGACCGGATAAGCCACTTAATTGCAGAGTCATCATTGCATCATTCGGTTCCGAGGATCCTATAATTATTGATATCGGTTCAGTTTTACCTCGCTTTAAGGGTGATTTGCCTACTCCTCCCATCCGATTTGGTCCTAAACCTGAAATTTACCACATTTTTAAATCTGATCCGGTATATACTTCAAAATATTTAGGATTATTGTTTAGTGGTGCAGTTATAGCTTTAGGAGTATTATTGATTGGATCTGTACGTTCTCTTTTATCTTCAAAATTATTCGTTATATCTCAGTTTATACTAATTTTTTGTAATTAGTGGCTTTATATCGGTGTTACCCCATTAGATTTCAGCAGTCCATTTTCATCCCTTGGCTTTGTTGCCACAATTATCACCATTGAAGCTGCATTTTTCAAATACTACGCCGGCGCAACAATCTTTGAACTTATTGCTCAATTTGCAGTCTTGGCTCCTATCGCTTTCTTTACTGGAAGTAGAGCATTGCGGGAAGCTAGTAAACGTCGATTAAGTGGGAAACAATAACCAATTCATCAGTTTTAGAAGTGACGGGGTTGAGAGAACTGTGGCTGGAAAAAATCTACATGGAATTATGTATTATAAATAAAAGTAAAGAATATATTCTACAATGTCTTAGTAAACCTTGTAAGTACACTCTAGCGAGAAAAAACAGAAGGAGGCGTGCATAAAATGGTTACAATCTATATATTACAAGGTCTATGCAAATTCTGTAATATGGTTTCCTTTTATTCCTGAACATACACTTGATCTTCTGTCATACTATCGGATTCGCCTCCAAAGGTTCTTACCCAACGAAGATTTTCCTCATCTTCTTCCTCTTCTGCAGACTTACAGCGTGTCAGATAAACTTTTGCATGTTTCGAGACTTCAAAAGAAGTTATATATTCATCCGGTTCTGGATCTTTTTCGAGGATTTTTAAAGACTCCAAATGACATATTCGAGCTATGTTGCGCGAATATGCTTTTAATAATCTAGAAATCCATCCATCTGCATCAGGGTTGTGGATTATAACCATTCCCCTGATATCAATTTCATCCGAGCTCTCAATTAGGTCATTCTCTTGATAATCAAATGGTGGATATATATTTTTAGTTCCGATTGGTTCGAGTGCTGTTACTGTGTTCTCTTCACTCTCTTTAGAAATCTCGAACCCACCATCCAGATTTTTATATCTTAAGTATTGAAGTCCTTTCATAATCTCGTACAAATGTTGTAACTGCTCATTTAAATCTTGGGGTAAATATCCAATATCAACTGAGGTTGAGAATCCGACATGCGGATTCTCAAATCTTATATCGCGTGTCGGATGGGTAAATATAGGATAGCTATTTTGTAGATCAACATCTGGAGCCGCTATGTTTGTGACAGGATAAAAATCATGACCGATAGCCGGTACTGGATGTTCTGGCTCTCCTTCTAAGCGGTAATGCAAACGCTGTTAATCACGTTAGTAAATATAATAAGATCGGCATTGAAGAAATACTATAATACTCACTTTTGTAATAACAGGCCAGAAAGGGTGCACTAAATGATTAAATAGACAAAGAACTTTCCAAAGTACGGTCGCAATAGTAAATCCGCGTTCATTATCCCAGAATCTAAATGTGTCATGATTAAAATCTTGAGGATTCGCATTATATTTTGTGGCATAATCGTTAATCACGTTTAAAATATCAGATTTTGCTAATTGGAAATATTCTCTATAAAATTGGCATTCAAAAAATTCAGCTATTCTCTCAAGAACCTCTTTGGACTTTCCTCTTTTGAAATCTTCTTTGACGGATTTTATCACGGTTTGTAATTCATACAAAATTTTTTGCTCGTGAGGACGAAGTCTTAAGAATGAGAATTGAGTGTAATAAACCCTGTTACATCTTCGCCGTGGCTCAATGTGACGAAAATAAAACTCAGCTACCTTGTTGTATTGTGTACAAAGGTTTTCAAATCGATGGTAGATGTTTGGATTTAAGTGTAATTTTAATCCGTCAAATTGCTGTGTCTCGCTATTGAAGTATGGATCGCTGATTAGTGTGGATCGGAACGCATCAGTGTTTGGATATTCTCTGGAAATTTGATCAAGCGTTTCAGCGTACTTGGAAGCACTATAGAGATCTTCAACCGCATTGCTATTGAATGAATCCATCTGCCATTAGTCAGCACCAGAATACGAACAGTACATATGAACGGGTCTAAACTTACACTATCCCGATGTATTGCAATATATCTCACAGAAGATTGACCTTTTACACAATACGGTATGATAGCGGCCGGTAAAGCACAGGTATCAAGATCCTCAGCTGAACAAGATATTAGATTTAAGCCTGTCTTTTCATAATCGGTAATAAGAGCACGGTGAAGGAAAGAAGCAATTGATAGAAACTGATCAGTGTAATACATGACGGTCTGCATGATACAGTTAGATTGCTCGCAGATAATTCAATTTATGTCTAACTTACTCTCATATCGCTGTGTTGCCGTACTAAAGCAATAGGGTTCGATAAATAATCAGGCTTGGTCAATGCATCGGCACTTTCGCCGCTAGAGAATGGACTTTCTTCTTGATTTGCTTCCTCTTCAACGTCACGTAGCTTCGAAGTTGCAATAATGAAATCTGTCGCTGGTGTTACAGATTTCGGGTCGTCAGTTTGCTCAAACGGCACATGCTCAGGTAGCAATTTCACGATATTTGAATTTACGGATGGTAGATCAAAAACTCTAGGAATCAACAACGTTAGATGCAATCAAATTTTTTTGGTTCTAGGACTGCTATACCTACAGATATGGCAAAGGCATAGGATCTAGTATGTCACCAGTCTCCGGACATAAAAATTCTACTCCACGATAAGATACCGTATAAAATTTCAAACGTCGATAAGACGCTTTTAAAATAGAGTAGGCTTCTCCATTTGTAGCAAACCGATGTTTTCCCTTTAATCTAGCGTCAGAATATTGCACAAACTGCGATCTAGCCCCAAATTTCGCTTACCTTCAGCTGCTCAGGAAGATAATCTTTCGTCCAATATCCAGATAAATTGTAAACAGGTGCTAATCTAATTCCAAGTGAAGAAGCATATGGTTGACAAATTTTGTAATCTTGCTGATCGTGTCCCGGTATTAAGAGACGCGCGCTTTGTCCGTTTTCTTCACTGAACTGTATTATTACTGGCAATGTATGACCCTCAAGAAGAGGGTGGCTGAGTTTGATATCATTAGGATCAGGATAGTATTTAGTGCTTGTCTTGTTGATAGTTAGGAGGACAGCTTGCGCTGCCCATAATCGGTCCATTCGCTTGAATCTTATTGAAATCGGTCGCACTTTGGTTTCGTTAAGTTGGCGGAGAGTTATTTTGTATTCATTACCCACAAGGACTCTAATATGTGATTAGTCAAATATTCTCGTAAGTAAAAATACAAAAAGTGAGTACGTACATGTTCTTCCCAATCTTCAGACTCTGTGGACCGTTGACATTTAGCTTTGTAACTTCATCCTCTCTCCATAGTTTTTTCCCATTATGGGACCAGTAAAACATCATATTCAATTGCCGAACGCGACCCGATTCTTGTAAGGTATCGAGTAATTGATGAATATCAAACTCATTTGAATTTTGGTTATATTCGGGAATCGTTAAATTGCCCGTATATGCGTCAGTTTGAGTTGAAGGCGGACGACGGTTTTTTGCAGGTCTAGCAGCCATCACTTTTTGACGACAGAAAACATCCTAGATCCAATTCAGTTAGAGTTCAAAATTGCCGATTCACGTTTGTGTGTATATCGTAGTAAATCCTACCTCGACTATAGAGTTGTATAGATCAGGAAGAATGTGTGATTTTTTCTCATGGCCATACGAATGATTGATAGTCGGAAAAGCATTGTAGGGCAAATTGGCCACAGCCGACTTGCTGTGGGTCTCCTATACAGTCGGAAATAAATTAGCTGCTATTAGGTATCATGATAACGCGATTTTCCGGAATGATACTCTTATAAACGTAAAATTACATGCTTGCCGAACCAGAGCTACTGTTGCGTTTCGCAGAGATGGAGAGGTGTATTTCTCTAACATACTCAATGACTATCGCCAATAGCGCTCCGAGGCCATGCTTCAAATGAATAGTAACATCAAAAAAAAATCTACAGACGCAAGGAAGCAAAAATGAGGAATTGGAATCAAGAAAGAATTGGTATCAGGTTTTTCGGGTTCCTAATTCTGATTTTTGCTGGGCACGTGAACTAAACGGGGCCTAAATTCAGATTTCCCAGTGCAGACGTTTTAGGGTTTTCTCAAACAAGCATAAGAGGCTGTATTGGGATGCAAATGTACTAAATACGGAAATATCTGTTAAAGAATAAAACCTTAACCAACCGTCGTATTTCCATCCAAAGTCCCAACGCGTGAGAACGGTGATTCTGGTCGGCCTTCGATCGGGTCATTTGCGCGTTCCTGCCCGACTCTTTGCGCTTTGAACCGCTTCTCACCTGCAAAAACACACTGCAACTGATTCCGGATTCTGTCGCCTGTTTTCATCTTGTTATTGCGAGCAAGTCTTGGTTCCGCCTTTGAGAAAACCATTCTCGCATTCAGCAACAGCCTCCTAAATCCGTGTGATCTTCACAGACTCCGTCGTCAACCCTTACAATGTCCTCCACTCCGCCACCTGACCCTGTCACCTTTCTCATGGACATGGCCCACAGCTTCAACGTCTCTGCCTCGGAATTCATCCAGAAAACACTTGCAGAAGTTTCCGACAAAGCGAGCAATGTCTCTTTGGCAGAGTACGTCGACATGCTGAGGGATCAGCTCAAGAACGGCATCGACTGCTTCCCGCCCATCCAGTCTCTGCCAAAGGTTGTCAAAGATCAGGTTTGCCAGATCCAGCCTGCTCCAAAGCCACCGGCTAGCTTGTTTGAACGCACCTCGAACTGGATTTCCAACAACAAGATGCTCTTCGGCGTCATCCTCCTTGGTGTGACTGGCACCGCAGGCGCGGGCTACGTATACTCTTCCCGACGTCTACAGGCGAAGAAGCGAAAGAGACGCGCCGTAAAGGCGGCTAATGGCGCCAGAATAGAGGCCGTCGGTGAGTGATTCGTAGTTTGTTGTTATATCTCTGCATACGCATGCTGACGATGACCATTCAGTTCTGGCGAGCTCGCCGCGTGAGCCTATCGCCAAAATCATCGCGGCTGATTTGGAGAGACGCGGCTTCATCGTCTTCATGACTGTCCAGCCCGGCGAAGAGCATCTTGTCTTGAAAGAAGACAGCGCTGATATCCGTCCTCTTATTATGCCAAGTCCTGATGTATGTAATTTTTATCTCTGTTATTCACATCCAGCTAGCTAACGCCGGTGCCACAAATAGTCCATGGACCGCAACGCAGTTGTGGAGAAATTTGCGGAACTGATTGACCGCCAGCAGCATTTGGCTGGCGTGATCATCCTACCTGATCTTTATTATCCTGCTGGTCCAGTCGAATCAATTAGCGCGTTTGATTGGTCTGACATCTTGTACACCAAGATTGTCGGTTCAGTCGCGCTTCTTTCTCAGGGATTTATTCCGCTTGTTCGTCGTCATAATTCGCGCTTCTTGCTCTTGACTCCCTCTATCTTGCCTTCGTTGTGTCCTCCGTTCCATGCTCCTGAATGTGTGACCGCGTCTGCTTTGTCCTCGTTTGCTCTTTGCATGCAGCGCGAACTTGCGCCGCAGGGTATCCCTTTCATCCACATGCGCCTTGGATCGTTTGATATGTCGGTTCCTTCGCAGTCCACATACTCTTCGGCTCCCCAGTCGCCATTCGTGACACCGGAGGCTGGTCGCGGATCTCTGACGCCGTCGCACGCTCGTTCTTACTCTCCTGCTACATCCGCTTCTACGCGCTCTGTAGCACATAACGTACGTGCGGATTTGCTGTCCTGGCCTGAAAATATCCGCAACGTTTACGGACGCGCTTATGGCTCTGCTGCGCGCGCCATTAGCGGAACCGCATCCTCTATTGTCTCCGTAACTGCTTCTCCCCACTCTTGTGGAAGCCCTGTTCGCGAATTGAACAATGCTATCTTTGACAGTTTGACCTCAAACGATAGAAGTGCTTTGTGCCGTATGCAATTTGTTGGTAAAGGTAGCTTCTTGTATTACGTGCTGGGTGGTATTTTGCCTGAATTGGCCGTTGAATGGGTTCTCGGTCTTACTCGCACTGAGTATAGCAGCTCTAGCTCAAACTATTACCGTACTGTACACATGGAGACTCTGGATTCACTCACTGAAAATTTGAGAACATCTCATTCTGTTCCTGATGAAAATCCTGACTCTCCAATGTCCAGTGGAATCAGCGGCTCGCCTTATATCTCTGAAAGTGAGTCTATATCTCAGGACCTTGCCTCTTCTTGGGAGAGGGTTTGAGTTCCTCGCGATGAATCTCGCAAGGTCTAGTTTATTTCATTTAAGCGAAAAAAAAAATTGAAAACCAATGCAAATACATGTATTTCCCGGAATACGCGCAGTGCCGAGATTTCTGGTCCATTTTTTTTAGAATTGCAGAAGTTGTACGATTCATCAAGTTCAAAAAAAAAATACGATAAGTTTATTTGAAAATTTTTTAACATCATTTTTTCACGTTTTATCAGACTTTCGTTTTTTTTTTCTTTCTTCCTTTCTTTTTCTTTTGATTTCGTTTTCGTTTCTCTTGATCAGGACGTTTTATTAATTAGTACCTTCTGCTTTTGATTAACTCCAATCTTTTTGTGTTTGTCTCAGCGAAGCAGAAATCAAGTCGAGATACTCGTATTTACTGTCTTTTCCCTTTAATCTATATTTTGAGAATTTACGGGTATCCAAGGGGCGATAAGGTAAGGTGTTCAGGTCAGGTTTATTCTCGGATATTTGGTTTATTTTGTTTTAAGGATATTTGTTTAATGTACTTGGACTTAACAAGACTGAAACTTTTTTCTGTTTCTGTCTCTGTTTCTTTTTTTTTTTTTTTTTTTTTTTTACTTTTTGTGATTTTTTGTTTGATTTATACGACGGCGCGGAGCTTGGTTATATGAGAAAGGTTCATTTGTAATTCCGACTTGTTGGTTTCGTTTACTTTTCTCCCCCCGCCCCTAACCACTTTTTGAATCACTTATTTGATTTTGTTTCTTGCTTAGTTTTGCTTGTCAATAAAGTGACTTCAATCGTTTGGCACAATAGTAATCTTGAGCGAAAAATAAAGAAAGAGGCGCATAGACTGAACGGATCGGATTGAAATCACAATAAGAATTCCGAATTGCTATTTCTTTTAAGCTCATGCGTAGCATGCATCTAGATATCGCATGAATGGCTAATCTATACGAAACAGTACTTATGATAGCGAGGAAGGGCAGATATCCTCCGAATGGACTGTGGTAGGCGATGTCAAAATGCGGAATCTCGCGAAATAGAGACCCTAAATGGGCAGGAGGTAGCACTTCAAAATATAAAGGACCCGAAGACCCACAGTGAGTGTATATATATGGTATCCGCGTGGAAGATACCACATGAGGATGCTTTTAAAAATTGCGAGTTTCACGCATGGTCGCTCAGCTCTGACATCTATGTTTTTCGCACGTCGTGATTTGTCCCTTCTGTTACGCCCACTTGTATACCCAAGATACTTTGGCCAAGTGCGAGAATTACGTTATTTCATTGTGCTCTTCATCGATATTACGCACGCCTCTCTTTCAACCGCGCAAGCGTGATATGGAAGTGCCATCGTCGAGCGTGAAGCATTGGGAATGGGGTGTCACACGGCATCGAGACCAGCAAAAGCTTCCCCTATTCCACATCACTAGGCAAAGAATTCATTCACTGGGATGGGGAACTTACTGCACTTGAGACCAGCTTAGTGCACTTGGAATTGCATTACAACGATTATGACACAAGCAGAACAGTGAAGCGTGGAATAGGCATTGACGCGAGGCTCCTATCCAGACAATTCATTTGGTCAGCACGCGGCGAAAAGATTGGGAACTGTGCTTCGATTGAAAGGTCGAATATGTCAAGTTTTGAGTGTCCTTAATCCTGCTCACAGTTATTAACAGAAGAGAACACGCTATGTTCTTTCTTAAATATACAGACATCAAATGAAAAAAATCAACGTAGGAGATACCCGCTCAAATGCCCTCGCTCGCCCAGCAAGGAAGTTCAAAGAATGTAAGGGGGGAAACAAGAACTTATGCCTTTACAAGACAACTGTTATAAGCAGGCTTTAAATTCATATTCTGGGCTGTCGGACTATTATCTCCAGCATGGTAGGAGCTACCAGCGAACATCTCACCATATTATCGGCATTAAGTTACAGGACTGTCACGTCATATTTCCACTGGCCATGGATCTTCAACAGCTATCTTGCGCGAATATCACAAATTTCTAACGATTACTTCAGGACTGACTACTTGCGTGATGCAGAACTACAGGACCCGACACTCCTCATACTTCACTGTCTTATGCTATCTGAGATAAGAGTAAAAGCTTTTGAAGATATTTCTCTGCAGAGCTCAGTAACCGAATAAGTTTAAGGACTAATAAGGGGCAGCGTGCCGGTATATTGCTAATTGACTAGAGCTGTGCAGGCACCAGAGGATGGAGACAACAGCAAGGAATCCCACCCAGGAAACGTTTAAACTGGAAGCTCTGTTTACGCACTTATTGACGACCGTCACCCAGATGATGATAAAAGATGCCCGATAAAGGAGTGCCCGAGGACAAGCCCCTTGAAGACCAATTGATGGAAGCAAAAAAAATAATTACAAGCATTATTTGAAAAGTGACACACACATAATGACAGCGGCAGATGGCTTAAGTTTTAAGATTTTGGTTTTGGTATAAATGGCTTTATTTTTGCTCTGTTCTCGCTTGAGTATATATGCGATTTGTTCAGTAACTTATTGGGTTCTGTTTAGAATCATATCATGAAGAGTTGTATATTTGTTTATTAAACGTCATATCCACGCGAATTTATACGTCATAGAAAAACAATTAAAAAAGTAAACAACCTGCACGAACTTTACGATTTCAAGAATGTTTGCAAAGACTATGGGACGTTTCGTTTTTCCTGGAATTTATACGTCTGCCATTGGACTACTTTGGATGACCTGTTTCATCCTGCTTTTGAATTTGCTGTATTGTCCGCTTAAGTTTCGTATAAATCCTGGAGTTATTCTGGTCACTTTAATCTATAGCCCAATTCATCACTCTCGAATACCGACATATCTCCATTTAAATTCATCTGTATTTATTAGGGAAAGAGTACCGCGCATTTTACACAAGAGGAGAGTAATAGTTTCATCTGATTTAAATTTCTTAACCCACCAAAAGCTACAACCAGGCCAATCTCCTAATAAAATACAGAGAAAACAGATCTCATTTTCGCTAAAAGTCAAAGTTTAAAATAACCATTGATAATCCAATAAAACGAAACGACCCTTGTAACTCAACTTCTCTGTTTCTTTAGTATTGCACAAGCTATGGCATGAAGAAGACCTTCATAGCAGGATATGTGCAGAGAGATCTAATAAACGGTTTGTAACCACCCGATCCGTCGAGAAATCAGCTGCCAGTTGAATCGTAGCTAAAAAAGATTAAACGTTTTTTGGAACTAACCCAAAAAAGCGAGCAAACTGTAAATATTCCATACTTGTAGACGGCTTCGCATAGTATCATATTCTCAGAACCATACGCCAATCCTCGCCAATTCCAAAGCCTTTCATTGCTTCTAGCAAATAAATATTCACTTAAAAGACGCGAAAAGCAGCATGTATATAAAATTACACCATACCTTCACTTTTCAGAACAGGTCACGTGATTATTGATTTTTGCATTTACGTGGGCCGGCATCTCGAGAACTAGACTTAGCGGAAAAAATTGAAATACCAAAATTATTAGTTGCGGGGTACAACGCAGCATTTGGGAGCACATATTGTTAGTAGGTTGTATTTATTACAGACAATATTATTCTGTACTTGTTTTTGGAAAGGAGGTATTATATATCGTGACGAAATTGTCAACTACAAATCTGATTGTTTGAATCGGCGCACTTAGCGAGAACCACAGCTTCCACAAATTTCAGAATCTGGTACGACTCTTCACAGCCGATATCGGACAAATCCCGATATCAACTGGTAGGTGATAGTTGGAAATAAAAAGTAGAGATAATGACAACATCTGCTGGTTTTCGATCACTATTACAACGCGCAGCAACAGTAAATAGTAAACTGGGGTACACTACAAAAACAATATTAGTAGCTTTGAGCTGGGTTCCTGTGGTTGCGTACGTTGCGAATCATGTAGCCTGGATTGGTGTAATTGACGGATCATCAATGAAGTGAGTTTCGTGGTTATTTATTGTACTTGATTTTGGCTACTTTTATGGCGAATCTTACGGCTGGAATGGTAAGCTAACTGCAGAGTATATAGGCCTACATTAAATCCGGACTCTAGTAAATTGATACGAGATATTGCATTATTATGGAAATTTGGAGTTAAGGATTATAAATCGTACAAGCGCGGTGACGTTGTTGTTTTACGGTATGTTACTCTAAAGTCGTCGGATAATTTGATTTCGCGACAATTTTTATAATTTGAAAAAAAAGAGTTTTTACCTTGTCCAGTATACTAACAAGATTCTGTTTAGAAATCCTCGTGATCCAGAATCTTCAGTAATAAAGCGAATAGTTGCTTTTGAAGGCGAAACTGTTCGAACGCGCTTCCCATATCCTGAACCGACATGTGAAGTCCCAACCAATCACTTTTGGGTTGAAGGAGATAATATTCATTCAGTCGATAGTAACACCTATGGACCGGTACGTTCTAATTTTTGTCCTCAGATGGTTTATTTATCCACTAGCTAATTCCTATTTTGTAATACTAGATACCTTGCGGATTAATCACGGCGCGAGTTTCTCGTGTACTATTCCCATTTAGTAGGTTTGGTGTAATTGCATCTGAAGGAGGTCGAGATCCAAAGGCGGTGCTGATAAATAAAAAAGAGCTATAAATATCATCTTTTCTCTTCTTTATATCCAAAAACGACCGGCCGATGTGAGGTGCTTAGTTATTTAGGTCGAGCACTGTCTTTTCTTCTGTACGTTTTTTATATTAGATAGCGCTTGTATTGCAAATGTATATAGATAACATTATAGAATGCATATTAATATTCAAATAAATTTAACAAGTTGAATGAGCTACACAGACTTGATAAATATAAGTTTTCTAGCATATCGCACCAAAACCCGTATGTGCGCGGGACAAGCTGGCAGTCGTATAAGTTTTTTCCACAACTTCCGATTGAAATTGATTATCCGGAAGAGAAATATAACAGTAATATACTGATATATGTTTAGCTGTGTATGAAATGGTATGCAGAGGAGTATATTGCAGTAAGAATTGAGTGTGTGCAAGATTCCTCTATTGCATGCTAATAGATAACTAACGTGAACAGCAATTAACGGTATAGTAAATTGAATCTTTCAATTCTGAATTTTACCTGAAAGATATCATCTATATTAGTAAGTGGCATATCAAAATTCATGTTACAACGCGAAATATCAAATGTCAGCGCGAGAAGATCTGGATTTTATTGGCCAACGCACGAACCTATTCGAATCTGTAATTAGCTTAATTGAGCAAATTTCCAAAGAAAAAATTTGAAAAAAGCTGTTGATCAGATAAATGGAGATGTTTTATAACAAAAAAATATAATGCGGAGAAGGCTGTAATTATCTTTAATCACGTGCCATCGACATCTCTTGCGAGCAGTCCAACTTTACTTACAGACGCGCCAGATCAAATCAAAATGGAATGTAAGAATTTAGTTTGCATAAAAAAAATCACAAGGAATTTGAATGAACCAAAAAGCTTGGCAGGGGAGAAATGGTGTAAAAGCAAGTTTTTGTTTTTCGCTGAATAAAGGCGACAGTAACCAGTTAAAATACGCGACTGAACGGTATTCTTTACAGTCCGGGTGCCCCCTCTTTTCCCCCAGTATTTTTGTTAGATTTCGGTATCATTAAATGAGCCGTTGGTAATCTTTCAAAATTATTTTTAATAGCGTATCTTAGTCCTGAAACAAAAACTAGTCAGCTCGCTGACTGACTGACGCGGAAGCCACAGGAGGGTAAACGAGTACGCGTCCTGGTACGGCAATACACAAATAAAGTCCGGCACTCAAGTTACATCTCAGATCTCGCATAAAGTATAAAAAACTATATGACAGACATTACTTTTTACCAGATAGAATTGCCTGTATTGCTTGTCGCAAGCTGATATAATGGGCGTGAAGTATAAAACGTTTGAAGTGGTTGACTGTTGAGTTGGAGAAGTGAGACCGGAAGTTTGTTCCGACTGTTTTCGTGATTGGGTTCATTACGTGCTGCAGAACAGAGTCGTTGAAAAATGATGGCGAAGCGGTCGTCAATGCAAAGAAACAGCCAAAAAGGCAGTTACACCGCAAATGTATAGAATACAGACACAAAAACGCAATTCTTGCATTATAAAAATTCAAACAGGGTTTGCATGAGCGCAAAATAAAAACTGGCCAAGACTGCGAAAGGCGAAAAAGAAAAACTACAGGATCTTATACGGTTGGTTTAACACAACGAGGCCGATGGCGGCTTGGCACAGTTATCTGTGTCCGCACTGTAATGGATGCACTCCCAGCTTTGAGCGCTACCAAAATGACAGCTGCAATTGTTACATGCCTATCCCTTTCGAAACCATCGTTTCTGCTCTACCTATTCTTTTCGGTCGCCAGTTCTCGGACACTATTAACGTACCACTCAATATTTAAAGATGGATGGTAGCGCATTGGCATGGACTTGTATTGGTGGTTAAAGGGGTTTAACGTCGCGAAACTCCAGCCGCGGCATAAAAAAAATCTGAGCTCGCCCTGGCTACAGCTACAATGTAATGGGCAAGCTTGCATCCGAGTTAAAGAGAACAAAGCACGTATCACTAAAATCAGAACCGAAAAAACCAAAGTCGTGAAGCCGGCTGTATTTCACCGTTACATGAATGTGAACTGTGGCAAATGGACTGACTCCTGATCTCTCGTCAATTGATGCAGCATGGAAAGGCGGTCGTCCAGTAATTTCATAGAGATTTTGGGCTCATGTCTCGGGTACCCGGAGATCGAGATTTGTCGAGGCAGAGATGTGATCGGAAAATGAACTCGTGATATCTCAAAGTCACCGGCAAACCACTCAGGAGCAATGCGGTGATAAATCGGCAGTCGCGTGCTCACCCACTTCACTACTCTAGTTGCTCTTCCGGCTATCGTATTATCTGACTATTGAAATCTTTTACGAGCGTTCCGACTGGCTTAAAAGGGCAAACAGCTGTTCACTAAGTTGCGGTGCTCGGCGAGCCTGTGGACGAAATATATTATCTGTAAACAATAATCAGATCGGTAAATGAAATATTCACACGCACAATAACTGTTTTATGCATTCATATTTAGTATTCTCTTTCAACCCATTGCGCATAACCTGCTATAATTACAGCAAATGCCTTACGAATATACGGATTGCTCTGCTCCAATAATCACTCAATAAAGTATCCCATGGCTTTCTCGATTCAAATTGAAGTGGCGTTTCTTAATATGTACCTCCAACATTTGCGAAATTTGTGCTATTAGGCGAGTTCCTCTGAGAGCAAACTCATGCAGCTACCTGTAATAAAAGCGTATCTTGTCTAGCATATCATCCTAGTCGCACACGAAAGTAGGCTGATTGGGGAGAGGCCAGCTGTTAGATCTTCAAGGCATTCGGCGCTGTTCGCCGACATCTTCGACTAACGCAGAGCAAACAGACAAGAGATACGCAATGAAATTAGCGTTGAGCTGGTATTACAAGAGATGCATTGTTCCTTAAGTTGTCGGTAAAACATTAACTGTAGTACTTCATATTATTCAGTTTCTCGGAGGCACTGGCAGACAGTGCTACTTACTGAACGCCTGCATCGCTATGATCCCCAACCGAGAAGCTTCGTATTCGATGGATAAATTTCCCAGATTATAGTTGATTCAAGTAATTTATGATTTTTGCTTCTATGTATTGAGCAAACTGGAAATGGTTGGATTAACATTTAGTAGCTAATAATCGTTGTTGCTACAATGCCGTTGTTATAGGGAGTTTCGCTTAATTGAATTTCGAGCGGAAGTTACTGCCGTTCCACAATTTCAATGTTTTTGAAGTATAATGATTAAATAACTGTAGTGATTAATTTGAAAGTCTGGAATGTATGAAATTGCAACTCCTACTCTCTATCTACGTCTTTGGGAAAATTGTTGAAAATAATCATGATTCACTCGCAAATCAGATTAAGATCTAGACAACCCCTTTTGAGTTTTTCCCTCGTGTCACGTGATCTTGCTCTCGCTTAAAAGATTATATGGTTTCTAGAGTTGCTACTGACGAGTCGAATATTTTGGTGATGGTTATGAAAGCATGACAACCGTTTTCTGCTACCCTATCTGTGCCATTTTACCCGCTGTTCACACTTTGGTGCTATTATGCAGGTAAAACGCAGCATAATATCATTTCAGCTCTCAATCTGCCTACAAAATGCAAGAATTTTGTTTTTGTTCTGCTGTGTTTGCTTTGTGATTTTCGCTCTTTAACCAGAATCAGCAAATATTCGAATCTTCAATATTCACTTGTTCGAGCGCCACGTGCTCTTCAATTCAGCGGTGTTGTGTCTATTGGTCCTTCAACAACTTTGAAAATGCGCAGCAAAAGAACAAATTAAGCTAAGATTCATAGCATTTTTTCGTTTTGGCATATTGTTTTTGCTCGTAGACTAGAATTGAAAACCTCTAATATTTTGCGTGACGTGGTGTGCGGGCCAAATTCGGGAATAGAAAAAATTAAGTTTTGATGTCCAATCGCGAGTGAGTTGTATCCGAATACGGTAAAAACGGCTATATCCTACATATCAAGACGGAATTTCTCTCCGGGAACAAATCATATCTTACCATTTAGATAGCTCAGATGTGAAAGAGGTGTTTAGGTTGTATTTATACTGAACAGAGAAAGCCAGCCGTGTTTGGATTATATTACTGATATCAATATTGAGTATAATCAGAATCAGATGATAAAAAAAATGTTAAGGCGTTGTTAAAATTCCACTCTGCTGACGAATTTTATGGGCTTTCCTGGAGTACTCAATTTTATTATAGCAGTACGATAAATCTCGTTTCAACAATTAATGAGGAGGAATTATATCGAGAATCATATATGAATCATATATTAGATTTAGTGCCTGAAGGTGGGTGAGCCTTAGCCAATAAAAACTCATGATTAGTTTCAGCTTAGTTTAATCGTTTTTAGTCTTCAAAATACTTGTACAGCTCAATTCCAATCAATCGAGTATTTTTTTTATCTCATTGCCGTTATTGGAAATTTCCGTGTGAATGTGTTAAGTTCTGGTAGATCTTTGATTTTATGACGATTAAATAATACAAATTCAAATAAAATCAATTTTTATGAGTTGAATTAAATGTATCAAGCGCATGCTCGTCTAAAAGAGATTCTGGATCTCTTTCCAAAACATCAGAAAGCAAGAAAAGAAATGAGAATTGCGAGCCGCGTCCGGCCTTTCGTTCCGGGGTTTTGTTTATTACTTTATATCACAAGTTCGGCGTGCTACTAAACGCGGCGATATTGCACTGATCTCTCGATTTCGAGCTTAATTCGTCGTGCACGGAACTTCAGAGTGTTGGGTTTTCGCGTAATGTTATAGCAATCTTTCTATTCACGGCAATGGATATTTGAAGATTATTAATCTAAATACCGCATATTTAACATAATTACCATTTGTTCGGGCATCGCAAATATCGCAATGTGTTCAGCCCACCAAGCTTATAATTAATTCCTTATGCTCCTGACGATACGCTTCGCAGAAATAGGCCGCGGTTAAAGTCGTGGTCAATAGTGGGGGACACAGAACCGTTTGCAAATAACCGCAATAAAGATCCGAGTCATAATTTTCATTTTAAATGACTTGGTGGGCAAAGGAATGACGCAGTGAACTTTTGAATTTTTGAGAACCGGCGTCTCGCTTAGTTACCCATCCGCGGATTGTCGCTGATGCAGCATTGCAGCACTATTGAATGAAATTTGGCACTTATAGAGGTATGATATCATGGTAAAACAACCGATCCAAAGTTTTCCAAGGTTTTATAGATCATATTTTGCTTTCAAGTTAGCGTAATCGGTAGTTATACGTTTCCACATATAACATTATTTTGCTGAAGATTTACAGAGAGGCTCCTAATTTTGTTCGAAATTCAACTGCAAAAGGCAATTTAACACTCCTTTACTTAATTTGTATGAAGAGCAAAAAAGAAAATTAAACTAAGTGAAGTATACGTAAATGACAATGTAAACTCGAAAATTGAAAGGGTTCGGTTGAGAATGTGAATGAATTCACTTTCTTTGCTTCTCGCTAAAGCATATCAGGGTGGGCGACTGGTGGGCATAATCGAGGAGTCGAGAACATTACGGATCGTCGCGGTCGCTTTCAGTGAATTGCTAGGCAAATGGCTTTTTGGAAAGAAACTGGAGCAATAGAAAAGGTGTAATGGAATAAAGATGAGCAAAAGAAAACAAAACAGAGCAATGCCCACGTCTCTATTTCATATCCGGATTACCAGTCCTTGCTCACTGCCCATTGCAAGCCCCTGTTTTATTGTTAGCTTCCGGCACGAGCCGCTCCCCTGGATGGTTGACATATACAGACACGCATCAGGTTCTTTTGCAAGACAATTATTGGGGCGTAATAATTTCGTTTCCTCAGTCGCCGTCGAGTTGTTATCGGAAAGGCAATTATTGTTGCTGTGCGAGCCAAGGATGTTTTCGTTGTTATCATCTGGAATTGAATGACTACCTGCCTATTTGAGTTCTTCCTCGAGCGATTTAGTTAAATTTTTGCAGTCTTTGTTATATATCCAATGTCTCAGCCTGATCTCGCACAGTAGTCCGTCGAGAGTACTTTGCTGTGGCTGGCGTTAAGTACTGAGGCTGTACCGTAGTAGCTGTGATTGATCTCAGTCAAACATTAGCCACACAAAGTCTATTCCGCCGTGGCTGTACCTGGCCGATTTATACGGCTCCAAAGGCTTTACTGGTGTTCCGCGCTGTGTGTCCTTCGGCCCCACCTCCCCTCCTCCCCTCCTCTCGGACGTCTTCCGTGGGTCTTCATAGAGCACGTCGCATGCGCGACTATGAAAGTACTAGGAGAGCATTGCTATCTCGCTATTACATTTACGGCTTCTTGTTCCGGTATGCCCAAGTGTCTGTATTTAACGCGCAAAATTCAAATTTCTACATATCTTTTGATCTTGACCTTCGGGAAACGAATCCAGCAAAATGTATGTAGCTCTGACGTCGCTATCAGGATATGTGCTAAATGGAGGCAAAAAGCTGTCCAGAATTTGCATCGTATGGCTAATCCATAGTATGGCTGAAAAGGCTGCAAATTGTTTGTTTATACTTCAGTTATAGTGTGCAAGCTTATGACTAGAATAGCGAAACATTGCAAGCCTAATAACTACCAGATGACTATCATACTATCAATTGAGGTGTCTCCCATCTTCATTTCTCCTCTTCTCGCAAAGCCTTCAATTTGCAACATTTCCGGCCAATACTGAGCAATACTCTTACCCAATATTATTCGGTCTGTGTTTTCGCATCTGCTTACATCTGCTTACCAGTGCTTCTCGCAGATTTGTATAGCAGGCGTTTGTCGGTCAACAATCGCGAGACTCCAAAGATGGGCAGCGCTCAATTCATTGTTGCGAGTCCGGAATTCGAGAAGTTCATGACTACAGTGAGTTTAGCGAGGACTTGTCATACGTGTCGGAATTCTTTATTAGAAAAAGATTGGCATATGCATCCGTAAGTATATATGATGTTATTGAGCAAATAATCTCAAGCGCAAGACATAGCAAAATGTACACAATTACCAATAGCCAGAATACTACAGAACTGTTATGCATCCCACTTCTCTGATTGGGGTGGTGTGATTGAATAATATCATACTACCGTTGTTACGACATTTTTAGGTTACCATCAGAAGACCATAAGCCCAGGTTTCCTGGCAATGGCAGATGCATCTCGGGGATTGCTATGTAAATTAGCCTATTATTATGGAAGCCTGATGCGCTGTTGTAGTTTCGGGCCAGTCGCTCTTTGGTCTGTAGGAAAGTATGGTCCATTTTGATGTCGACATCTGCTCGTCTCAATGGCGTCCATAGTCTTTAACGTAAAGTTGTGACCGACCGATCGATCGTTTCCCTAGTTTATTATTTCTGAAATTTATAATTGTATTTCAGCAATGTCTTCTAAAAATGTATGATGATGGAATCTCGTCCTGACCGAGAAAAGGAGAATGACGTTGATAAATTTTATGGCGTCGCTGCGTGACATCGAGTTCGCTCCGCCTGAACAGAGCACGCACAACTTCTAAAATCCTTCAAGAATCTGATTTGTAGTGGGCCACTACTGTGTAAACGATCCCTATTTATAAATAAGTTCTCAGTTGAATCTGCATACTCACATTATCATCGGTACAGTATGTTTCAAAGGATCGTAGAAGGATTGCTTTGAAGGGGATGCTGCCTTTTCGGGAAACTGTACTGTCTGATTTCATGAGCTTTCCAAACAGTGGAGACTCGCTATAGCAGCAGATTGTAGTAAATGACTGGAGCACTTCCGCATCAAATACCATGCTCGATCAATGCTATATTTGAACCCAGAATCGACATACAGACTTTGTTGATGAGATCACAGAGCATACTCTGTCTCCAGGCTTGTGCATTAGAAAGATAGAAGTAAAATATCAACACTCGACTAAGAAACTGTGACTCGATGCAATGATACACAGCTCAATACCTTGATCGGAAAAGAATCTCAAGTCCGGCATCTTACGTTCGATCATCCTACCTTGAAGCTAGTTGTAGGCTGTATGTGCTGTACCCATGACTGTGGGGCGGGGGGGACCGGCCCGCCGCCGACCACCAGCCTTCCATGTACCATAATTCATTGAATGAAGAGAAAATATTATTTCAAGATGTTTCTAATTGGTATCCATAACACGGTATGACGGAATAGATCGGCGAGACTTCGGCATGCATGGCAGCTATCTTTCACAGATTGAGCCGGGGTAGCAAACGGGCCGTGCTGTCGAAGCTGCATGCCGCATCGGCGAGGCAGTATGAGCAAATCAGATCTACTCGCTACTATCCAAACCGCCAGTTCCGATTTAGTGTATCATTGCGAAATATGGATTCCTCTGTCTGAGACAAGCGTCTGGTCTTGTGAGACAACACGCAGCATAGATTGCTTCCACCTATCTGCCTTTTGCTTCTCCTCTAACGCCGGTGGCCATTCTCCTTGCCAAAAAGTGGTATTCCCGACACGGTTGATGGTCCACAGTGGCGAACCGGTGCACAAACCAAAGCACCAAACCGCCAGTTCCGATTTAGTGTATCATTGCGAAATATGGATTCCTCTGTCTGAGACAAGCGTCTGGTCTTGTGAGACAACACGCAGCATAGATTGCTTCCACCTATCTGCCTTTTGCTTCTCCTCTAACGCCGGTGGCCATTCTCCTTGCCAAAAAGTGGTATTCCCGACACGGTTGATGGTCCACAGTGGCGAACCGGTGCACAAACCAAAGCACCGCCGGCCGGCGGTCCCTCCCCTTCGCCCTCCTCCCCCCCCCCCCCACGACCCCCGATTACCAGTTCCGTCGGTTTAGGGTTATACTGTAACTAATTAAAGTAGATGAAATTTCAAGACAATTTGGAAGCCCGGATGTGCGCTACTCGCTCAATAGGGTGCTGGTCCTTTCCCCTGATGAAACCTAGAATTGTAGCAAAGTTCTTCTATCGCACAGCGATCGCTTCTCCAGGACAGAGGCCGTGTATGGGCGTGGTTGTAAGAGTCTGGATCCAGTGTGACTATCTTCACATGCTTACCCGGCCTCTAGAGCTCTTAGCCAGCTAATGTAAATTTGAAAAGCGCAGCTTCTCTCCGCCAAAGTACCAGAAAGTTTGCATTTCATTGCTTCAATTCATTTTCGGATCAGTGGCAGCATCGTACTGCACCTTCTGGCGCGAAAATCGGTATAGAGTAGCTGTCAGTATGGCCACGCAAGACGGTACGGCTTCAGAAACACTCTCGGTCTTGAGCGAAGAAAAATTTAAACTTGTTGCCGAAACTAGGATCTCAGTTCTGCGGTTCTCGTGTTTGCAAACGTGCTGGACGCATGAGTGGCGGCTAGCACCGTGTTCATTCCGTTTGCGAATCCGATTCGTGTTTGAGAAAGAATGGGTTACAGCAGATATCAGCCACGGATGAGAGACCAGCCATACGGCGGCAAGTACAAAATTTACTACTGGGATGGTACAGCCAACGAGCTCGACTAAAAGGAGCGAGGACCAGCTAGCGGCTTGCGCTTGCGGCTCCATTTCGTCCTCATCTTCCGTTGGGCATTGATAGCTTGTAACCTTAAACGTGTAGCCGTTATCTGCCGCGATTTCATCTGTACGTAAGGTCAGTATTAGGACTGCTGACACGAGCAATATACGCCTAGATCCGAAAAAAAAAACGCGCTAGATCTAATCGAGACGTATTGAATCAGGATGAAAAGGGCGATGTGACAGAGTGTAGCATGTTTTTTGTCACGTCCATCAAATTTGACCAATTTCGATCGCACGCGGTAACGTACTGAACAAGAAAAGAGTATACCTGAAATACGGCTTCCGCTGCGCTATAAAGTGTGCGCGCCAATTGCGAGAGTGCGGCAAGAAATCATGGGCAATCCGACTGACCCTAGATTTGTAACTTGGCTTTCTGGTCACCCGTTCGTCTTCAACTCTTATGCATCTCAGCTCATCTCAGGTATCGTAATGCCCTTTAGCAGTCTATGGGCACTCTGCATCTTGCCTGCTACCATGCCAGCTGGGCCATTCCCCGCAATGAGCCTAACTCATATTACATGATTGAAAAGCGTTTACTTAGCACGATGCGGTTCAAGCTCAAGCCAAAGAAAAACAAGAAAAAAAAAGCGCAACTTTAACTGTATTTTTCTTTCCGCGTTATTTGTTTGACAGAATTTGCTCTGCGCGGAAATTTTCTGGATAGTAGTATGACCGCGGCTTCTCTTTTCGTAATATCGTATTATTAGCTGAGATTTTTCAAGTTAACCGTAACAGCCGCCTCTCATTATGAGGTCAAAAATAGCGACTTCTTTTCACCCACTATTTTTTATCTCTTATATCCTTGTCATAATACGACCGGATGTGTCACTAAAGAATAATCAAAATTTTACATTTACAAAGTAAGAGTAGTATGATTTCTGCTCCACATCTTTACGTGCGGAAGATCTCACGGATTGAAAGCAGTCTAAATTTTGTGGGCTCATCTGTGGAAAATGTTCTATGACAATCAGATGGGAACTGCACCGTCGAACCTTGTTTCCATGCCAGCTCATCACTTTTTTTCTTTTTTTTTTTCATTTGCCGGAAAACACCCCAGATGAAAAAAGTCAAGATTGAAGATGAATTTTGTAAAAAAAAATGCTTTAGGCAAAAACCTGACGGGTTAGTGGAAAAATTGGTTTCGCTATTTTTTCCCCAAACTGGATAAATTATTCTTTTCCGGCATAGCGCCAGTCTTTCTATTCCGCAAGATTGTCAGCCGCTCATGATTCCCAAGACACGGGGACACACTGAATTAACCAATCAGATCGTACAGCACGTGGCACTCGGAGGTTATCCAACACTCGACGAATCGTTCTTTACGCGCACGCGCCGTAGATCATGCCAGCCTAAAAGCATTCTAGGTTCAGCCGAAGGTTGCGCGGTGGCCAGCGGCGTTTCCGTCATCGTAATACCAAATATCTCAAGAAAAGCACAGATAACTAATCAATATCATAGGAAATGCAAAATATTTTTTCTTTAATTTACGTTTTTTTAGTCGCACGACTCAGATTTTATAAAGGGTTCCGAAAATAAATAAAACTGAGAAATAAAGCAAAAATGAGTTGCAAAATAATCAGAAAAATCATTCGAATTGCTCGTTTACATGCGGGCATGCGAAATCGCTCTTATAAACTAAATTAGCTTCTCGTTGTCTTCGCATATAACATAGTAGGCACGTCAATCACTTCCTACCTTTTTGCGCTTGTGCTTGGAGACAAAGCAAGATTCAATTTGCTTTCCTCGAAATCTGGTAGCTATTAGCTGCTGTTACAAAGAAGGAAGCCTGGGACTGTTTCTGAGATGTGGGAGTAATCTGTCGGGATTACCTATTGCACTCAAGTACAGAGTTTTTGCTCTACCATCGAAAATTTTACATGCCAAGAAAAGCCCGTACCCTGGAGTCGGCGAACGACGGTGAACGACGGTCGCCGGAGGGGAAATTTGACTACTGAAAGCTATCTTGATGGCGGTTCAAGATTTCGTGAAATTTGGATGTTTGGACTTGCTATGAAGCATGGAACAAGTACAGAACCCTACAGCTTGATGGGCAGATTGAATAGTTGATGGCTAATTGCGTTCTGTCTGGGTTGCATGAAAAACTCTCTTAGTGTCATCTCTTTTATTTCGCTAGACAAATGAGTGAATTTTCGTGCGAGATCGGCATTGTACGAACAGCGGTCAGGAAGATAGCGACATGGAAGGCCCTGGAGCAGAACGGCGGTTCTCCAGAATCTATTATGAGGGCGCCAAAAGCTGTATAGTTTAATACGACCGGGTGTAAGTTTTTAATTTCTGTACGCAGCGTATCGTGGGCTATGTCGACGTTGGAGAGCAAGGTTGGCGGCGCGTTCGAGTCTTGGAAGACAGTACGCGGCGAGCGATTTAGCGGCGCTGGCCTTGTGCACCGCCAGCGAAAGATTTATGATTCGAGTATTGGACATTGACGAGATTTAGTTGCTAGCAGCAACTTGTTCATGCAAATCCATGCACAAGGTATGGTGCTAGCTCACTTACACACCAAGTGGTTCACCGTCGCATCGTTGCAGGCTTGCGCTTGAACAAACGAAGGCTTCGCTCAAGACAAGCGCCAGCCGCGTTGCCCAAACGGCAGTCGTTCACGCCGAAAGCGTCACAAGCCTGTGGCGGAATGCGCCACAGCTGCGTTGGGTTAGGGTAGCCTCGATGTGCTGCGCGCGGCGATTGGGTTTTGTCCTGGCGTCGATGGCTCTGGCTTTCTTGAACGAGCTTCGCATGGGCTGAACTATTGTGGATTTGGTGTTGCGGTGCAGATCTGCGGCCGTATATGCCAATATTACAGCTATTTCTGCAATCAAGAAAATAGGGCGATACTTGGAAAGCTCTGCCAAAAGTCCGCAGAGATCAAATATGAACAGACGCTGCCGCAGAAGGTGGGCGCGTTTGGATGCGCATAAAATTTCAAACGTTTTGTGCAAGGTACCTTGAAAGCAGCAACCCAGATATGGCATATCTCGAGCATTGCGGTTCCCCCCTGAGCATTATCACCGCACAGTTCTAGCCTGTCACACAACGTGGCTATTCAATTACGGATTGTTTGCGTGACATGAATCGCAAAGAAGACACTGCGTCGCGACGTTGGCCAAGTATCAAAAATTCCCACAACCTGCTTTCTACATCTTTATGCACGGCTGGCCACTGTACTCATGAAGTAAGCGAACCTGCGCTAGCAACGCGAATCTTTAAGCCGGCAATGAATACGGTTGTGCACGGACGATACGGCGCATATTGTGGCAATCAAATCCTGTCCGGAACAGGCGTTTGCGAGTACGGCAAGACTATGTAGAAACAAGGGGGCACTCGCCTTTACATTAGCTATTAATCATTCTAAGTCAAAAAGATTCATGTAGTCTATGTCTACTCTACTAGTTTTTACTATCTGCAAAGAAGGATTTTGCCAGAGGCAATAAAGATTAGAGAGACAAAATCCGGGAGTTTCCGGAATGTCTGACGTCAAATTAAATCCAGAAACACACCTAATTTTAGCGCTGTCGCCGTCTCAAAGCTGCGCAACGCGCACCGGCCACATACCGCTTCGGCAATTGCTTTTTTTACGGATCCTCATTATTAAACAGCGATTCTCCAAATAAATGTGCAACTCAATGTCAATGTCCGAGCCAGCTGTCCTTAAAAAGAAGATGAAATTTTTCTGATTTTATATAGATAGAGACTTCTAGACTAAATCTAAATGAAGCGGCATAAGCTATAGTTGTTCAAGAATCTTCAACGTGATTATAATCAGCCTAGTGTAGACATATGCGATGGCTCAATCAATCGCGTGAGTTCAATTATCTTACGTCGACCGAAAGCTGCGTTTCCGGTATTGATATATAACAACGGCACTTGTTAAAACTGTGTTGAAGCTGTATTGAGATACGGCGCTCTGCCAGTAGTACTTTTAACGTTTCCGAGCATGCTTTGTTCTCAATAGGCGGGGAAAATGGTGCCACTTTTTTTCATACCTCTCAATTGAAATTTTAGCCATACTGATGCTATATTTTATTCTTTGTACAAAAAGAATTTAGGCTTGGATACAAATGCGCCAGTAAACGAAAGCGGTCTTAAGGACTAGTTTTGCGAGCGTGCACTTATCGTATTTGCCATTGTGATTTTCGCGTCGTCGAACTTTACGGATAAATCTTATCTAATAGTCTTCATTTTCTCTTTTCATTTTGTCTTTTCATTTTGTCTTTTCATTTTGTCTTTTCATTTTCTCGTTTCATTTTCTCTTCTCATTTTCTCTTTTCATTTTCTCTTTTCTTTTCTACTCGAGCGTTAAGATCTCCATCTACAGCTGTATATCTTGCGATAAAAGGTAAATGAAAACTGGCTTTTTTTTGTTATTCTCTTGTTCAATGCATTTCAAAAGCTAAACGAATGCTAATGCAAAATAAAATTTCAAACGTGTTTTGATTCGCTATATACGTTTATTCGTTTCTACGAGTGTTCTCCGTTTTCATAGTAGATTACTCAGAGCTCGCTGATAAATTGATCCAAGCCATGGGCAGTTTTGATATACTGTATTCATTTACTAACCAGCCAAATATTTGCAGAAAACACACACAAAGTTTGCAAATTCCTCCAGATATTGCGCAGTACTAGACAGCGAAACCGCGAAAATAAGAGTCAAGCATTCTTAAAATCACAACTTGAGACGATTTGCGATTAACAGATAACTGGCTATAGCCACTCCTTGCAGCAAATGTTATCGTATATTCTTTTACTTCTACTCAATATCTAGTAAAATATGTGATCTTGTTATGCCTTGGTGAAATGAACGAGATTTTGGGGTTTTATGTTTATATAATAAGCATATAGGTATGGGCTCTTGATATCTTCCCCACTCAATGATATCGGTGCCCCCTAGGGAATTACAACTCTAGTATTGCTGCGAGGCGATACGGCGATCAGAGAAAAAATAGCGTGCATATTAACTCATTATCTTACGGTGAAATATGGCTGAAATATATGCAAGTATTCACCGTTTGCTAAATCGTTAGCTATTGACCAGCTCCTCTCGCCCTCGCTTCTACTTTTTAACTTTTGGGGGGGTTTTATTGCTGAGATGCTGTACTGCACTATTGCTCAATTAAATATATGCCGCTTTACCGCCTAGATATCATTCGCCGAAATTGTTACAATCTGTGATTTTCAAGGTCCTATTATCGCCAAGGCAATTCAAACTGCCATCCGTCTACTATACCATGCCTAATCGGTATACTACTATAGTTTTCAGCTGGGTTTAGACTAGTAAACATTTGCTTCGCAGTAAGTGCATAACCACAATGTCGCATGCCTGGCGCGGTATAGAGATTCAGGATAGACCTAGTGCAGATTTCCAGCTCGCATTTACCACAAGCACCTCTCAAGCTCCTCTCAGTATTAGGTCTCGTGTTTTTATCCGCCAGCCTGGGAAGACATATGATAATACGTCTATCTGTCGAAAAGCTGTTATCGGCATCTACTAAACATGGTGTCCAAGTATTCAAATGCGCCACTAAGTAGTATAAACCGTTAGGTAACAATTAGATTTCATTTTAAATTATAATGAAGGTTTAATGAACCAAGAATGTAGGGCAAATGACACGCATCTAGGTCTCAGCGAGAGCAAGCTGACACTGAATTTGGTCTGATGTGTTTATAGAAGAAATGTTTATTATCCTTCTAACTTGCAAGAACAAGAAATTAAGATAGTTCCATCGGACAAATTACTATGCTTGCTGCTGCCCATATTGTATTATTTAGCAAGGAAGACAAGCGTGGCATAGCAATCAAGCAGTTTTGTGCAAATTGTGCTTTCAGAATATTCAAAATGTATCATGATTTATAACACAAAAATCAAAAAAAATTTCTTGACAGTAAACAAAATAGATATTGCCTCTGGTTAACACTATTAACTTGAGAGAGAGAGAGAGAGCTGGTCCGCGCACCATAGAGCCAAAATACAGACGGCTTCACTTAGTGAAACTCCGTTTTCGGGGACAATTTGGAAATTAATTCTTAAATATCGAGGCAAGGGCCGAAGTGCAGTAAATTAAAGCAAATTCGAAGAAAAGTCAAGGTGACGCAGGATAAAATATCCCGCCTGCCCACCTAGGCGGGCCAGACGGCCTAAGTGTCTGACGTCGTTTCTTGAGAGATAGAAACAAGAGGATTCGGATTGGCTGTCAGATAGGCACGTAAGAACAGTGGACGCCTTCTGCGACCGAGCACGGATAACAAGTTCAGATCGTAAGCAGGGGTTCGCCGCACCGCCAGTCAAACACAAAATGGTACAGACTAACGGAATGTGATTATTCTAATGGGCTGCCTTGACAATTTTTTGGGATAATACTAATATCGAGAATAGTAATGACATATCCGGATAAGCAGTTTCCAGAAAGCGAATGCGGAAAAGAAGAGGCGCTCTGGTGGGCGGATTGCGCGACGAGTCTGAAAGGTGTGACGTCAATTTGGGAGAATGACGACACAATCCCAATGGGGTTTGCGCCGGATTCATCAGATGGGATTTGTACCGCTGAACCCGCTTTAACTAGATTTTTCAGCAATTGCAGCAGTGATAACATTCGCTTCGCAAAACACCAACACAACGGTAGCCTCTACATTTTAAAGGACTCGGAGATAAAAGTTGACTTTCAGCGCGCCACGTCCCGTTCTGCGCCAGTGATGAGCTCGCCAGTGATGAGCTCGCCAGCACGGGCTTAGCACACCGAGAAGTTGCCGTCTCTAGTTCTTCTTTTGCGTCACCAACCAAAGTGCACTCAAGTGGCAGTCTGAAGGATCATTCCGCATTTAACTTAACGCACCATTAACATAGAAGGGAGACGATAGTTTGGATTTAATCCGTGATAATCTGGTCGAGCGTGATCCCTAAACAGTAAGAACGCAACGCAAATGGATCAGGCATATGAGATTCAATTCTAAGGCTATATGTTGTTTTTCACGTGACTTACCATTAAAGTTTTGCCAATATTCTAGCATGTATTGGTTGATGTTATACCTACGCTGTTCTGCTAAAGCCGTACTGCCCACCTTTCAGTCACTTATCCGTTATAGTGATATTCTTGGTGGGTAATTTATTTGCAAAAGACGTTCAAGAGCTTTCGGTTAGCTATTTTATTCTTGGACGAAGTTAATCGTATATTTTGCACTGGCCTGAATGGCTGACTGTGTCCTCCACGGCTCTACAAATACCAATGCTGCAAAAAATCAGACTAATGCACCGAGGTTAGTATTCTCCATGAGCAAACAAATTTACAAGGAGATGCTTTGAGCTTTATTTTCTGTGCCTGTTGTCATTTTGCTGTCTGGAAGAGGATACTCGGTTTGGATCTGAGCAAAAGCAAGCGGGCAAGCAAACGGTAGGGCAACAACTCGTTAGAGCTAGTAACAACTTGTTTGGCGTACGTGTATGCAAATGTATTAGAAAAAAGATAATGAAAGGTAAAAATTGGAAATGAATTACAGGTTGTATTAAAATGAAATACTTTTGATGTGTCCGGCAGAACAACCCGATAACACAAGAGTAAGTTCCGGGAGCCAGTCGTGTTCATCATCTCAACATTAGCAGACACACAGAATCTCGGGATCAGGCTCGAATAAGCAATTAATTACCTGTCAAGTTAAGTAGCTGATCGCTGCTAGCATTGACAGCTGCCCCGACCCTTGTGGATGGCTAACACAACAATTGTATAAGTTCGGCAAAAGCCGAGGCAACGACGGACACGAGTTCCGGTGGCCAATCGAGGCGGGAACCGGGGACCTGCAGTATTTCGCAGGCGAGCAACGGAATCGTCAAAGGCAGCGCGCGGAACAGGGCCTCCACGCAGCTCGAACGGCGCGATCACGGGCGGCGGCTCCGAAGATTGTGGTCCGAACGCGGCCTAAGCCCTTGCCCTAATGGGGCGGCGATCCCAGCGATCTGGAACAAGGCGCGGGTTAGGGCGAAGGACTGTGGCTGGATAGATACAGAAGGGTACGGGTATGGTACACGTCTTCCGCGGGCATGGGCCTTCGCGGGGTCGTGGTCCAACGCGCCTTTATATTGCTCTCGTTGCCCACGCTTCTGTTTCTCACCCTACTACGCGTTCTTCTGCTTCCTGATCAGCCATGGCCTCCGCAGCTTCCATCTTCTTGCTTGCAGACCACCTTGACACCCCCGGCGGCATGGCCTTTCACAACCCGTTTGCCAGTGCTTCTGCTGCTCGACGCACTAGTGATCTTGATCAAGTGTGGACGCCCTTTACACCCCAACACTCCGCCGTTGGCCCATACTTCTTCCCATCTGCAAATATTATTGCCGCCGATGATGACCTGCTAGTTGGTGCCTCTACTGTGGCGGTTGCTGCCAATGATATAACTGTTTCCACCGACTCCTCTGCCGCTGCTACGTCGACCTTTGGCCCTGCTTCTTTCTCGCGTCATGTCTCTCCCACGAACGACACCTTTGTCTCATCCTCCATTGATCCCGCATCCACTCTTGTCGGCACCTCCTCTGCCCTCTCCCTAGGCGTTCTCGACAACGCTTCTATCAATTCTCTGGCATACAACCCCCAGGTCTCCGCCGCGCATCAGCCATCTTCCCTCGTTCCTATGCTTTCTATGCCCAACACCACCTGCACTGACTCGACCACTGTGCCTCTCTATGTCCGGCGGCGCCAGGCTTCTCGCAATGGCTACAGCAGCGATCGCGGCGAATCGTGCTCGCCGCAGTCCTCCGTCTCCCACTCCACAACAGCTTCTTCGTTCCTGGATGATTCGAGATCACCGCAAGACCACCAGTATACCGTCAAGGAATCGAACTCTTCTGCTTTCAGTCCTGGCATCCTTCTAGACCAGTCATTTGACATGCTGTTTGATCCTATTACACCCCAACAGCAGCAGCAACAACAACAACAACAACCTAGACGATTTCGTCAGGATGGGCCAAGTACATTAGAGACAGAGACTAGCGGCATCGACGACTTGGAGGAGCAGAACTCTCTCCGCACAATCTCGCATCGCGATAGTACATCGAGTCTCAGTTCAAATTCAGATATCGCGGCCAACTCGAGCTACGTCACTTCTAAAGATGCCAAATCGTTGATGTCTACATTCAACTCGCGTATCATATCAGGGGCACAGAAAAAACATAAATGCCCTGTTTGCAATAAGCGATTCACGAGACCAAGCAGTTTACAGACACATATTTTTTCTCATACAGGTGAAAAGCCATTTCAGTGTGACCATCATTCTTGTGGTAGAAGATTCAGCGTCGTGTCTAATCTGCGGCGGCACAAGCGCATTCATCGTGGTAGTTTAAGCTGAACTTACGCTTTTCGCTTTTGAAAGGATTTAATTGTGTGCTGGTGGACTGATATATACGCTTGTCTTGCTAGATTGTGGCAGAGAGATATTTCTCAAATTTCTCTTTTCAAATTACTTTTTCGTTTTTTCCTATGATAGTCTTACTATATAATATAATGTAGCCTATATTTAACGAATAGTCGTGCTTGACTTTGAATTGCTGTTTTTCTGAATTCATTCTTTGCTAATGAAATCTTAGCTTTTCAGGATTTAGCGCATGTTTTGTTTCATATTTGGCTGGAGAAAGTGGCGGTGTGGTTGTCAAGATAGGTAACTGTCAATACGAGTGGAGTTTACTGGGTATTTGTTTGTCTGCATCTTTTTTTGGTTTCTGGAGGGCGTTTCAATATGTTTTATCTTTTGTATGTGTGTTGTTGTATGAAGAATGCGCGGGTACTAGGAAGGTTAAGGAGACAGAAAATAAGATTTGCTTTCACTTAAGTTTATAGTATATATATATACATACATATATATGGACGGAATAATATTACATGATATAATACTAATATCTTACTGGCCAGTCTTGTTTTCATAAATCTTTGAATTAGATATCAGTCTTATCTTATGCCCTCGCGTAGGCTATCTAATTATCTGAGTTGACGGTTTCTTTTCTGCAAGTGGAAATTGGATTAACACGAAAAAGAAAAGGTAACAACGTCTGTCCCGTTCGTATATCCTCTATTAATTCTACATGAAAGCATAAATTCAAAAGATGACAACCACTTTACAATCATATCATCGCTTATAAAACTGTGCTTTAATAGTCGCCTGAGCATTGCGGAAAATATCCTGGCTTTGAATAAGTCTCAATTCACCATGCTTCATATCTGCTATCCTGCGTTCCTTTGAGCCCTTTTCAGGTCTAGCTACACCTGTTAGCTTTGCTTCTGCATCAGCTTGATCGTTGTACTTTGACACCGCCACAGCGGTGTTTTTAAGAACTGCTTGAACAATTGCACTGACATCTTCAATTGTACGAACAAGGGGTAACTCTTCATCAGGAATGAGCAGATTTCTGGAAAGATACTGTTCTTTACAACGATTCGTATGCTTGAAGAATTTATCAGCAACCATTGATGCAAAGAGATCACCAGTTCCAGTAAAATAAGCGTCAATAAACGGTAAACGAAGGAAAAACTGGCATGCGGATCCGTCTTGTCGGAGAGTTTGACCAGCACATACGAAATCTTTTCTATTTGCGTCATTCTGTTCTTGTTCAGGAGTCGGCACGGCCGATGAGATGATAATATTCGGAGTATGAAACTTAGTATATAAAGTAGAGAGCGCGGCGAAGATATCGTGCTCACTCTTAAATTTTGTACCAGTAAGTAATTCAGTCTCGAATTGATTAGGAGTGATGACAGTAGCCAGCGGGAGTAGGCTCTCGTAAGCAGGTACAACATCAGGAGCTACGTATAGCTTATTTTCATCGCCCATAACTGGATCCAATACCCAGATAATCTCGTCGCGGCCGTATTGGGATTTTTTCTGATCTCGCCGCAAGTCTTCTACCACACGACCAACTTCTCGAACCGCTTCAGCGCCAGGAATGTATCCGGAGAGAACCACATCGTAATCAACCAACATGTTTGACTTGAGACCTTCGTATATTTCTCGAATCTGAGAGGCAGTCACTCGCTCACCTTTCCACTGCGTGTAGCCAGTGTGGTTTGAAAAGGCGACAGTGTTAAGCACATCGACGTCCCAGCCCAAAAGTTGGAGTGGGAAAGTAGACGCGCGATTCCCCACGTATCCGTGCACAACATGCGACGAAATATCAAGAATTCGGTCAAGGTCGTCCGACATTCCTAAAACCAAATATAAAAATACAACAAAAAGAATGCGCGGCACAGAAGCAAAGGAATATAAAAATAAAAGTAGAAAACAAAATTGGCCCGGTTTCCATATCTCGACGTCGACTCTTTCTCGCACAAACTCTGTTCTGCGGCTCAAGTTGGAAACTATCGGTTGGCACGTGATTTGGGGCCAGGGCAGGCTCGCTATATAAAAGAGTCTGCTCACGTGATTATTTGTTATATGATTCAAATAATCAAAGTAATTTATTTCGAGATTTCAATTGCTACGTATTAATCAAAAAACAAACAAGCCAAGTCAAACTAAACTCCTATTGACTCGGCAAACGATTTTTGTAGAACATGATCGAAGAATGAACCTTTCAATTTCAGGTCACAAACATTGATCGCGGACTCCCATACTTATATCATTCATCAATGTGCGAAATGGTATAAACAAGTTACTAAGGCCTTTCAGGATTTGTTAGTTGGCCGCCACCAATTGCTGCTTAACCAGATTGAGTAGATCCCAGCACCTATCATTTAGTGGGAGTAGTCTTGCAGTTCATCAACCGCGTTTCTTCCTCTATCACTATCGTTTCCATCCTCATTGCTTTCAATATCATAGCAAAAAGCAATCATCAGAAAGGTACCAATAATACACAGAGTTGGTGCCCTTGTTGCAGCACTGTTGCTAATTGTCTAATCACCTCCGAATCCAAAAAAGGCAGATCAGCTTCACAGACGCTTCTAACTCTCAGATCCCTACAGATCATTGATGAGCCCGCAGATGCTTGTTGTTCTCAAATAGTAACCAAGGCTTCGTCAGTTAACTGTCTGTCCACGTACTACGGGTGACATCAGCGCAGAAGATCCAGACGCAAAGTCTATCATTGCAAGAGATGTAAACAATAAGCTGTCTTTGTATGGCCGCTCAATTAAAATCTTTATGGCGAAAAAGTGCCGCCTTAGTATTACTTAGAATAGTCTGTTTCACAATATGAGGTGCCTGTGTGTGTTACTGAGGCAGAAGCAATTTCTGTCAAAATAACTCTATCAAGGCTCGCGTGGATAAACAAGGAATATAAGCCTTGCTTTTTCGCTATCGGTAATCTCCTTGTCGCATTTTCAATTCAGCAAGATGTTGATCATAAACCGAACTGGAAATCGACCAAGTTGCAAGGCCCACTGGAAATTATGCGATTGACATTCTCCTATTGAATAAACGAGAAAGGTATTGAGCGCGGGTTTGACGATGATGTTTGGAAGAGGTATAGACGTAGACAGAGAGGAAAGATTTCGCAGGCATCCATGGGAGCAGAAATGATTACATTTTTTCTTGTTCATTTGGTAGTCACGTGGAAAGTTAGTTGGCCAGACAGCTTCAATCTTAGTTACGATCGAGGGCGGTAGAGCGCTCGAGCTGCCTAAAAGTTACGTCGGCTTGTTTCAAGCTTCTGGAGAGCAATGTGATATCAAAATACGGGAGCGCAGGTATTATTGACAGATACTCACAAGTGCTTTTATAAACACAACGCGCACATCCGCTCAGTAACGATGCGTGCGGAAAGGGAAAGCAGGGAAAGAGACATCGCGATGTTGTTGCTGGCTTGTGTGCAGGTGACAGCCGCGGAGGGGAATAGAAGGTCGCTTGGGCGGTGCCGCTTTGCTTTGCATGCTTTGTATGTGTTGTTTGCTTTGCTTTGCTTTTTCTATGCTTTGATTTTCTATGCTGTACTGATGCAGTCTGCCGGCGTTATTTTGAGCGCAAAAGTGTGCGGGCAGACTGGGTTAATGGCTGGTATAGACAATACTGTAAAACTACGTGAGACGGGCAGCCAAGAAAAAGAGACGCGGTCACGGACTTGACGCGCTCTATCCAACCATAACTTACTGCCGGTTATGCGCCGCTCCTTAGTGCTACAAAGTAGAGAATTCCTTACGCACTCTGGCTTATTTCATGCTCAAAGACAACTGGCAACTGTCCCCCTGCGCGCAGTTTCGAGATGCATCTGATAAGTCAATAAACCGTAATTTTCTCTACGCTGTATGTGTGCCTATAAATGAGCCATTGCTTCGTCATCCTATGTCATATAAAGTGCCTGAAGCTAACGTCATTTACCTCGCAGTAAGGAGCATAAAGCTGCACAACGTAACCGCGAGCGCCCTTTTACGTCATGTCCCAATTAGTAAATAAAATGCAAACTCTATTTTCAGGTCGCCGAGCTCCAGCCTGGAGAGTCGTCGACGGGAGCAGGTACCGTCTGTTTTATATCTCAAATAGTGTTTCGTTCTACTGCAAGTCTATTATAATCAGAGCCACATTTTCCAGTTAAGGGAGGGCCTGGATCTACGCTTGCACCGCAAATGAATCCCGAGCTGCATTATAAGACATGCTAAATTTCGCTAAAAAACTAGCTAAAAACTAAAACTCAGAAAAAACTAAAAAGCAATTATAAATCTTAAATTTGCCCGCGCGCTCCCACTCTGGTCCTCTCCTCCGGCTGTACCCCGAGAGTTTTCACTCTTTTCATTTCACAGTCAAACCAACTTTTATTCGCGCGATTAGACCAAAGTTTGAAAAAAGTCTGATAAAGACGCAAGACTGCCGCCTGTATCATTACTGCCGCATCTGTTGTTTTGGTATTGGCCGAAACGAGCACGGTACTGTTCCGCGAGCCGAAACAGAGGCCCGTACCTCGCATCTTTGCTCCACCAGTTATTGGCTGCTCTGTGGTGCTGCTCTGCTGTTGCTACTTTAGGCTAGTCGGATCAAAATTATATAGGAATTGTTGCTGTTACGATTGCGCACACTTAAACTCGCTAAGCGGAGTGCACGATGGGGTTTCGCGAGCTCAACACTGGTAAACCACCTTTAGTTTCTAATTTCAGCCCTTCACAGCCTCTCCTCATGGAAAATCCTTCTTCTAATGATCTGACTACGAAATTGCTTTCAAGTTCAAAATCTATCCCAAGACTAGTTCCTGGTGTGAAGCGGACCATGAAACCGAGCTTTGACGCCGCATATCTCAACACAACGGTCCGAACAGCGGTCAGGACGACCTCGTCGTGGCCTAAAATACAACCACCTGATAGGTCTGATTCTGCTCGTTGTGTTTTCCATTCTGCTACCAGAAGTGATGCATCCCTGTATGATAATAAATTTGAATCTAGAGTTCAACTGCTGCAGGCTGTAGCTAGCACTGATTTAGAGAGCGCGAACCAACAAAACAACCACAGATTGTCAGCAATGAACGCAGAACATACATATTCTCCATTGCAGATTCTCAGCCGCGCAACTCTTTTTGAATTAGATAATTTGGATTCAGTTCGAGCTCAGCCTCGTACAGTGCGAATTTTGATATTTGATAATGAGAATGAGTTGGAGGATGGCCGTATGACAACACCGTACGGAAGCTGGGGCCGCGTAGAAACTACTGCACCCCAGAGGTTACTTATTCATTTAGAGTTTTCTGAAATATTTGCTATGTCGGCTGAACTATCTGTAAACTCTGGCCATCTGTTAAGCGCCTCACAAGAATCCTGTCCTAAGGTTAGAAAGCTTGTTCGTCGGGTAGAACAGCAGTCAAGTGGGTCTCTATTTACTCACTTATTTAAAGCTGAATACCCCAATGAATACATTTCTCATCTTATTGGAAGCGACAAAACTACACGAGCCCATGCGAGAGAAAGAACCTGGGATTATGAGTTTCCAAAAGTTGCAGTTATTGCGACTAGATATGCCCCTATACCCGCAATTTCCAGAGCGAAACATGTAATTACTTTGCCATCCGCATTCATAGATGAAGTGGCTACTACTGTTTTACGTGAAGCTCCTAATTTGGCGATCATAAGAGTAAGTCATCAGGAAACATGCTGGATGGAACAACTTCTCACGCTTCTTGCTGTTGAAGTTAAGCCGTTGATATTGATTGATAGCACGTCTGCTGAAAGTGCAATTGAGCTTCAGAGGAAAATTGAATCAATATTGAACCCGTGGCTGACGGATGGGGTTTGTAATCGGCTTGATGTTACATGCACTAGAAGCTCATTTCCAGGTGATTTAGTACGCAGGTATGAATCGCGTTTGGAAGACCGACTTGAATTACGAGATGCCTGGTTGATTAGTGCAAATATCGCGAATCTTTTTCATATTGATTCTCAGCTTGTACACTCGTTTGCATTAGTACATGAATTTCTAGCGATTTATGGTTGCGTGCGTCGAATATATTCGCAAGATCTGGTATCAAATTCGCAACCTCTGATCAGGCGACTGAAGGCAAATTTTAGGAGTATAGTTCATTTACCGAGAAACAAATATTCTGCTTTAATTGATCCTATGAGCGAGACCTATATCAATCAGTTTACTTCTCCGACTGAAGCTTCTTGTCTGCGTGTATTGACTCTTCAAGATCAAGAGCCAATTGCATATATCTTAGCTGCAAATTATGTGTCATATCAAGGATTCTTTGTTGACGTAGTAGTTCAAAGCGGGACACTTTCGCAGAAATCATATTACAGTTTTGGACCATTACCAGGCAGCAATACATTTTATCAAGTTTTAGTTAAAAAGATAATCTGCAAGTCTAGTCGACGAAGAATTCCGACATTAAAATCAGGTGAGAATGCAATTTTAAGATTATCGTTTTGTAAAGGTGGGTCCCTAAGAACATGCTCTATACCGAGTGAAATAGTTGCAATTTTTGAACGTGAAGATCATGATGCGTGTAATAATAATTTTGCAGCTTTTACCACTTTTAGAAAAATGAAGATCGTCTCATTGTCAAACAAATGGAACAAAGATTATAAGTCAAAGTCAAAGTTATCAAAATTTGTAAATACGGGTTCAGATCATCACTTGAGAACCTGTACTAGTCGAATACTTATTCATGCTAATACCGATACCATTGATACCTCTTCTAATAGCGCAAAATTTAATCCTGGAAGTATAGTCCTTGTAAGTTCCGCTACTACTAAAAAATTGTGCGCTGTAATGGGTCTTTCGTCAAAAGTCTATGGGTTAGCTTTAGAATTACTTGATTCTTTAAGCGAACAACTGTACATGAAATCATTGGATATTGATAGTAAAGGAATTGAGATAGCATATCAATTTAACGGTGGAAATGATTTCTTTTTCGTTGGAGAAAAAGTGTTACTTTTGGAAATTGTGGATAAAATGGAAGTAGGATTTAAAGCCAGCGGTATCATTACGGAAGTTGAGTAAACCTTTATATTCACGCTTTTGATATCATTGATTTCTGCTGCCTGGCATCTGTGTATACCCTTTGTTCTTGGTGTGATGCCGCTGTAGGTGTGCGAAATTAAATGTTTTTAGCGAGTATAGTTAATAGTATATTTCTAGACACAACTAGCTATTTTTTTTTTTTTTTATTTTTTTCCTAATTTTTCTAATCGTAGATCCAATATTACCATCGTAAGAACTAATAGTAGTTGTATACCACATGATTAATATTACCATCGTATGAACCAATAGTAGTTGTATACCACATGATTATTCGTTAAATCTGTCATCTCCCTATCTTGAGCCGCAGCACCGTCAAAGAAAAAAATGCTCTCGGTTATCGAATTGTCCACTTCCATTTATCATAAAACGACGCCAAACTACCTAAAGAAGAAAGAATTTCTATGACATTTGTTTGTTTTCCACGTTAAATGCGAACTTCGGCTTTAAGATTTTCTCGAATCTTCACGTCGCATTTACCTCGTCCTCAGATTCCAATTTCAGCAAAGATGGCTACTGAAGCATTTCCTCCACCAATTCTTCCTCCTGACACTATCTCTGTACGGAAACTAGTTCTCAACACTTTAAAAGCTGGAGCTGATACATGGCATCGTCAAGAGCGATTGCAACCTGTTTCAATTGATTGCTTTGTTCGAGCGCCAGTTGCGGTTGCTGGAATTTCTGATTTGGTTTCAGAATCGGTTCATTACGGTACATTAACTAAAGCCATTACCAAAACAGTTGAAGATGATAAATCTCAATTATCGGGCTTAGAGCAAGGAACAGGTCGCCAACTAGCTCATGAAATTGTTCAATCTGCATTCGAAATTGGCGCAGGTCATGTTACTACTAGATTAACATTTCCAAAGAAATTACTTCGCGCCGATGCTGCGGGATGGCAAGTAACAAAGCATCAATATACACCCTACGGAAGCCCTACTGTCACTAAAGAGATTGACGAGTTCGCATTTATAGAGAATTTGAGGATTTATACTATTATCGGTGTAAATCCTTGGGAGAGACTTGAGAAGCAAGAAATTGTGGTCGGGGTGGAATTGAGGAAAGAAGTTGCCGGCGAAATTGATATTGTCGGTATTGCCGACGGCCTTGTTAAGGTAAGTACACATTAGTCAGTTGAGTCGGAATCGTGAGAATTCAGCTAATTCTTATGTAAAATAGGAAATTGAAGAATCGGCTTATTTGACAATTGAAGCTTTAGTATCAGCTTTAACTCGTTACCTTTGCGTTGAGCATTCAATTGAGTCCGCAACTGTCCGCGCTAGCAAACCTCGTGCCATTGCATTTGCTGAAGGTCCCTCCGTTGAAATCACCCGCTGCAAGCGATTTTATTCTACTGAAGCTACATCGTTACATGCTGAAAATAAGGAGCAGCATATTGCTTACTTAGGATTGGGTAGTAACCTCGGAGATAGTGCTGCTCTTTTATCAGCAGCTTTGGATGAGTTAGAGTTGAGAAATATAAAGGTATTGAAAGTTTCATCAATGTATGAAACTGCGCCTATGTATGTTGAAGACCAACCTCGGTTCCTTAACGCAGTATGCAAAGTTAGTACAGCTTTAGCGCCTCACGATCTTCTTAAAGCTACTCAAGATGTTGAGAAAAATGCTCTTGGAAGAGTTAAATTAATTAATAAAGGCCCGCGTACAATCGATATCGATATTGAACTTTACGATGACGTTGTGATTCGTGATGGAGAAATTCTGTCAATTCCTCACATTAGTATGCTTGAACGTGAATTTGTTTTGAGACCGTTGGTTGAAATCGCTCCGGATTACATTCATCCAGTTACAATGAGGACAATTGCTGATCATTTTAACCATATCTGCCCTCCTTCGACATTTATTTCTGAGATGTTTTCCGTGGTCCCTTTGAAGACATTTAGAGGATCCTCAAAGCAAATGCTCTTTGATACAATCCATCATGCTCGGACACCTACTCACGTCATGGGAATCTTGAATATAACTCCTGATTCATTCTCCGATGCCGGAGATAACCAATCACCTGATTCAATGCTTAACTCTGCACGTGAATTTGTGAATGCGAATCCTTCAATTATTCTTGATATTGGCGGTCAAAGTACAAATCCAAAATCTGTTGATCCAGGTGCTGAAGTTGAAATTAGTAGGGTTGTACCTGCAATTAAGTTACTTCGCTCGCAACCTGAGTTCGAGAATACAATTATCTCAATTGATACGTTTTACGCTTCTGTTGCGCGGGCCGCAATAGAAGCTGGCGCTGACATTATTAACGATGTGTCATCTGGTACGCTTGATAAGGATATGCTCAAGACTGCTGCCGAGCTTGATGTACCAATTATCTTGATGCACATGCGTGGAACACCTCAAACAATGACAGCTCTTACAAAATACGATAACGATGACGTTGTCGAAGGCGTAGCAGCTGAACTTGCTCAACGTGTAGTTGAAGCTGAAAAGGCAGGGATTAAGCGGTGGAATATGATTCTTGATCCCGGTCTCGGATTCGCGAAAAACCAACGTCAGAATCTGACGGTCTTGCAAGAGCTTCCTTACCTCTTACGTTCTCGTCGCGCTTTTGAAGGACTACCGTGGCTTATTGGTCCTAGTCGCAAGACATTTCTCGGAAGAATTACTGGTGCTACAGAACCTAAGGACCGCGTATTCGGAACTGGAGCTGCCGTAGCTTCATCAATTATCGGAGGAGGTGAAATTGTCAGAGTTCATGATGTCAAGGAAATGACCGATATAGTCAAAGTTATGGACTCAATTTATAAACGCCCGGAAAATTTAAAAACGAGAAACTTCGTCTAATTTGAGTTGATAAATATGATGTATTAGAAGTATACTTATTTTCAATTTCGCAACTGAGCAGTTTTAAGTAACAAGTAGAACGCGAACTAAGCGAGATGTGCGCTTAACTGATATTAGCTACTAAACCCTTATATTACATTATGCATTAACAAGTAACTGGTCATAATTTCGACCTTAAATGTGACGCAGTAAGCATTGATTATGCTGCAATCAAACCGGAGCTAATATCAAACGCTTACATGATAAGCCAAGTCGCGTCACTCTCAAAGTGCTGTATTCGACATTACGGAGAGTCAACAATTGTTCGAACGTTTACTATAGTGTCAAGTATTCTGAGATTTTAGTTCAATTGAACAGTTCTGACAGCTGCTGTTATTTTTTTATTTTTTTATTGTTATATTATAATTCCAGTTTATTTTAAGATAGTGGAATAGAAGGATAAAGTGGGCAAACGGGGGATCGCATCAAGCGCGTCGCAATTCAAAGAATAGCACACGTTGCTTTATACCACTTTCAAAGACTTCATAACATTCAAGAGTAATTAAATATTAAAAAGAAATCATCTAATACTGGAAAAATGTCGGACGTTGATATTTCAATTCGATCTTATTCAACTAATCCAACTCCTAAACCTCACACGGTTTATCATATTCAAGTTCGACTTCCATTACGTTCATATACCATTATGAAGCGATACTCTGAATTCGTCACATTAGTCAATCAACTTGAAAGTGCGGTTGGAGATGATATGCCATTTAAATTACCAAAAAAGCATTTATTTAATAAATCCACAAATAACCTTGATATCGTAGAAGAACGAAGAGAGGGGTTAGAAAGATTTTTAAGAGATATTCAACGTTCTTCAGATTCAAGATGGAGACTTACTGATCCTTATCGTGAATTTATGGGGCTTACTGGTGGTCCCCAAGGTGGACAAGGAAGCTCATTATTATCGGGTGGATCAGCAAATGCATCATTAATTATGCCTTCGGGAAGAAATGTTGGAGATCCAATCGTTTGGCTTGATACGCTACATGAAGTGAAATCACTATTACATGACGCTAGAAAATTCTTGTCAGATAGGGATATATTAGCAAACTCCGGTGCAGGCAGAAACGGAGTTTCGGAATCACGTTCAGCTGCTGCGGAGGCAAAAAAATGTCTAGTTCAATCTGGATCTAAAATTGTGATGCTCGACAGAGGCCTCAAAGAACTTGCAAATTCAGTTGGTCAAGGAGAATTACGTCGAAGAAGTGATATGCTAACTCTCGTACGAAAAGAAAGAGAAGGCCTTGAAAGCCTTGCATCAACTGTTTCGCGGAATGCTGCTATCGCTACTACGGCTGCAAATTCTGATACATCAAGTGTGAGCGATGACTCTGCTCTAGAAGCAGATAGAAATGCTTTATTCACAGGAAGTAAAACTGTCTTGGGCACAGTCACCTCTACAGCTCGTCGCGTATTAGGTCCTGTAGCCGAGACAGCAGAGACAAGACAGCTTGACAATCGCGGTTTACTTAATTTACAAATGCAAAAAATGCAAGATCAAGAAACATCTCTAGACGAATTCAGCAAAATATTATCAAGACAAAAACAACTAGGTATTGAAATAAACGACGAATTGGAATTGCACAATGAAATGATCCGCATGTTGGAAGATGATGTCGATAACTCAGATGGTAAATTGAGAAGAGCAGACAGAGCTTTGAGGAAAGTCAAATAAAACAAACGAAATGCCTATCTTTACATTTATTTTTTATCCTAGTTCTCCTATTGCATTTGTGGTTGATTTATCTTATTTGGAGTTTTTTTTTATGCATAGCCCTTATTTCTCTTAACTCTTCATTCATTCATACGATAATCCATTGTGCTACATTTAAAAATGCATTACTCAAATTTGTCAATTGCATCAATTGTACCAAATAAACAAAAACACGACAAAAAACAAAACATCAAATCAAATTATATCCTGCTTTAAAGAAACACCGCTAGTGAATAAAAAAGAAAATTGTTCGAAATTTCTACCCTCAAAGCACACCGCCACCCCAAAAGATGTATATATATAGTAAAAGGGCACTCCACAGGAAACTAATTTGAAACTAGGCACAGTGAAAATTTCAATATTGGCAATGAGGACAAGAGCAAAGAAAAAAATACAGCAAATGACCCAGGGTGCGAAAAAAATAATAATATAATACCATCTGCAAAGTGGGCGCAAAAAAATTGCGTCGATGCAGTGCAAAAAAATAGAAAAAAATTGATGAAAAGCCATATCTTTCAACACAATATTCTTTTGTATCATTCAGTTTCCTTTAGTGGAGTCCATCCCTGAATCACAAATATCCACGTTTTATTCCGAATTTCAGATACTTTTACTGACTCGTACACTGGGCACGCTCTCCACCCTGCTCATCGTCATCTTCTTCCTCGTCTCCACGGACGTTAGCCCGGCTCTGCTGAGAAGGATCAACATCAGCCAATACAACATCCTCAACCATGGCATCAGCGGGCAATTCGAGGGCCGGTCGGGGAGGAAGGATAGTCTCGAGGAGGGCAAGCTTGTCAAGAGCGGCAAAGTTGTTGGAAGGGAACTCGACTTCAAATTCGATGTACAGATTACCGCTGTTGTGGAGTCTGTAGGAAGGCATACCGCGGCCCTCAATAACCTTGAGTTGGCCGGGCTTGATAGTCTCACCAGGGATGATGTCAACCTTAAGCCATTCGTTGTCAAGGTGCTGGATGGCAATGCTACCACCGGCAAGGGCAGTGAGGAGATCAATTTTAGCGTGATAGTAAAGGTCGTCTTTCTTTCTAGTAAATCTTTCATGTGGCTGCTCATCGACAACAAAGATGACGTCTCCGGGGAGGATATCCGGACCCTGATCACCTTCCTCTGGGAAGGTAATCTTCTGGCCGTTAACCATTCCTTTGTCAATGTGAACCTCGAGAATCTTCTTTTCGCTGATAGTCTTCTTGCCGTTACATGACTTGCATCGGTCCTTATCCTTAATAATCTCGCCTTCACCCTTACAGTCGTGGCAAACAGTCTGAAATTGCTGAATGATATGTCCCATACCCCGCTGGAAGGTGACTGAGCCGGAACCATTGCAAGTGCTGCACTTCTTGACAGCACCGTCCTTGCCACCTTTTCCGTTACATTTTTGGCATGTGATTGTTCGAGTGAGGGCAAGCTTAGCGATCTTGCCCTTGTAAAGATCCTCAAGAGTGACTCTGAGAGCGTGAACAATGTCTCTGCTTCGTCGAGGTCCGCTGGGTCGGCCACCGCCACCGCCAAACATACCACCGAAACCATTACCACCACCGCCACCACCGAAAAACTGAGAGAAGAGCGCTTCGGCGCCGTTCATGCCACCCATGTCAGGGCCACCAGCACCGGATAAACCTTCTTCACCAAACTTGTCGTAGATTTCACGCTTCTGGGGATCTGAGAGGATGTCATAGCTGATGAATGGATCAGAGTCAGTAGGGCTTTGCGAGAGTAAAGAGACAGTAGGATACACACGCATGAGATATATCTTTGAACTTGTCCGCGGCCTCGGGGTTATGCTGGTTCTTATCAGGATGATATTTCAAGGCATTCAGTCTGGAGGCGTAGTCAGCTTCTGTTCCAAACAGCAATGTAACAAATACAGGCAAAATACACACCTATAAGCCTTCTTAAGCTGTGCCTCAGAGGCATCAGGGGAAACGCCTGTAAAAAATCACAGTCGTTAGAGCGAGGACTCAAAAACTCATATTCTGTAAGCGAAACGTACCCAAAGCGTCGTACAGCTTTGATTCTTTAACCATTGTGCAAAATTAATGATAATGTGATAAAATTGTATAATTTGAATACAAATATCAAAGCAAACAAGTAATGCGGGAGAGAAAGCAAAATGGGAGAACAGTTGCTTGAAGGATTTGTCTTCGCGAATTTCAAAACGCGTACTTTGCGTGTCTTCATCAACGAGGCTGAATTTTCAAGCAAGTCGCTGACTAAGTCACTCACGTGCTTTCCCTGAAGTTCCACTATCTTCCACGCACTTCCATCGAAGATTCTGCCGTCGCCACCGCTACAAATTGCTTTCTCGCACGCGTCTTTTGATGTGTCTACGACCGCAGCAAGTTAGCAATATACTGCAAACAATGATAACAGTAGTTAAGAGTGTGTTTGCTGCTCAGAATAAGAGAAGCAATCTTTCTATCAGCTTCGTAATTTCACAGTCAGAATTCAGCGTACAATACCCATCTGCTGACTCTTTGATTCAGGGGGTAAATTGAAGTTTATTAGCAATACATCAGTCATTCGTAATGTAGGGCTATTAGGGCTAAAGAGCTGTACGTGACTGCGGTTTACTCTCCCCCGACTAACCACCAAACCTTAATTATGAGAAGCACGACGATATTGAATATCGAGGTTTGATCAGTCTTGAGATTTGTTTACCAAACCAAACTAAACCACTTTCGAGGTATGCTACTGTTTGAAGCTGTATTATTGTTGTTTTATTGTGAGACTATAAGTACTAACAATATTTAAAAAGTCCTTTAAACATCCTATCTTCCTTACAAGAGTCGAAATGGGAGGCACTCGCGAAAAGAAAATCGAATACTTTGAGAAGCTCCGTACTCTCCTTGAGGGTATGAATATTTGAGAAATGAAGCAAAACAGCAATTGTATTAACAGATATTTGCAGAGTACAAGAGCATCTTCATTGTTGGCGTCGACAATGTCTCGTCCCAGCAGGTAAATACCCTTTTGATATGATTTTTGATAAGTACACAGAACAAGACAGTTAACGCGTTATCTTCTATAGATGCACGAGATCCGTCGTGCTCTCCGTGGAGATGGTGTCATCTTGATGGGAAAGAACACTATGGTCCGTCGTGCCATTCGTGGATTCCTCTCTGACTTCCCCGAGTTTGAGCGTCTTCTTCCCTTCATCAGAGGAAACGTTGGATTCGTCTTCACCAACGCTGACTTGAAGAGCATCCGTGAGGTCATCGTCTCCAACAAGGTCGCTGCTCCCGCTCGTGCTGGTGCCATTGCCCCCGGTGACGTTTGGGTTCCTGCTGGTAACACCGGAATGGAGCCTGGTAAGACCTCTTTCTTCCAGGCCCTCGGTGTCCCCACTAAGATTGCCCGTGGTACCATTGAAATTACTTCCGATGTCCAGGTCGTTTCTGCCAACACCAAGGTCGGTGCATCCGAGGCTACCCTTCTTAACATGTTGAACATTTCGCCCTTCACCTACGGTATGGTCATCTTCCAGGTCTACGACCAGGGTCAGGTCTTCACCCCTGATATTCTTGACATTGAGGAGTCTGCTCTTCTTGCCAGCTTCTCCTCTGCCATTGCTACTGTCACCGCCGTCTCTTTGGCTATCGGCTACCCCACCCTTCCCTCCGTCATCCACCACCTCATCAATACCTACAAGAAGGTTCTCGCCGTCTCTGTTGCTACCGAGTACACCTTCCCTGGATCCGAGGCTATTAAGGACCGTATTGCTAACCCCGATGCTTATGCCGCCGCTGCCCCCGTTGCCGCTGCTGCTGGTGCTGAGGAGACTGCTGCTGCCGAGGAGGAGGCCCCTGCTGAGGAAGCTGACGAGTCTGATGACGATATGGGATTCGGTCTTTTCGACTAAACAACTAAATAAAAGCAATCTTTGTGTCCGGAATGGTTATTGTATTATATAGTATATCAGTTTGGAAAATCATACATGTAGTTTCTATATAGGTTTTCGTGCGGAAAAATTCAAAACGAATTTCAGAATTGTACGTTGATGTTTTTACGTAAATTTATTTAAAAAGTATTTTTTTTTGAAGGGTTTGCTATTTAATTGCCGTACCCATCATACTGTAATTTCCTTTATTAATATCACCGCCTGTACATTAATTCACTCTATAATCTACAAAGCATATCATCCCGATCGATTCACAAAAAACAGCCAACAGAGACCGAAGATAAATAAACTCAAACTTCAAATGTTTAGGAAAACAAAAACATGCACGACATTCTACTCTGCTCTCCATCTGAATTTCTCATTATTAAATGCACGCTTAACGATATTGGTTGAAGGTAAGTAAACTTTCAGGTTTTCAGGTAAGTCTGAGGATTCTCCGGTTAATACTGCTTTTAGAACTGATTCTAAACGACTCATTACTCTCGCGACGAGGTTTAAGTAGCTAAACAACAATTGTTAGCTTTGTAAAGGGGCGGGGGGGAAAAAAAAAGAAAAAGAAAAAGGAAAGTAGAAACGTACGAGGAAGATGCTTGGATATCGGGTGGAGAATCAAGTACTGGAAGACGGGTAAAGCTCTTTTTCAAAACGTAACAATCGAGCAAAAGTTGTTCAGAAACCACTTCGTTGATTGGTTTACATCTTGAGATATTTGGTAAGAATGTACTAACAGTTAATTCCAATACCCGATCACAAAAAGACCGAACAAACATTTCTTTGGGTGAATATTTTATCACTAATCGAACATTTGATTCAATGACTTTGATTAACTCGGTGACAAATCCACTTTGATCACCTACTGAATGAAGTTTTCCCCAATTTGTATTGAGCATTTCTCTCCATGCTGGCTTACATTCAGCTTCAACTTTTCGAACTAAGTTTTGAACTGCGTTGTTCGTAACCACTAAGAAGGCATCTCTTTCCTTGTCAAAATTTACTTGAGTCTTGTATTCTTCATCAATTACTTCTGTAATTCGTTGCTCAAGTTGTTCAGCTGTAGTATGACAGTAATTACTTGTCGCCATAATTAAACATGTGACTTGAACATCATTATCAGTAACTGCACGTTCTGAAACATGCGGAGTTAAAGCTCGATCAGCATATTGCTGTAAATACTTTGCAAATAGTTTCGATAAATTTAGTAATTGGAAACCGGTAGAGATCTTTGCCGATTGCGCCAATAATTTTCTATAGGACAAAAATAGATCAACAGATGAAGGCAATACTTGTTGAGGAGCTTCATCTTCTGCAGCAGGTGGAAGGGTCATTTGGTTACTATATTGCGAGATAAGTGCTGATAGCTTGCGATCCTGTGAATCTACCCATAATCCCAAGTAAGGTTCAAAAGCTTCTGAAATAGCTCGCCCAAACACCAAAGTGTTTTTATCAGAGTTGGAAGAAGCTTCAGTGCTATCTATTGAAATTCGAGATTGGTTGAATCGTTTTTCTAAAAATTGTTCAAATTCCATCGTCTCTTCTAAAGCGTGAAGCAATAAATCCACATTGAGTGATTTTCCAATTTGTGATAAATGTGATTTATAATCGTCTCTAGTAATTTCGCAAAATGAACGGCAAATTGCCTGAGCAACTTCCCATTGAGGAGGAAAAATTTGATTGATTTGAGATTCGAGACCTTTAAGCATACGCTTTAAATATGAATATCTTCGAGAGATGTTGTCTAACGAACCAGCCTAAAAAAATTTAATGTTCAGTAAAAAAACGTCCACTAAAATTAGCGTATAAACTACGAATTTACCTCTTCACTACCTCGAAAAATGTTTCGATATTCTCGTAACTGTATATTACAGTACCATGTGATCTGTCTCTGTCTGTAGGTTTCTCCTAGAACATCCAACATGCCACAAGCTTCTTGTAACACAGTTGATCTGTCATTAAAATATTCTGGTCTCCTACCATCTACTGCCATTTCAAAATCAGCAAATACTTGTTCTGAAATATTGTTTTGAAGAGTAGCCACATTTTTACTCAGATTAGCAATTTGATTAATCGATCTGTATGATTTGAAATATCCAACTAGTTCTATAACAGCTTCTAATAATTGAGATGCATCTTTATATTCGCGATTTTTCACCATCATACCAAGTTGTTCATAAGCCGTAGTGAGCATCTGTAGTCGTTTAAGCATTGTCATTGAAGCCGTCAAATTCCGCTTTGTTTCATCTAATTTCCGTATATCCGCAGTCATATCAGTAATGACATCTTCGGCTACAACAGCCTTTTTCTGCACAGTTTCAATATGTTCAAAGATATCTGACAATTCAGTATGTGCTTGCGATACTCTCTTGACGCTTGGTTCAGCTGCTGCTTGAGCAGCTAATAACTCTTCTATTTTGTCGTCTAATCCACGAGCATACACGCGTAGATTATTTTGTACTTTTGGAGTCGCAAAAAATGCTTCTGGAGATCCAAAGATCTCTGATACATGCGCTACTGGGTCATAATCTGTTTGGTCTAAAGGATCCAGTAACGATGATTCGACGGCTGTTATCGTACTACCGTTTCGGGATACTTTCGCATTGGCATTAATATCATTGCTCAAATTTTCTGGTTCACTCTGCGCAGCTGATGCCATAAGAGTGAGAAATACGCGCTGAGTAAATCAAGATATATCTCGCGTAATAGAGTAGCAGTTCGAGATCTTTCAAGTGTTTGCAATTGAAGCACCACCAGCTGTTCCAGGGACGACTAAAATAGTGCGATTAATCGGAACTCGGTATAGATTCAAGCAGTTGTTTAATTGACTGTCAAAATTTGAGGAATCTCAGACGAAGAGCACTTCAATAAAGACCAACTCTTCAAAGAGACAAACAGCTTCAATCCTGAATTTCAGATTGCACAGCCACTGATAGTGGCTATTGACGCACAGCCACAAGCACTCTTCCACAAATTTTCAGGCGGCGACGTGGTTTGCAACTTCAACTTACACATTTGAAAACCAATCGCTTTGTTGCAGGAATAAGAATCTACTCAATAGAAATATTGCATATTAAACAGAAATGGACTTTAACTCGATTTCTCAGAAGGAGCAGAAGAAGTTGGAGGAGATCAACATTGATTTGACAATGTCATCCATCTCTAGCGTATGATTGCAAATACCTTTTTATATCGCTGTTTATAAAGTATATACTGATCAAATATATATATATATATAGACTTATATGACCATGGTCGGCCGATGCTTTTCTCAGTGCGTCAATGACATGACTTCAAAGTCTCTTTCCAAGAAGGAGGAAGGATGTGTCAAGACTTGCGGTGAAAAGTTCATGAAGTTTCAGCAGCGTGTCGAGCTGAGATTCAACGAAGAAAGGTATGTGTTTTATCTTTTAAATCACTCTTTTATGTCTTTTATGTGTGATGCTAACATTTAGCACATTTAAAGCGCAAACCTCAACGCCCCTTAAATTTCTGAATGATTAATCGTTCGGCGGGGGTATATTACGGCAGTGTTTTAATTCGGGCATCAACTATCGAGATTGTACATCATGTTTTATTCTGTATTACTATGCTTGCCTATAGTAGAGGTATATCTATATATCTATATATATATATATATATATATATATTTGGAGGTTGATTGTGAGATTTATTACTACTGAAAGGAAAATTCAAAGTTGAGGAAACACGATATTGTACATACATAACACTCTCGATAACAGGTTAATGGATATTATTTTTACCTATATGAAATACAGAAAGTTTTGTAAAATTGAAGAGAATAAATGAATTGAATATTTCATCTCTGACCATCTAACTTTTCGTCTAATACAGTCTTTTACATATCCCCAGCAACAATAGCTACACCTAACACGGTTGATTTCGTAGCGCGCCACGTATACAGAAGAAGAAGCGTATAAAAACAACAGCCTTGACTAAAAATCAAATAAGAACGAAAATCTAAAACTATTGCTGAAATCAGTCGACAGGAAAGAGAAATCACGATATTCATTAGATAAATACACCGCTAACTCGAGCAATGCTCATAAAAGGCAACTGAACATAAACTCCGATAAATGCAAATAAATGCAAATAAAATAAAACAAGTAAAATAATTAGCAACGCTTTTGAAAAGAAAGAGACATCAGAACTTGGAAGGATAAATCGCAAAAAGTTCAACATTTCTTCTATCTCCACAAAATCGATCATAGCACATAAACAATCGCGTTCTGTTGATTAGAAAGGCAATTGATTGTTATATGTCGTAGCTTGATAACTAATTGTTCGATTTGGGAACTGGCTAGATGATTATTATTTCCTGTATTATTTTTTTGTAATATGAAGTTTACATAGCAAAAATTACTATTTCCCATAATTGATTCAATCAAACCACTTGTAAATTCAGCAGGAAAAGACCAAAATAAAGCAATTACTATCAAATACAAAATTCTTGAAAATAAGAAGAAGACCCATCTGCCAGTACTATTCCCGAATCATAGTACTAATTGGTATTTCGACTTTTATCAATGGGTAAAAAGATTCAGTACCTGCCTGCTTAACCAACCAATCACCTTTCCCATCATTTATTAGAAAAACTCGGTAAGGAAATTACAGACAGTTGGGTACTGTGATGTAAATGCAAACGCTGTTGATTATATTTAAAAGTAATTCCGATTTAATAAGACGAGTAGAGTAGATATAGACCAGTAATCTTCACGCTCAGATAACTTCGTATTGAGCACGAAGCAACAGAAGGCAACGCCAACAATCCTTGTACAAAGATTGACTTGCAATATTGTATTATTCGTCGACCTCAACTTCTCCTCTGCTTACCCGAAGTATGTATCCCGTAAAAACTCATTCATTTGCCAGTCAATAGTGTCATATTATCACCCATCTGCAAACTTTCAAATTCGTAAATGACAGGCATAATCGCTTACATAACTAAAAAACTCTAATTTTCCACGATGTTTTCATGTTCTGCGCGTAACTAGCAGTTATACAGCTACGCGTCCTACCTGTAGCATTTATCAAAACTAATTACATACTCGTTTTAAATACTAGTATTTTATTTTTTTGTATATTTAAAAAGGTAATCAGATTAATGGAGCGATCTAATGGCTCTTCAGAATTCTCATTATCTCAAAGTTTACGGTACGATTCAGATGCATTTTCAAAGAATGCTCAACGACGACCAGTAAACTGTATATCTCGAATTGAGGAATCTCAACAGCAGCAGCAGCAGACATGCATTGATTACAATATATTCGAAAATTCTCTATCATCGAGGAAAAATACTTTTATATCACCACTTCGAGTAGATAAATCATCATCTTCATCAGCGTTAATTGGGCAAAGCAATCGTGTAGCCGGCGGGAACGTTCAACCTCACAAGTTGAACGTCAGGCAGAAATCAGGACGAAAACTATCTTTTGGGCCTCAAAGAGATACTATGAATGAGAATAACGATATTCCATTTAGTTTAAATGTATCATCATCGCCTACACCTGTTTTGGTTACACCGATTGAATCTAGATCAAAAGCTACAACTCCTACAAGAAATAAAGAATGCTCTACTACTTTGAGAAACTCTCATGCAACAAAAGTGATTTCAAAAACAACAAAGTCAAAAGCAAAGCCTAAAACAAAGATATTCTCTAAAACTCCTTCAACATCGAGAAATCTGCACGATGAAGTAATCGATGACATTGAAATCGACAATGATGATCCAATAATCATTTCTGAACCATCATTTCCTAAGCGTCTTACAATTGATAAATGTTTAACCTCTTCATCAAATACCTCGAGATCTAAAGGCCCTTCTATTGAAATTGAAAGTACTGCAACTTCAATTGATCCTGAACCCAGTCACCGAGACCCAGAATCAATTACGAATAATCCATTAAACTCATTATTTACATCCACATTCAAATCCAATGAAATCTCAATATGGGCTAAAAAATTAGCTTTTGAAGCAGTTGAAGCAAAAAGGCAATATGAAAATGCAGTTATAAAATTAGCCGTGACGGAAACTACTTTTGATGACAAGATTGAAAAATATCATAATAAAATAAATCAAAATATTCAAAATGATTATATTAAAGCTGTGGGGTTATTAAACAATCAATCTAATGAGTGTCTGTTTTCTTCCTTTCATATAGATTTTGGTTGTTCCGTATCTGAATATAGTTTATAAAATTTACTAACTTTAGTTTTGTTAACTTGATGATTTTAGTGAAACAAATCGCAAGTAACTTGACCTCAGAAATATCAAGTATCAAAGAAATGATATCTACAACGACTGAAAAACTTACCGAAGTTGATCATGAACTAAAACAATTATCAACTAATATATCCGAAATCAAATCATCCCTATCTGTTCAACGTGAAAAATCCCCCTCTTCGAATTTCCAAAATAATGAGCAATTTCATCCGCCTCCCCTGTCACCGCATATAGAACCTACGGAACATACAACCCAGATAAAGTCAGAATCACATTTAGAAATTACGGATATTCCAACAAATCTCGAAGCATACAATAACGGCAGACCAATCACAATCTCAAGCGATATTGAACCTCCTTCATACGTTCCTTCATTTACAGTCGATCGCCGACGTCGCTTAGAGTAGCTTTTATTTTTACATTTTGCTTTTGAAGAGTTTGTATTATTCATGCATGTAAAATCAGCAGTACTTGTTGTCTGTTTAGCTGCTTCCAACTTACTTCAATTTTCTGGGTTTGCTTTATTTTCTGCTGTTATCTCGCTTCGATTTATCTTACTATGTGCCTGTTCCCTCTCTCTCTCTCTCTCTCTCTCTTTTTCCTTGTTCCAAGTTTGTCGGAGAATTTGCTGCTGTACAATATATAAAGATGTATTATAAAATAAATGTTACTAAGCTCAGTAACAATGCAATAATACTATTACAGAAAAAAAAAATCTGTATCAACTGCAATAATCAAATAACAAAATCAAAGGTTCGAATCCAAATACAAAAAAAGACCTACACGAAAACAAAATCTCCCAATTTCCAACACAAAAAAGAATAACAGAACGGGTTTCAAAAGAATACTTCACTTTCAACTTCAGCTACAACTTGTTCCAATAATTGGGCAGCTGATTTGCAATCCTTCTTGCTACTACGTTTTGAAGTCATGCTTTCATCAGTAGTAGTATATGAATTTATAAAGTCAAAGATCTCTTTATGCCATCTTCTTGAATTATCAGGCTTCAAAACCCAGTGGTTTTCATCTATTGCTCATATCGTTAGTATCAACTTATCGCGGGTTTCTTTACACAAAACCCACTAAACTTTCGACGTACCAGGGAAATGAAGAAGTTTACTAGGAATGCCTAATTCCTGTAAAACGTTAAATGCCAAAAGTCCTTCACTTTCAGGTAATCTATAATCGAGAGCATTGTGCACGATAAAATGTGGAGTAGCCCAATGATACATTCTATTCATTGGGTTATATTTATGATATCCTCTTGTATTTCCCACAAACGAGCCACCGAAATCATGAGCAGGGAAATAAAGCTCTTCCGATCCATACTGATTTAAAGTAGAAAATACACCGTCATGTGTAACTAACGCTTTGAAAACTCTACCAAGTGCTGATCCCTGAATCCAATTAATCATATATCCACCATATGACGCTCCAGCCGCGATCATTCTCTCGGTATCAATAAAATCAAAGCTCTTATAACAATACTCTAAACCAAGAACAAGATCAATATATGGATATGAACCCCAATTATTCTGAATCTTATCAGTGAAATCCTTTCCATAACTAGTAGATCCAGTAGGATTTATTGTAATAACAATATACCCATCAGGGCCATTATCAGACCAAACTGCAGGATTCCATCTAGTAGACCATGAATCGGTCCAAGCAGATTGAGGGCCTCCATGAATAAGGAACGCAAGAGGATATTTCTTTTTCGGATTGAAATTTTCCGGATACACTATAAACCCATGAACTTTTTCATTCCTACTACCTGTAAACCAGAATTCACCAACTCTAGCTTCGGGCAATGTATTCTCGGCTTCGAGAAGAAGAGAAGTAGAATCAGAAGCATGTTCGTAAACTTCAAAGTAAGTGGACTTCACAATTGCACTGTTAGATAGCAATAGCTTTGAGGACGAACCTCCGATAAATGAGAATGAAGAGACAGAGTGGGAAGTAGTAAGCATAACAGGTTCATTTCCTGATTCTGAAATATCAAGTGTCCACATAACCTCCCTACCAACATCTTCTCCAGTTAAAAACAGATAATCCTCTTTATCAGGAGCCCAAGTAACTGAAGATGGAGAGCGATCAAATGCACGTCCATAAGTAACGTTCTTGGACGATACAGCAGACCCATCCGCAGAAACTTCATATATATAAACGATATTCTGATCAGACTCATAGCCATTTTCAAGCATAACCAAACCAGCAATTTTACTTCCATCAGGTGAAAACGAAGGTGATGAACAAGCTCCAAGACCGGCTTTATTGAGAGGCTTGCCAGGAGTGTTTTCATCAGAATAATCCAAAACATAGAAATATGTAGCTGTGTTATTAGAAGGTGACAATTCTGGAGCTTTAGCGTTGACGACTAATTTATCATCCGATAAATCAAAATCCGAATCACTAGGGAATGGCATAATAGGAGATTCAATTCCGAGGCCTTTAAGATAATTCTTAAACGGTTCTAAAACAGTATTCAGATCTTTCGATGATAACAACATTCCAAAAACGGCTTTACGATTCTCAGTAAGCCAATAATCCCAATGACGAACAAACGTTGAATCATATAAAAGCCCTGAATCTTTCTTTGCCGGCGCATCAGGCGATAGAAGTTCTCCACTTGGTGTAGCCCATCCTGAAGTCACGACACGAATTCCCTTTGATGAAGAGTGAGTCTTCAAAAGTGAAACGGAACCAGGAAAATCATAGATTTTGACGTATTCTCCTGATTCAACATTGATTGACCATAACGAAGTAAACGATGACGAACTGTTCAGATATAACAACGTGACATTGTCATTTCCTGCCCACGCAATATCACCAATATCAACAGCATCAGATAACACAGTCTTTACTTTCCCATCATGCAAAGAGATCGTGTTCAGAACTCCACTCCAAGTCTGCGTATCGAAAGAATAAGAGCTTTCTGTAAAAACAGCTAAATCACCTTTTCTATTGGAAATTGCTTCAGAACGTCGAGGTGCTTGAATCACTTCGTCGTAGCTTATCGCAGAAACTAAAAGTGCTAAACAAATACTAGAAAATAACGACGCAATTCGAATCGAATAAATCATTGCTTGTTCTTATCAGTCAATTCGTCAGTACCAAATTCCTACTGAACGAATGCTGATTTAAAATATCTAAAAGCGAATGAATCAGTTTGTGAAGATAAAAGCACTTGGGAAAGGAGCCGAACTAACCAGCTATTAACGCCCCGAACACACGATAGGGTGCATTGTACTGGATACTTATACCCAAAACTGCAAACCTCATAGCGACTACAATGAGTTAACTTATTATGGATAGCAGAACACCGCTGCGGCTTTCATATACTCGGTTGTTTTGCTGCGAGAGTCAATATTTGATTGTACTCGAGGCTATTTAATTGTTTATTGTTTATTTGTTTATTGATTTTAAACTAAGTTCGTTCCTTATCCTGAACTAGATTTATACCCATTACCCTTGCTTGATGAATAGCTCGACGCCGCCCCCGCTGCTGCTGCTGCTGCTGCGCGATTCTTAGCCTTTTTAGACATCTTATGTTTTATCAAAGCCGAATTACCAGACGAAGAATTCGTAGAAGAAATCGATCCCAAACCCGGGAATTCATCCATAGATTTCATTGACGGAGTACGTTTTCCAGAAGATAGTTTTCTCGACGAGGATAATTCAGATTGCTGTTGTGCGCTTGGTAAAGTCGGAAATTCGTTTTCATCGGTTAATGTAATATGTTTTCTTGATGATGAAGTTATCGGTCGTGGTGAATACCCATTAGTATTGTGACTCGTTCCGGGTAATATTATTGATGCACCTTGCGCGCGACTTTCTAGTCGAGATACAAGTTCAGGAGGAATCGAATGGAGAAATACACATGTATTTCCAGCTAGGCAAGAATTCTGTAACCAGTATCTACATACTGTTGCCGATAAATCATGTATAAATCTGCAATCTGGTCTCGGACATTGTCCCGTCGTCAAGAAATATCCTAAATCTGCATTAGTACTCTTCTTTCTCCCTTAAAGAGCAGAAAGGAAAACTCACGGCAAACAGTATGCATCTTTGATTGATCTTTAGCACTAGAAGCGGGTGTAGGCACACTATACAAAGGTCCTATAGTCTGACCTTTTACACTCTGCGCAGCAGGTGCAGATTTCCCTGAAAGTTTATCAAAAAGCTCATTCAAAGTGATTGAAATATCAAATCCATTACGTTCCAATGAAGCATTAATCGTAGAATCTGGCAAATTCGCCGCAGCAGGAAGTGAAAGTGAAGCACGAATATGCTCGAATGGTGAAGAGGAGTCGTCGATAATTGTACTTGAGCCGGATACTGGTGTTGTAACGGTCAATGTCTGTGTACTTGATGATAGAGGGGTATGGGCTCCTGCAGGAGAATATGATGCCCCATTAGCACTCGCAAGAGCGGTGAACGATGAGGCAGTAGTTGAAGGTGACGATGCCGAAGACGCAGTTGACGGTGCCATCTGAATAAATGGCGGAGTGTCATTTGTCAATGGTGAATCGTAATCAAACGAACTATTTTCACTGTATTCAGGATATCTTAATGAAGAATACTGTGACTCCTGGTTTTGTGAGGTATCATATGGAGAGGTTTGTTGAAGCAGTTTTTGCTCTTGCTGTAATTGTTGTTGTTGAGTCTTTGTTAATGGTCGAAATATATCATCGTCGTCATCATCATCATCATCTTGATTGGCAACTCCACCAGATGTCCCAAATGGATCAAAGCTTCCGATGCCATTTGTCAACTCAGTTACTGACACGCTTTGTTGAATTGACGGAGGACTGGAAAGCCCATCTTGGCTCGCGTATATCATCGGAGACGAGCTGTTATCAAGAACATACCCAAATGATGAGGTACTATCCGGCATTCCACCAAACGAATTAAATCCAAGCCCACTCAAATGTGTTAATCCACCAACTACAGAGTCCGGCGAAGTCGATCTAGTGGAAGGTAAAGAACCATCATCTGCAATGCCGGTCACTCCCGACCGAGATAGTAGATGTCGCGGCGCAAATCTATTTCGAACAACTTTCTTCCTTATACTATTATTCCCTTGGCCGGCTGCCAAATTCAAACCTGAAGTAGTCCTACTCTGTGTTGATAGTCCAGGAGCAGCATCTCGATGTTGCCATAACGTCTCAAGTACCAACGCATCAAGATCAGAAGCAGTTAACAATTGTCCCTTTTGAGTGTAGTATTTCTCTATAATACTAGATATTTGATCAGTTTGCTCTTCCTCCAATACAGAAGGATCGTTAAGAATCCGATTGCAATCGACCAATAAATCCCCGTCGATCTTCATTAATCCAAATTTACTCTATTTCCTAATATTATCAAAAACTTATAATGGTTTCGTATTTTCAATCTGAGTTATACGTGTAGTTGAATGCTTATAAGTCAGTAGCTAAGATTATTACCAACCCAGACATTGCCAAAGTGATGAATTTGAAAGAAGATATAAGAGTCCTGAATGCTTCGTCCAGGTTAAGAGGTCGGAATAATCGATGTTTGTGTTTCCAACTCGCAACCTTGACAACACTATAGCAGCAGTTTAGCAATACAATCTCTCTCTCACGCATACACAAAATCCAGAAAAAGGAACTCTACCAAAAAAGTACCACGAGAAAAGGAGAATTTAATTCAAAGCAAGGTATCAGTGTAAAAAAAGATATAAGATCCTCCACCAACGCAACCTATTTATTCTCCACTAAATCACCACTTTCAAGCAAGAAACAGCACACACACACACAGAGGAAACAATCAGCAGCCAGGACAACTAACAAAAACAGTGCAATATTTCAAAGCTTGCGGCAAACAATAATAAGCACTGCCGCCATCAGCTGTAAACAATCCAGTTCAATGTAAATAAAAGGTTACGCCCGCATCGTCTTTTACCCAATCTTGCCGAGTCTACAAATTAAGGTTCCTCGTCACTATCGCATTTTGTTATTATGCGCACGGCACCATGACACTTACGCACAGACTACTATACACAACTTACCCAACTAGGCAAGAACTATTCTACGACTTTTTAACAAGTATAACTAACTGTACAGGATTTGCATTACGCCATTAAGCAAGCTTAAGAATCTCAAACAGACTGCTTTTAAGAATAAATAACAAAGAACAGGCAGGCGTCGGCTTATAGAGAAAAATACTAATATACAAAAAAAACAGGATATCGATAGTCTATATATCTCTCCTTATTTATATATGATCTAGTAGTAGTAAACTGTCGGTGCAAATCGTTCGCTCGTCATACTCGTCATCGTCCTCGTCTTCGCTATTTTCCGCGGTCGTCGTCGATATTCGCTTCTAGTCCACCTTCCTCTTTATTAAAAAAAAAACAAGCAAGTCATGAAAAACAATTCACTAGTTTTCAAATAGGCACTTTGTCTATCGCTAGATTTCGAGTGCTGAAACAATACCTTCTGGACTTCGACGGGCTTCTCTTATTGTTTTTCCTCTTCCTATGACGTGACGTTGGTGCTCCGAGAGTCTGATTCGAATCGACGGTTTCGTTCGACAGTTCGACGCGTTCGTTCCCGATACGCACTATAAACTTATTAAATCGAACACATACAATAATAAAGAGACACAAGCATTCGTAATAGAAATACACAAAACTTATCGCGCAACAACTTATCATAAACAAATTTAGTAAAACAATTTTAAAAGAAACACAGCAAAAAAAAATATCACAACAAAGAAAATAGTAGATAAATACGTAAGATCGAATTCTTCAAGGTCCTAAAATGCCGTTTACTTAGTCCTCAACAACATCGCCGTCCTGGTCATCGTACGAGCGTTCCTCTAGAGTCCTTGTTAGATAGATGTTCAGTCAAATCTAGTAATAGTAGAATAAAACATACTTGACTCCACGCCTTTGTCGTTATCATAAGGGCTTTGTTCGCGCTCGATAGTCTCCTTACCGCGCTCAATGCTCTCATCTCTCCGTCCGCTATCGCGGCGGTCGTCATCTCTATCATCACGATCATCGCGCGAAGAGCGACGGTCGCGAGGACTGGGAGACCGACGGTCACGAGGGCTGGGAGACCGACGCGGAGGAGGCGACCTAGATCGAGAATCGTCGCGACCACCACGACCACCACGGCGAGGAGGAGGAGAGTATGATGGCCGGCGACGACGGGGACGATCGTCATAACGCCATGAAGCAGAGGGTGTATTGCGGGCCCACTGAGATATTGTTAAATAAATTAGTTTAAGGGTTCAAAACACTAAAAATACTAACCTCAATGTTTAATATATCACCGGAGCGGATACGGCGGTTATGCATGTCGTAGTAAGCATCGTCAGCATCACGACGATCTTCATACTCAACAAACGCAAATCTAAGAAAGAGTTGAGCAAGGTCTCATGACAATAGCAATACAGGATAGATACATACGGTCTAGAAGAAGGATTTCGTGGCGCAGGAATATCACAACGCACAAGTCGTCCAAATCTATATCAGTGTAATTGTTAGTATAATGAAAGATGCAAAGGGCGATCGACACTGCCTGTGTAAAATATCGACCTATACAAATCAGCTCTATTTCCATCACATTTTTGCAATCGGTTACATCAGAGCACTCGAGGAAAACAGCAACTCGCAAATGTACAGCATGGTATATACAAAATCAAGACTAGAAAATGAGAGGGCTAGCGAGAGAGAACAATGACGTCGTCGTAAGTCCGATATCGAGCAGGCATATAGATAGAAAGGGACAGCAAATAGATTTGCCGTCGCTCAGGAAAGGCTGGCTGGTCGATCGCACCTAAACTACAAAGAGCTTCGAGGAGGAGGAAAGAAAAATGGATGATGCATCGTACCTTTCGAACTCGTGAGCAAGGTCGCGCGCGCGCACGTCGGAAGCGAATCCTATAAAAAAAAAAGCACAAGTTAAGTAACAAGTACCAAACCTTTATTAATCAAATACAAAACTCACCAGTAACGTATAGAGTGGTTCTCGAAGACATTGTTTGCAAATGGCGGATGGAAAACGAACGAGACAAATTTTGTCGTTTGGACGAGCATGGAAAAAGTGAGGCAAGTGTAGTTAAAGCCCTAACCCTCAGAAACCTTGAAGAGTGCCGAATGCGGCAGTTACCAAATAATGGATTAGGAGAGCACTTACCTTGTCGAAGGTGGAATAATGTTTACTGGTTCACAGTACGCAGTTCTACAAGTGATGGGCCGCTTTTTCACTAAATAACGGATTGGCTGCAAAGCGCATGAAATGTATGAAGCAGGGGAGGGCACAACTCTCACACTAATCTCACAAAATTCTGATGACCCTCTTAAGCTCGACTTCTGGTGTTGTGTGGAATTACGACCTTATATTGCACACCTCAGTCTTCACTGTCCTTTAATATCTAAAGTAAGAGTGAACTCCAATAGATTCTATAACATTACCATTAATATAGCATTATACTTAAAAGGTATATTGATATTAGACTTCTGAAAATCTCCTCTCAACAGAGCTCGATATCTTCAAACTCCTATGGGCTAACCCAGGGCAGAGGCGATTAGCCTGAGTGGTGTTGGCTCAAGAGGCAGAAGACAACAGCACGGAGTCCCGGCCTCTGGACCGTCTGAGGTATAAGCTCTTAATTGATGCACTTACTGACCCTCACCTATAAATGGTGATGAAATTGATGCTCAATGAATCTGAGCCAGAGAACTAGCCCTGACGTATTGATGAACGTCTTGCAAGATATTAACTAGTATCATAATTTGAAAAAGTGACACACACATAATAACACCAGCAGATGGCTTAACTTATTTGATATTAATGACTTCATTTTGCATTTTTCAAGCTTGTTATTATAAGTAATTGCTCAATATCTGTCTGTGTTTTCAATTTACGTACAAAGCAACTCACAGAGAGTTGCATCTTTACTCTTTAAACATCATTTCCTCGCGGATGCGTACGAAAATAAATAAAAATAACAATAAACAAGCGGAGAATACAAGTCTAGTATGCAAGGCGGATATCCTGTCGATCGGACACAGCAAGATACTAAATGTGATAGAATGCATTAATCGCTGGTCTACAGCACTTTAATGAACTAGTTGTGCTTATTGTCATGTCGAGGACCAAACACTAACAATTAGAATGTACGAGCAAGCACAGTGGAAGGCATACGGTCGTTTGTCTATGGATATCTTACACACATCTACATATACATATACATATACATATACATATACAACAACTGCTGTGACATCACACCGCTTATTCGACTGTCTGTCGCGTGGACCCAGACAAACGTTATAGCGAGGCCTTTGTTGAAAGCATAATCTACTTAACGTTATCGGCCTGTCTTCCGCACCATTCTGGCATGTGATCTAATCTCAGCTGTCTGACTGCAAAACACGTAACAAGTTATCATTACATTACATTATATTGTATCACACTTTACTACTCTTACTAAACTATACTCTACTAGAACAGAAGATAAAAACAAAAACGCTGTGATATATTGCACCAGCGGTTCTAGAACCCGCTTAAAAAAACAGAAATGTCGAGATTAAAGCATGTATTAGCATGTATTGTCACCTTGACAATGACCCAACCCATGCATTCTCGTAAGCGTAGGCAACTTTTGCTTTTGATCTTCAAGAGAAGCGCGTTGCCAAAGTTAAGAAGAATAAACCGTATGCAAAAGTGAGCATATTCACGAAACGCCATATATCAAATTAGCTGAGAGCAGAAGTAGGAAAAGCAAGCTTCTAGTAGCCAACATCTTGGACCATAGAGGCACATGTAAAGCGATCTCGCAATCCGCCGGCCTAGTCAAGAAATTCCCAAATAGAGGAAGAAGAAGAAGAAGAAAGGAATATTACAGGAATGTCATTAGATCTTGCAAGTTACATAAAAAAGATTAAGCATAGTGAGGGAAAAAGGTGTCGTCCTGATCCTTGAGAGAACCAAGACCGCTGCCGAGGGACCGGTCGATTGGAAGCGGGTTACCGTTCGAAGTCCCAGATTTATAAGCAATGACGACACGGAGACCGTCGCGGACGACCTTATCCCAGAATCGCTCGAGAATGATGGCGCCAGGTTTGCCGTCGTCGTCGACGTGAACGGAGAAGGCGTGATCGCCCTCGAAAATGCGCTTGTTGGTGTTGAGCTTCTTGACCATGGCAAAGAGGTTCTGTAGGGAGTTAGGAGTGAGTTCTGAGAGATCATGTCAAAAGTGTATCAGGGCGCTTACAGAGTAGGTATTAACCTCTCCGAGGGGAATGAGGTACTGGTAGGAGGTGCTGTCGTCGAGGATACGGATGTAGACTGATCCAATGGCGGGGGGACCACTGGCTTTGAGGATGGGGGAAGTGGAGGTGGCTGTGGACGAACCAGTGTATGAGGAGCTGCTGCCATTAGAAGAGGAGAGCATTCCCAGGGATCCGTTGTTCATGCCGCCGCCGGACATGCGACGCTGGTAGGAAGAGATAGACGACATAGTAGTTGAGTTGGAGTGGAATGGTGTAGTGTAGTGTAGTGTGTCGGTTGTGTGGGTGGGTAGGCTGTATAGAGTCTGGAAGAGCAGGCGGGGCAGCGACGGGGAAATCGGGCAGCTTATATAGGCAGGGGAAATCGGACGAGCGCATGTGACGAAGTGCTGATAGCCACGATCGGGAGAGTACGAGCAGAAGCAGCATACCACGCGGCAAGACGCAGCAATAGTGAGCAATTCAAAGGCACACAGACACCAGCTGCTCGTCTCGCGGTCAATTGTCCAGCGCTTACTGGCCTGTTTCGCTCACAGCTGCTGCCTGTTTGTGCCTGCAATTGGCTGCCGCGATCCAGCACTGAACGGACGAGGCGAGTCGAGCCCCGGGTCGTGCTTGTGCGTTGATGTCGATCCTCCGCGCCCCTGTGTTAATATTTCTTCTTTGACGCACGCACACGGCAGAAAGTACCTGACCCTGCTGACTAGTCTCTGGGCTAACTTCATGCTCGCTTTTGTCGGCCTGGTTTTGTGCAGCGGGGTGTGCTTTGTCCGCCCTAACCCGCAGTATCCTCCGTCATAAACGAGCTTCTGCCGCTGCCTGCTGCTGAGTGTCCAGTTGATTGCTGTCTGCTGCCTGTCTGCTGTTGTCTGTATCATGTTCATAAAAACTTTCTGCCCTTCGCATAGTTCTGCAGGCCGGTTAACCACCGTCTCGGTTTTCGCTGGCGTGCTCCTGCCAAGACGCGTCTGCTGCCGACGGGGGCACACGCGTGGCTTTGTTGATAGGGTTCTCGCGCTTCTTCGCGACGCGCTCGCTTCCAAACCCCGGCCTGCTCGTCTCTCACACTCTCGACAGTGACCCTGTACAGGTCCCTCTTCCGGCACATATCATGCTAGCACGTTTGCGCATCGCCTCAAAAGCTCAGCGCAAAGTCCCGCAGCCGCATAAACCGCCCGTCGTTCGGCCGCAAAACCGCAATTTCTGAACGAATCAGCAGCCGCGCAACGATGCTGTCCGCGTCCGCAAGCTCAACCCAGCCTGAACCCTGCTCGCTGCTAATCACGGCGTTCAACAGCTCCTGTAGCCCAATTGTTAGCACCTGTGCATCATAAACAAAGCAGCACGCCAACTCACCTCGACCAGTCCCTTTGCTTCGGCTGCAATCTTCTCGCCGCGCGCCTGCGTCCAGTGGTCGTCCAACGTAGTCGGCTTTAGTACCTTTGCGCTGCGCCCCACGACGTTCTCCTGTCCTTCCTCAATCACATCGAATCCGCCCATTGGCGCTCCATTCTCTTCCTCAACAAGAATATCTGCAATCCTTGAGTCAAGCAACCTTTTCAGTGTGATCGTAAGTTCGCGTAGTGTTTGATTCGCATTGTGATATTGCTCTGATATCTTTGCAATCTGTCTTTCCGTAGAATTGTGTCCGATACCGTTATCATCGTATTTGTGTGTAAGGTAGTCTAATCTGGATTCCATTAACTCATTCAATGTCTGTAGTTCAGCCTGAGTTTTCCGCTCTTTCTCCAGCTCCATTTTTGTTTCTTTAATCTGTTGATCTAATATCGAAAACCTTTCTTTCGTCGTAGCCAAAATATCATTATTTATTTTCGCTTTCAAAATCTCAACTGCTCGCTTCTCAACAGGAGACATAATTCCAACAGATAACTCTTTTCTCGACGCAATAATCGTCCTCATGCACGCGCTAATTTCATCTTCATTTTCGTTTATTGAATATTTTTCCCCTTCTAGTTCAACCTTCTCAATCTCCCGTTCTAACTCCAGTCCAACCTGTTTAATCTCCTCTTCCGTAGCTGTCGAGCCTTCTATTTCCGTCACTTGATGTTGCGCATATCGATAGTTATGTGAAAGTCGTAAGTATCGCGTGATATCTGAGTAATTAATTCCTTGACTCATTCTTTTTGTTCTTTAACTTAATACGATTGTCGTATTAAAAACATACAAAACACGCGCGTGTCCTCCTCTACACGCGAAGCTTCTGACCCTAACCTTTTATGTAAACATAGTCGAGTAAATCTTCCAGGCAGCAAAACTCACGCGCAGAGAAATTACATTTCATGCGACAACGACTTGCTATAGGAGGTAGTATTGATAATAATGAGAATGATTGTTTAAAATCATGCACTTGTATACTTTTAATGCAGTTGAATGAGAAATTTTTAAATTGACTATTAACGAGGTTTGATGTGAATAATTTAAACCTATTTTGCGTAGTGAGTTAGAATGAAAGACGTTCTAAAGTCCCGACCGACACTTTTTAATACTCCCAATTTTCGATAACAAGCATATCACTTTAAAAAAACCAACAAAACTATTTCAGCTTGTTTTCTTCGTTATATTTTATACACTTGATATATACATTGCAAATCAGATTCAACGCCTTTATTAATACAATTACACACATAAAATGAGTTTCGGTGCTCCAGGTGGAAGTATGTACTTTTAGAATTACTTTTCGATTCATATACATTCTTCGACAATACATCTCAGATTCAATATATGCTGATTAAAATCTAGGTAATTCGTTCTTTAGACCAACGCCACCAGATCGTGGCTCTTTCCCCCTCGACCACGATGGTACGCAACCTTCTGAATATCACTTCTCTGTAAAGCAAAACTAATCAGTGAGAATAGGCGAATGCAAAGATGCAATGACGCAGTATATGAGCTGTATTCGAAACTTTAGAGATGAACGAGTTCCTGAAGACTGTAGACTTAAAGCAAAGGCATATTTAAATTGCAGAATGGAAAAGGGTCTTATGAGAAGAGAAGACTGGAAAAATCTGGGTTTACCTCCTTCTGCGCCGTCACCATCGTCGTCGTCGTCAGTGGGTGATATACCGAAAAGTCAAAGTAGCAGTACGAGCTAGTTGTACATAATAATCTTAATATAATTTCAATCTCAATTTCATTCTCTATATATGTCAATATTTTCTATAATTTAGATGCTAACAGCTACACAAAAAAAAAAAAGATAGTCGGTATCAATTTGACAAAAATAATTATTCACTCGGATTCATCATCATCATAATCGACATCCGATTGCAAAGAGTTATCAACCTCCATCTGTCCACCAGCAGCCCCTCTCAATCTCGATAATAACCCATCTCTCCCACCTCTTCTCATTTCATTAAATGCCTCTTTAGATGAATACTCACTAGTTCCAAATTCATTCCCATAATCGCCACTAAGCATAGGATCATACCCAGCAGGTCCGGAAAATTTTTGATTTTTTAATAAAAGATATTCCCTTGACATTCCAACCTTTCTATCCGTCAGGGAAATTTTTTCATTTACCGATTGAACGGAATTTAATTTATCTTGTAATTTCTCAAGATCTTGATTCGTTAATTGTGATTTTTCAAATTTAAGCATAACGGAACCATCAGAAGTTTTTTGAGATAATAAAGCATTGAGTTCATTATGTTTAATCTATATCTTCTCCGTTAGCTCTCATTCTCAAAAAACTAATCATTATAGGAACCTAACGTACCATATTGAGGATTAAAGTACGAGTATCAGGGCCAGTTCCCAAAATATCCATATCTCGAGAAATAACGTATGATAATGGGACAGTTATGAACGTCTTCTGAAGATTTTTGATTTTGTGTTTTCGAAATGCAATCAAAACTTCCTTAGCCAATACTTCATTTCCATCCTAAACACAAACATTAATCAATCAATCTCTCTTTTCAAAAATTATGTTTGTAGGACTTACTATTTTAAAATAATGCCTGACTTGCTTCCATACTACTTCGAGGATTTCCGCGTCTCCATTTTCAAATCCCATTCTTAAAAATTCATAAGGTTGCGCTAAAACTCTGCAGACACTAGCAACATGTTCATTAACAACTTTAGGTTTAAAACCTCTTTTCCCATTTATGATAAGCTCAAGCAAAAGAATCTTTTTGTATGCTTCTACTTGTAATGCTGATGATGTGTAACCTGAAATTGGAGATGAGTAAACAATTAAGAGAAATTCATAAGCTCGTGAATATTCTTTTAACTCTAGGAAAATGAGTGCTCCATAATAATGATAAAGTAAATGATCACGATAGGTAACGTTATATTCTTTATTAAATTTTGTAATTGGATAGTTTAACAGTGTCAAGGCTTGCTTATATTTCTTGCATCGAAGACTTTGAAGTATAAATGGGGCATGAGCTGGTGAAAGTGTATTATGAGATTCTGAAAATCCAAAAGACGCATCGAAAAGGGGTTTAAGTGATAAAATTGGCTAGATAAATCAGTAATTAGCTTTATCCCGTAAATTCATATTTGTAGCTCATCATACCTTTTTCGCATTATTTGATACATTACAAATTATATTAACCAAAGTCGCAACTATTAAGTAGATTAATATACACATTCTTCTTTCTTAATCAATCATAAATTGGGAGAAACTTACATGAATCAGAAACCAACTTTGCTTGCGTAGAGGAATAATTTGAGAATAGTTTATCAACTAAAAAAAACATTTCCAATTCATCGAATATTTCTGTAGTTGAATATCGTGATGCTCTATATTCAATCTTTGTCAACACATCCCAAACCCACTCACTCAAGTGACAGCAACACTTGTTTTAAACAACAAAAGAAAAAAACTTACAACGCAACTATCCATGGTGCAGTTGCACTTCTCGTATCCATAGTCTTCAAAATATCTTCAACATCCTGATCTTTCAGAATCATAACTCCTTTACCATTACTCGACTTCAGAGATATAGGCGATCCATTCTCCGAACTAAGTTGTAATACCGGTAATACCTTCTCTTTAACACCCTCAGCAACAATATCCTCTGCAGCATCTAAACTTATACTACTCCAGATTGATAATAGTGGTGATAATTGAGACATTGTTATATTCAATTAGGAGGTTGAATTGATCTGTGGTGATAGAAATAAATTTTTTTTTTCTAAACTGCAAATTCGACGTAAAATCAATTGAGTTTTAGAAGATGATATCTGCCTGACTTGAAATACACAATAATATATTTGTTTCCAGCTTTATCTCGACTTTCCCTCGACCGAATCCTCAATATAGATATCTTTTTCCACAACACACAGAATTCAAACGGAAAACTATAAAAAATCCTCTGTAAAGCGTATATGCTGTTATTATCACAAAAATTAGCTGTCTACTAACGAATTGTTCTTCTCGCTTTCACTGCTTTTGTGCTAGACGATAGTGATCTCACTAATTATTCAAGCTTGTGGGGACTATCCTAAAGGCTTAGCAAGTGTGGTTAGGGGATTACATAATACATTGCTAATAAAATGAAGCGCTAACATTAGACGCTAAATTGTTTTTTCGCATGTAATGGGTAGCAAAGCGTATACATGATCGAGTTGGTAGGGTCAGCCTTGTATTTGCGTGGAGAAGTGTGTGATACTCTGATTGCAATCTATTGATACTTTGGTACTTTTATGTTTGTCTCGAAAACAGTTAGCAGGCACTCACGATGCATTATGGATGCAGGTATTTCTTTTCTCCTATCCATTAGTCCTTTACGGCAAAACCCTGTTATAACTTATATTTATCATAAATCGCGTTTATAAACGTTTCATAACACATTGACTTAAATACAATAAAAAGAAATTTCATGCGTGAATTCACTCGTTAGTGAACAAACTATTTTGATCTCTTTTACCCATAACATCTCTCAGTTTCTTTCTTAATCTTTTCTTTATAATGAATTCATCAACAGTTTCTTGATCGATGACCAATTTCGCGGAACCCTCTTTGCTATAAAAATTCTCTCGTCGTTTAGTATCTGATAATGGAGTACTATAACTTTGTCGTCGAGGTGATGCTAATGAGAGATTGCGTAAAGGCGTTGTAGGAAGTGGAGATGCTGGAATATGTAGCTGACGATCTAGAGAAAATTGTTCTGGCGATGAGACGTCTAACGCTGTAGATAACGTTGATAAGCCACTTCCAGAATCAGAGTGTTCAAATTCCTTTTGAAGATCAGTAACAGCTTGAGCTCTCCTTCGTGCGTATTTAGTAATTCTTTGAATAGATTTTTGAACTCCATCAATCGAAGTTGTATTCGTAGCCGAGGAACCATTGTGTTCTTTGGCAAACAGAAAACTGATTTTAGATTTTGCTTCAGTATTTGATTTTTCTAAATTTTCTAATTTAATAGAAAGATCTTGCACCTGTTGTCGAATCTTTCGTTGTAATTCACTCGCGTCTGGTGGTAATGATCGTGATTTCAGTCTTGAAATATATTCCGAGTTTGAACGTTGCTGTATAACATCTCTGGTAATCAACATTCGTTTATCAACTAAATCCGAAGAAAAAAAATATAAGCTTGATTCACATTGCGTAATTAAAAATCAAGAACTCACGTTTAATTAGACCAGCTGCAATTTCATAAAGTGCATCTTCATTCACTGCATTTGTATGGTTTGCTTTCCGAACAACATCTAAAGCATCATCGAAATACTCCCCGATTTTTTTGCAATCATTCATTCTCCAACTCTCAATTTGGGAAAAATCCCTAACAGTTAATTCACCATCTGGAATCGTAGAAATCTTAGATTCCTCAACATATGCTCTTATATTTTCAAAATTTTCATTAACAATTTGAATTTCATGTGTAGTATTCTTATACACAATCTCAAATGCTTGAGCTATACCAAACTCGGAATCATCCTCTACTTCAGAATCATCTGGCCTTGCATGCATTGTAACAAATTCAGGAACTGCAGGTGCCATCTCTGGTTCTGGTTCTGGCTCCGGCTCAGGCTCCGGCTCAGGCTCAGGCGTTGGTGTACGCTCTTTCGCAATTCTCTCTTCAATCTTTTCTGTTCTCGGGAATTCAGATGACGATACTAATGGACTTGTAGAAGCATCTTTAATTGCAGGCAAAAAAACATTTGTGTTTGTAATCTTCTCACCTTTTGGCGGTTCTTCGGTAGGTTTTTGGAAAAATGAAAATCCAGCTGTACTATTGTCTTTCGCCGCAGATGTCACCGGCAATGTTTCAGTGGGTTTTGCCGCAGGAGAAAATGAAAAAGATGGAGCTAACGTAGCTTGACTAAATGCAGACGTAGATGCGGGCGCAAATGTAGATGAAGGCGCAAATATAGTAGTCGGAGCAAATGAAGTCTCTGCCGTCTTTTCAGGCACAGCTGTTGATGTACCAAGTCCGCGAATTGAGAAAGAGGGAGGTTGGGCGGCTTCCAACGTTGATTTTCCCAAAGCTGAAGCAAGATTCTCCTCTTCTTCCCCTTCATCGTCTTCATCGACCTCATCATCATCTTCCTCATCGTCAATGTCCTCTTCGTCAACGTCCTCATCGTCATCATATTCAACACTCTCTTCCTCCTCGTTATCATCATCAACTTCCTCCTCCTCCTCCTCCTCCTCCTCTTCTTCTTCATCATCTTCAACATCAGATTCTTCGCTTTCAGCATATTCATCATCATCACTGGTTTCCTCATCACCACCCGAGTCTTTACTGCTCGGAACAATTCCAAGTCTAGCTCCAAAAGCAGAAGCACCAGGAGACGGTTTAGCTCCAATTTTCGTCGCAGAAAACAATGGCGAAGGAGTCGTTGGTGTCGCTTTCACTTCTTCCTCTTCTTTACTTGATTTCGGTTTCTCTAAATCAGCAAAAGCGCTTTCACCAGAGTATTTCCCAAATCCGGATGTAAAAATACCACTGCTTTCAGATGAAGCAGGAAGAGTACCGAAACCGGATGCAGCAGGCTTTTTTTGTCCGAATTTACCAAACATTGGTGACGTAGAAGTAGAAGTTCCACTTCCAAATGCAGAAGCGGCGGATGTACCAAACGTCGACTGGCCAAACGCCGGAGCGGTAGTAGCAGGCGCGCTTGTAGCTTGCGAAGTTTGAGATTCCAATGCAGGTTTTCCAAACGACGACTTACTAAACAGCGATGAAGTTGTTCCCGCAACCTCAGTCTTACCAAACATTGGCGCAGAAGTCGTATTTGTACTATCAGCTGGAGATTCTGGTTCAAGCTTTTTGGTTGTTGGCTGACTAGAGATAGGAGAGACCACAGTCTCAGAAACTGGGGGAGCTGCCATTCCAAAACTCGACAACGGCGTCAAAGCTGGAGTTGCTCCAAATGAAGACGAAGAACCAGCATTGAGCGACAATGAATTGCCCGCATATTTAGCAAACGAAGAAGTTGTATCAACAGGCGCAGGAATATTTGATCGAGCAATAGATGCAACTGGTTGAGTTGCCTGACCAAAAGTCGTCTGTCCGAATGCAGATGTTCCAAATCCAGATTGTCCAAATCCGCTTGAGACTGAAGAAAATGGTGAAGATCCAGCTCCGAGAGGCGGTGCATCTGCGTATTTTGCAAAAAGTGAGCTCGAGCCAGATTGCGCGGTTCCTGACTCTACTTTAGGTCCTGAAAATGGTGTGTTTGCAAACTTGCTGAATAACGAGGAAGCAGGGAAAGTTGATGCGGCCGTAGCTGGAGCTGCTATTTTTGTAGTTTCAAAAATGGACGATTTATTCTTTGCACCAGCAGAAGAGTCTGAAAATATATCTTCTGGCTCGTTTTTCTTCTTAGGTAAGATCTCTTTAGCAGCTGGCTTAGGCGCCTCCTTCTCGTTATCATCAGAAGAGCTCTCAACATCGGAAGGAACTTTCACAAAACTACCGTCCGAGGCAGCCGAAATCGTTTTTGCCATTTCCACAGGGGCTTTCTCGACGACAGAAGAAGTTGACTCGACCGTTTTATGAAGAGATAGAGGATTACCACTAGCCGCATCTGTAACTTGCTTCTCATTGTAAGCTAATAAATTATCAAGTCCAGCTTTACCAGATTTTATGCCGTCATACCACATCAAATACCATGCTTTCAGTTGACCTTGATTGTTCAGGAGCCAGAGTAAAGGCTGAGGCCCACATTCTTCGATAGCAGGAGCAGGAGCTAGTAATTTATCGGTCGCAGTAAAATCCAGCACAAGTCCCGCAGGTGAAGTATCAGAGTTATTGTGATAAGGTAAAGTAGCTCGCTTAGTATCTTCTAGAAGATAAAAAGTGTGCTGAGGAGTCATAAGAGAAATATCGATAGAAGGAGTTGAAGCAAGAATCATCAAATTTGAAAGTTCAGAATCCCAGTTTCGTAAGGTCAACGAATACCACCAACCTTGACGAGAAGTAAGGCCAAACGGAGGACAGATTTCAATAATTTTTGAGAATGAAAGTTCAGACTCCGATCTAGATATAATAAAATACTCGTATTCATGTTTTTCAGGAGCCGGAACATCTGAATAAATTATCAAAAATTGATTGGGATCTATCCAAGATACTGAAATTACATATTTTGCAACAACATCATTTCCGGGATGTGGAATTGTGGCTTTGATTTCTCCACTTAAATCGTATTGATTAAGATTACCATTTTCAGTGCCGACAACTACCAGTGAACCATCTTGTGCCCAATCGACTATCACTTTTGTTAGTGAAGACTTTAAATCAGATAGCAAGAAAATACTTACAGCTGGTAGCTCCTTCTGCGCTAAGTTTAAATTGCTGTTTATTATGCTGATCAATTATATGAACAAATTTGTCGTCTGTCAAAATTGCAGCAGCAGAACCTAGCCGTGGATGAGGCTTGATATCGACAACATGCTTTGCAGTTGCAATCCACACTGGGTCACTCTCAAGGTTTGATAAAATTTGGTCAACGGAAAACCAGGAGATTTTCCCTGTAATATCAACAGCTAAAACAAAACTCTCATCGGAAGAAAATATTATATGCGTGAGTTTCTCTGAAATTGGGATGGGAGTTGATATGAAATTTTTATTTGAATCAAAGAATTTTGCTCGCAGCACTTTTGTTTGATCGAGAATAAATCCTGCAAAAAAAATGTTAGAAATATTTTATCTTTTTTTTATGAAATAAACAAGAGGTTACCTTTTGAAGTAGCAACTGCGAATAACCCACGTCCATTTGCAATAGCTAGTAAATTTGAAGAGTACACTGGATCTTGTACTGGATTTTCTATAGATACAGTCGCATCTTTTCCTAAAGACATAAACCCAAACTCCTAATTTTGAGTTAGCTCGTGATGATTTGGAAATGTAGTACATACTCACCTCAGTCTCCTCTTCAGGTAACTCATTGTTCTTGATCTCTAGCGCTGCCATTTTGTTTCCGCACTTGATTTGAACTGTTGGAGTGGATCAACTCTGACAGATCAGGCAAGAAACACACAAAGCGAAAAGCACTCTCCTCACAGCTTATATATAGCTTGATTAGAGATTGGAGCAATTGAGAAGTCGGTGATCTGAGAAATACGTTGCTATATCGTAAATTTCTTGGATCGCGGGCTCACGCTCAAAAGAAGAGTCGAGTTTGAGTTTGAAGTGTGCGTGCATAGCATAACGCACAACGCGCTTACAGGATGGTTCAATACAGCACCTAACCCTTGAGGACGGGAACTGGAGGGCATTGGCGAGCGAGATGAGCTCTCTAGTGCTGTACAGGGTAGAAATCAAGCTTTGCCTATTATGCTACGAAGACCCAGTCACTAATAGATTACAATGACAAATAACTACCGTCAAGGTAGAGAGGAAATAGACAAAATTAAATACAACGATCAGCACAACCTACACAGTACAATGATTAAAAGCGTAAAGGTCGGGATCCAGATGAAGATAAAATCAGCGCGCCTAATGTCAATCCCTAACCCGACTCAATTTACGATATTTAACATTAGACCATCAGATCATTAGGCAGCATGAACAACGATAACAGCGTGGGCATTGAACAGCACTATGGCTTCTTAAGAAGGGCGTGACAAGAATGATAGGCTTAGGTTAGAGTAATATATATCATAGGTTGGCAGAAATAGAGCACTATCGAAGTAACAAGTAACGAGACTGTTAGTCGCATGAATTCATGCGGGAAGTACAGTACGTAGGAGAACCAGTGTTACGTGCGCAAATACTTTTGCTGCGGCAATTGCGTCCAAATGCAATGAATCCACTTGGCGTTGGGCTGTATCAGCATACGTAATGTGCAGCATGAAATTGCACTTTGCACTTTGGGGCAGTAGCCACGTTAACTAGGAACAGCAGAGAGGAGGAAATTGAGTGTGTGCAGATGTCCTCGAGGTCAGCGGTTAGGAAGCAGAAGACAGCGAGTACACGCGCAAAGCAGCGGGAAGCCGACAATGAGGGCGGGAGGACAGGTAACGAGGAGGCACTGCCACAGACGAGTGACGGAATCAAATCGGGAGGGGGTAAGAGCAGCAAGAGCAGAGTAAGTGATGGTCAGTAGCAGAGCAGCGGCACGGGAACCCCCCGCAAAATGGGCATGGGCGGAGAGAAAAGCGATGATCCGAGAGCGCTGGCGCGGGGCAACAATCGATATTCAAGGCGGTGAAGAGAAGGCGGAGGCGGAGGGCACGGACAGAATAGAAGGCCCCGCTACATGGTGCCGACAGCAGCAAGCTTGCGCCTTTGTGCGTGGAAATAGACGAGAGGAAGTCCTCGGGCTTGCGGAGCAGCAGCACACTTGCCCGTTATTTACTGCTTGCCGCATTCGGCAGCAGCACAACGCGACACTTATCGCGGGTGAAGCGTCGGAACTGTGTCGGGCGGGCTTCCGGAGCTGTTCCGGTCATGTTCGGGATCCCGCGCCAAAACCGCGTTCGGACCCGTGGACGGCCTGCGCGCGCCGGGCCTACAAAAGCCGCCGTGCCCGCTGCTCTGCGGCCTTTTGAATTTTGGAATCTGCTGCTGCTGGTCACACTACAAAGCCCTCGTCTGCTTACACATATGCTGCCACCAGACCCTTTGCTTACATCTTCCTCTGTTGGGCGCGTCTCGGTCTGCCGTCTGCGCTAGCAAACATGCCAGCACGGCGCCGTCTGACGAATTGCGTTCTGCTCTGCTTCTGGCCGACCGCTCATTGGCATGAGCCCTGCGTCGCGCTGATTGGCTGGGCCTCTGTCGTCCGCCCTGCTTAGCTGGTTACTGCCGCGTGTCCGCAGATTCAGATGTGCTTGAAATGCGAATTCTGGTTTTGCTGGTGCGCGCAGGACCCGCTCACTAAACATTTCCATCTACCATTGGTGACCGTATCATAAAACCACATTGCTCAATTCAGCGTAAACAGAAAACTTTTTGGACCAATCAGCACAGCCGCTCATGGCGGAGGCAGTGTGGCGCATGTCAAATGCAGCCCTGTCGTCGGCCTTTTGCCCACCCGCACCGCATTCGTCGCCCTCTTTGCACCTCCCACCAGAGCACCCCCGTTCCTGCACCCTAAATTGCTCTTCTATTGACTTGCTGGAGTCGTCCGTGCCTCGCCCTGCCGTCTGCGCCGTTCTCGCGATTGCGGGACTGCGTGCGGCGGCCTGACTGTGCGGCGCAAGTATCCTAAGCTTGCGCCTCGGTGACGGGTGACGTGGCGGTGCTGCATGACTTCACTCTGCGCTTCCGCACCTTCCCCCGCCGCGTATTTAGTCTGCTGTCTTCCTCCCTGCTCCTTCCCTCCTTCTCTTCCTCCTCACACGCACTCCTTTCCTTTGGCTTCTCCCCCGCAAAGCTCTCACTACATCTACTTCTTATTACAATGGTTACCAAGGTTGGAATCAACGGATTCGGCAGAATCGGCCGTATCGTATGTCCTGCTTATGTTTGGTTATCTGCTCCTCGACTCGATCGATATTCTAACCGTTTCCATCAGGTTTTCAGAAACGCCCTTCTTCGTGATGACGTCGAGATTGTTGCCGTCAACGATCCCTTCATCTCCACCGACTACGCTGCGTACATGTTCAAGTATGACTCTACCCATGGTCGGTATGTTCTCCTCCCCTGATTTGCCTATTTGACTTGGGTCTTCTATTCGATCCAATCGAGCTTCTGCTTCTGCTTTATCCCTCAATTGCACGCCCGCTATGACCTATCTCTTCATTTTGGCGTGCTCTAAGTGATCAATGCATTTGCTGTGCAACAAAGCTGTTTCGCATGATCTACGTGTATTGCGCAGATCAGTGCTGCATTGTATTAGGGTTTGGCAGACAGATCAGATCGCTCGACAGTCAACTGTTGTAGACAATGTAACTAACTCAATTCGCCTTCTACAGATTTAAGGGAACCGTCGAAGTTGACGGTGACATTTTGATCATCAACGGCCACAAGGTCAAGGTCTTTGGCGAGCGTGACCCCACTGCCATCCCCTGGGGATCCGTCGGTGCTGACTACGTCGTCGAGTCCACTGGTGTTTTCACCACCACCGAGAAGGCTAAGGCTCATTTGGCCGGTGGTGCCAAGAAGGTCATCATCTCTGCTCCTTCCGCCGACGCTCCCATGTTTGTCTGTGGAGTCAACCTTGACGCCTACAAGACCGAGTACGAGGTCATCTCCAATGCTTCTTGCACTACCAACTGCCTCGCTCCCCTTGCTAAGATTGTCAACGACAACTTCGGCATTGTTGAGGGTCTCATGACCACCGTCCACTCCATCACCGCTACCCAGAAGACCGTTGACGGTCCTTCCCACAAGGACTGGCGTGGTGGCCGTACCGCCTCTGGCAACATCATTCCTTCCTCGACTGGTGCCGCCAAGGCCGTCGGCAAGGTCATCCCTTCCCTCAACGGAAAGCTCACTGGTATGTCCATGCGCGTTCCTACCACCGATGTTTCCGTTGTCGACTTGACTGTCCGTCTTGAGAAGGCTGCGACCTACGATGAGATCAAGGCTGTCATGAAGGCTGCCTCCGAGGGTGAGTACAAGGGAATCCTCGGATACACTGAGGACGAGGTTGTCTCCCAGGACTTTGTCGGTGACAGCCACTCTTCCATCTTTGATGCTAAGGCCGGTATTGCCTTGAACGACAAGTTCGTCAAGCTCGTTTCGTGGTACGACAACGAGTACGGATACTCCGCCCGTGTTGTTGACTTGCTTGTCTACGTCGCTGGTGTTGACGCCAGCGCTTAAATATTTTAAATAGTTATCTCTAGTTTAAAGGCAATTTATACGAAAAAAAAAAATATTACTTTGAAAAAAGACTTTGATAGTCTTGACAATGCTTCTGCAGTATGGTATTTATGCTTTTTGTCAGGGATAGATTACACTTCTGTCCCCTTTCGATTCTCTTTTATTTACGTCTTCTTGTCTTATCACTGGGCTCATATGCCATTGAAATATAAAAAGCAATGATTTATGAAAGAAAAAAATATGATAAAAAAACGCAAAAGAGGAATGGGTTTTGCATCGTCCTGATCTGCTGGCAGATTTTAGATGCCTGTGATTAGTTGTGCCTCTTTTTGTTAAGAGGTGTATGAAGATTTGATTTCTATCTTTAGTTTATATAAATAAAAAAAAACCAGACTATTAAAACATATCCAACCACATTGTTTTAAAAAGATTTACCGAGGGCGAATGTAAGAAGATGTAGATTAAGTGAGTGGATTGCGTCTGATGAGTTCCATTGAAAAGTTATTATTATGCTTAGGCTGCGGCTGCGGTCACCCTTTTTCCCACATTTGAACGGCCTTGACTTGTCTTCGTCTCACTCTTCACTCGCCAACTTTTGAGCTGCCCGCAGTCGTACACTTTGTTAACACGGCGTTGCAAGTCGTCAATTTATTAGGAGGCGGAAATATCACTGGTAGTGTGTCTGAAAGGTATATCAATTACTTGATTTTTTGTTATTTATATCCTGCTGTGTATGCGAATATACTGTGGGGTGGACCGGACCGTATTGATCTTGAGCCGCGAGATGGGGGATATTTGTTCGCGTTTGAACAACTCCGGCTCTTGTTAGTTGTCTACGGCTAAATGTGACTTGGAGATGTTGTTATTTTTCCTTTCTAGCTAACCAGTGTGATATTTATATTATGAATAGGACTATTATTCAAATCAATATAAATTAGCAAAGAGTGCTGCCTGACTTGGAGTGGATCGACTATTGGGTATTATTTTACAAACATGGCTGCTGCTAATGGAACTGTGACTACCACAGCCACTAACTTTGCAAATGGCAAAGGCTTTCAATTGAATACAAATAATCCCCTTCCGTTTGTTGCACTCAAGACTGGACTTTGCTATGATGTTCGAATGCGTTATCATGCGAAAGTAGTCAACAGTCAAACGGATTATACTGATCCTCATCCTGAAGATCCTCGAAGAGTTTATAGAATTTATAAAGCTCTTGCTGAAGCTGGGTTAGTTCCTATGAATGGTGCTAGTGGTGCCGCGTATATTGAATCAAATCTGATGCAACTCGTACCTGCACGCGAAGCTACAGAGGAAGAAATCACCCTTACTCACAGCAAGGAGCACTGGGACTTTATCAAACGCACATCAACCATGTCAAACGATGAACTCCTTGATGAAACAAGAGTTGGAGATTCAGTTTATTTTAACAATGATTCCTGGTTTTGCGCTAAACTCAGTTGCGGCGGTGTTATTGACACTTGTAAGGCTGTCGTTGAACAAAAAGTTAAAAATGCAATCGCTGTGGTAAGACCTCCTGGTCATCATGCTGAACCAGGGAAACCGGCTGGATTTTGTATGTTTAACAACGTTGCTGTTGCTTCTAGAGTTATTTTGAAAGAATACCCTGAACAAGTTAAGAAAATTCTGATTCTGGATTGGGATATTCATCACGGAAACGGTACCCAACGAGCTTTTTATAATGATCCTAATGTTCTCTATATTTCTCTTCATCGCTATGACGGCGGGAAATTCTATCCTGGAACTACATTTGCAAACTATGATAAATGCGGTGAAGGATTAGGCGAAGGTCGTAATGTTAATATTCCATGGCCTAAAGGGGGAATGCAAGATGGGGATTATATTTATGCCTTCCAGAGAGTTGTTATGCCTATTGCTCAGGAGTTTAATCCGGATTTGGTTATTTTATCTTCCGGATTCGATGCTGCGCCTGGTGATGAACTTGGTGAATGCTTTGTTTCACCTGCTGCTTATGGACAAATGACGCATATGCTCAAATCTCTCGCATCTGGTAAACTTGCGGTTGTACTAGAGGTAAGTTTCTAACTGTATTTGTGTTATGGACGGAGACCAATTTAACTTGGGAATTACAGGGTGGCTATAACCTCGATTCGATTGCAACTTCTGCACTTGGAGTCACAAAAGTTCTAGTTGGCGACGCACCAATACCGTTAACCAACGTTTACGCACAAAACGAAGCAGTCCAAACAGTCGATAGTGTTATTAAATGTCAAGCGAAATATTGGAAATGCATGAAGATTGGTCGCATGATTAAAGATTTACCAGGTGAACCTTCAGCTGAACGTTTACATGATGTCATTCGAAAGTATCAAGCTGTACAGTTATTTAATAATTTTCAAATTACTTCGCTTCCGATTTTCCGTGATAGGGTATCTCGTTCATTCGATGATCAGGTTCTTTGTTCGGCAGGTTTTCAATCGTCAAAATTCGTTCTCGTACTTGTTCATGATCCTCCTCAAGTTTGGACCGAAGCTGATTCTGTGACGGGAAAAATTAGTCTTCATGATAGTTATATTCTTGATGGAACAGTTCGATATGTTAAATGGGCTCTTGACCAGGGTTATGGTGTCGTTGACATTAATGCTCCTGAGCTGTATACAGATCAAGATGATGATGGATTAAACCCTCAAGCGGCAATTCAAGATCTCTGTATTTACGTTTGGGATAATTATCTCGAGCTTTCCGATGCAAAGAAGTTCATATTTATAAGCGTCGGTGATGCTTCTGCCGGTGCGATTTATCTACTTGGACATCGTGACGTGCGAAATCGTGTCGATGTGAGTATTACTTTTTCAGGCACAAAACCACTTCATCCAATTCTTCCAATTATGGATGAATTTATAATCGATTGGTATCACAAGAATTCTAGAGTATATTCATATGAATCAACATCTTCAACAAACGGTGGAAGTTCAAAGGGAACTAAAAAGAAATTCGGAAATGTAATCAAAACACAAATTGAAAACATCAATGAGCTGATGAATCATGAATTCGATGAAGTTACAAATTTAATTGAAAGTGAAATAGCTGAATATGAATCCGAAAGTGAACCGGAACCAGATCGGAAAATTGCTAGGACGATTACTAGTGAGAGTAGTAGTTGAATAAAGAGAGATAAAAAAAAAAATTTTTGTAGCAATACTTTTGCAAATTCGTTTCTTCTTCTTGTACTATTTTTAAATGTTTTTTGTCGTTGTTGTTTTATACCGAAGGAGTGGAATTTTACGGGGTCAAATATTATTTCTTTTAACCGCTTTAAATATTAGCGAGTCTGTAAAGCGACATACTGATCAAACCCACTTAGAGTCCATGCTATGAATAAAGACCTACTAGAAACAGATACAGGGTATCTTGTAGCGAAGACAAGATATAGCATTCCGAAACGTCCCTTTTGTGTGTATCTTGAGCTATTATGAACAAGTAAAGCAACCTGTTCTTTATAAAGTCCATGCTTGCAAGTCGGTTTTTTATATTATGAGCGTGTTGTATTTATATAGAAGACAACCACCGTATATAGATTATTAAGGCTCAAGTCAAGTCATGGTTTACAATCATATGAAGAGTATCTGGATAGTAAATTCTACATGTACCGACTCATTCTTGTATATATACATGTTCAATTAAATACTATATACATATATAGCCATATAGCTATTGACGATCGGTAAAAGTTACAGTACGTTTGTTTCCGACCGTTCTCTTCACGCTCATTCAAAAGACATTAAGCAATATACCTGAACAAATACCTCGTTAACACTTCTCTAGCCATTGGACTTGTAAATAATGATTTACAGCCACAGTTGTACTGAGCCAGTCAAATTTTAAGATTTGAAATTATAAGTGTTTTAAAAAGCTGTAAGGTAAGTTTTATTAACTTGACTATCGAGAGACTTCCTCTTATGGCGCGAAACAAAACAGTACGTTTGTCTACGTAGTTTCTATTATTACTGACATCTGTTGATATAATTGAGATTTTCAAGCACTTATAAAAAAATAACGTAAAATAAAACAGTATTTTATAGTAAAATGTAATATCATGAGGCCACAGATTTTAAACTAAATAAATGTTGAAACTTGATGAACTACGAAAAAATAAAGAATATAAATAAATTTGAAGATCCTGAAACAAGGAAGTTAAAATGCTACGTTGCCGACCAAAAAGAGACTCAAAAAACTAGTTATGTTTTATAATTATAAAAATGTACGAGATTTCTTTAATTAACGATCGTCACTAAGTATTCATTTGGAGTTGCTAATGGCGTAGCTAATAAACAGGGGTATATTTGATTTTCATCTAAACTGACATTTTCTTTTTTTCTCCTTTTTGTAACCGCTAAAAGAGTGAACAGATTTTGTTATCGGTCGATTATTATAGCAGCACAAAAGCTCGAGATCACAAGTATTTAGATTTTGTGATGTGAAATTCACCTTGAAAGAGATCTTTATCTCTCTTTAAGGTGCTTTTATACTTTATTTAATATCCCATACTTACGCGCAATGTCGATATTAAACAAAGAGTTTCGAAGTAACTTAGCCCCCCACCCCTGCCTGCCCCCCCGCGTCGCATGAAACTCTCTATTTAATATAATCTGATGCAAATTGCGCGTTGATATTGATACATGAGGCAAAAGTATTGTGGTAGGTTGTCGATATTGTGATATAGTGCTTTTGATCATACAACATATGAGCTATGCGATACAAGAGATAGTTCTATGATTACAGTGCCTATTTATAAGAAATCAACCGCATCGTACGTTTTAAAACAGATTTATGGCGACAATCAACAATCAGCATCGCTAATTAATGCCTGTTCAGAGTACGTCTGTGAGCTAAAGCAAAGACTTGCCTTTTCTCCTCCCCTGAATTCAACGAAACCTTAAATTGCAGCGGCAGGCCCGAGTAAACACCGTAACTCCTCGCTTTTGGTGAACACACGCGAGATGAGAAAGACTATCATAATGTCTCTGTGCAAATATCACTCGTGCGCCGTAATTGGCCTTGAAATACGTCGGCCGTACGCCTGCTTCTTCTTGCTTCTGTCCTGTGTCCAGCTGAAAACCCTTCGTCGCGCGCAAACGACATGACCTCGCTCCCTGTAATCCCGATACCCACTTCCCCGAACTTTTCCGCGCAGCCATCAACAGTCACTGGAACCATTGCTGCACCGGAAAATAGTGGTGACATTTCTCTCACCTTACAGCTGCCTGCAGAAATCACGAATCAGTCATCGCCGAAATCAACTGATCTAATCATCACCAGCCGTCAATCAAGCGATGAATTGGGAGACAAGGCAAATGAGAAATATCTTCCAAGTGCTTTGAAAAAGGCCAATGAAGCTGTTGTGCTCGACAATGAACTAAAACCTGACGAGGGTGAGAGAATCAAAGATTTATTACTAAAAGTTGGAATTATTACTGATTGGCTTTTGTACAGCGCGCTTATCGTACATGAAAGCATGCAAGCTCCTGCAAATAGTCATCGAGCTCACCAGCGAACTAGTCGAACGCGAGCGTTTACGCAATGTCGTAAGCCCATTTTCCTGTTCCGTTTTCTCTTTCTATTCGTTTTAAATTAACGAGCTGTAGTTTGATTCGTACGCAGACAGAATAGCACAGCTTGAAATTATATGCTCATCAATTAAGCAGCGCAGAGTAAAGCCGAACCCTTCAGAATACAAAGGGCCTCTTGAAGATCAAACTGGTACTAACACTGACTTTGAGAAGGAGCAAGCCGAAGAACTGATTATTTACCCCGCTTATCATCTACAGCGAAAGAAAGCTGCCGTAAAAACGTCGGAGGATTTTGCTCTTATATTCACTTTCTTGAAAAATAGAGATTATGAAATCGATAGAGAACTTGGAAATATCGGTGATATGACAACTGAAGAGGTCTTAGTTGAATTCGACCTTGAATTTGAAATTGCTAAAGCAAGGTTCTGTCATCCTCCTATTCGTATAAAAACCCAGACAATACAATGACTCTGGTTCTTTTCCAGGCGTTTTTTCTGTTTTTATATTCTGGAGTTAAAATCTCGGTTTATGGTCTTAATGGAGATTGTGAAGATGCTTTTTGAAACAAACACAGACTAAATAAATAAAATGAAGTATAGTAACAATTAAAGTTACTAGTAAAATATTATTTCCTCATCAAATTGGTTATTACGCATTCATCAACATTTATCTGTCAATTTGTGTTATAGACGTCTTTAATCATTTATGTAAATTCCTATCTCCTCCGTATGATATGGGGATAAACGAGAAAAGGAGTAATTGCGATTTATCAGATACATCGGTAAAAGCTGCCGCAGCTGAAAAAAAACAGAATTTACAGAGAAAAGTCATTTACTGAAGATTCGTTTACTTGCAACTAATCGGTTATCATCAAGTTCATTCTTTTACGTTAGCAATAACTAGTCAACGAGATTCTACGATATTGTTATTAAAAGAAAATTCGTGATGGAAAAAGTACTTTAAAATTATTCTGTAAAATCATATACAAATACAAGTTAGAATCATGTAGGTTTATACGAATGTGATTTCATCTATAAATAAAGTAACGTATTAATTTTGATCGTGAAGACACTGTCATTAGAGAATGGCCAGTTTTAAAATTGTTCATTTTAGAATTATGAATACTGTTAATTAAGTAATTTGTAGTGATTAAAAGATCATATGTTGGCCGAATAAGGGAAGTATTACGTGAATATCCTCAAGTCATTTCATTGCTGCACGACTGGCCTGTTGACGATTATTGCGTGTTTGTTACTCGCTCTAAGAATAAATACACCGTGTAACTTTTACTTTAATATTTTACATATTGACAACGAATAGTGCAGCATGAAACCAGATTGGGAAAGACAGCGAGAGCCTTGTAAGAGGTCCAGCAATGGTACTAGTATGTTAACCATAATAACATTTCAAGAGATAAGCAGAACAGAATGAATTATAATGCCAAACTTGCACATTAACAACAATCAAGTTTATATTTATCAGTAACTTAGCGTTAATCATTTATTAACGAGTAAAAAAAGGAGAGAAAAGCGAGCGGGTTGCGATTCATTCGACCTGCAATGGTAATACCTTACTAAAGACACGTATATGTACGAGTATATGCAGCAACAGGCCTTTCATAATTAGAGAAATAACTCGAATAATGTTAGTCGTTCAAGATCGATCTTTCTTTGTTTTTCAAATACAATGTTGTACAAACTTGCCTTTAAATTTCATTTAACTGCGTGTTGGATTAATTGATCTCCAGCCTGACAAAAGTTCAAAATGAGGCCGACTTTTGATTCTGCAAACGCTAATTTTGCCATCAAAAAGGCAGAATAAGCAGACAGACAGACAAACAAACAGTGAAGACGATGCTAAATAAACAAATTACTATCTTATTGTAATCTTCCATAAGACTAGGTAAAGAGGCGAAGCAAAAAGTAGCATGCAAGCGAACGCAGAGTGGATCAGCACTACTGCATGCTCTGCACCTCTTCAACTCCACTCTCAATTTCCCACCCCACCGCTCCCCCCGCAAAGACAAGACAATGACAATGACAAAGAAAAAAGGCAATCGGCCAATGTTGCACACTCCGCATTACAGCACAAACGCAATCGGAGCGCTTAACTTGCGTCAACAAAATGCGCCGGTACGCGCGCGAGTCGCCAGGTTGCTGAAATGAATTCATAAGCAATGACAACTAACTTTGACCCTAATCCGCAGGCATCAGTTTGTGCCCTGAGCTCAGGGAAATAAAATCCAGGGCTTTGGTGGATGCGATGCATTTGCGCGAATTGGGGCTTTGGTTTCAATTAAACAGCGAAAACAGTGCTTTGGCTCTGTTGTGCAGATACACTAACTGCCGAATATCAGCCGGGAGACTTCTAAAACTACTAAAAGCGGAATGCGACTACGGGACAGAGACTAACATAAAAGGCGCGATAAAAGCAAAATAGGAGACAGGGATTATGCAGTTACAAGCCAGTCAAAGAACAAAGCTGCTTTTCATTTGCGCCGCTGAGCCGAAATACTAGCATGCTTTCTCTCCTATTTGCATTAATTTGCTGCCCAGGTTGCAGCGTATCTTGCAGCTTGTGTGTTTTTGCTGAAGACAGTGTGCAGATGGTGTTATTTGTTCAGAATACTGCCTTGCGTATGATGTTCAGCATTGATACCCATATTAGCATGCTCTTGTAACCATCTGTTTTCTCAACTTAATTTCATTTCATCCGGTCTTCTGCGCTCACTGCAGACCCACGCGCGCCACTGTCTTTACCGCTGCAGAAGCCAGACTGGCAAAGTACTCCTTATTCTCCCTGTCCGTAGTATGCTGTGTCTCTCTTTTACTTCCACAGCGTTGAGATCAGTAGACCGCGGGACAGAAATACAGAAAATGCTGGTATTTATTCTGCTGCTGCCACGGCTACTACCGCGTATAAATATAATCCCTAGCTCCCCTCCCACCCAAATCTCTCTACTTCATCCACATATACCTGCCTTTAATTCTACTTCTTCAGGCATAACAATGGTCTATACTGCATCAGAGTCCCGGAGAAACAGCGCCATACGAATAATGGATATCATGAACGAAGTCGACGTCGACCCAATCCGTACCATCTCCCAAAGCAGTAGCGCGTCAACAACGCCGCTCACTGAACCAACAACACCCACAGCTCAGCTGGTTACTATTAATCCACTGCCAACACCGCCTCTACCAAGCACTACAAAGCTATGTAGTGCTAATAATGACTGCTGCTGTCCGGGCCACCCTATCAATCTCCAAGGACCAGGTGATTCCACTACTACTACTACTACTACTACTACTACTACTACTACTACTACTACTCCGCAAACGACCGCATCTCAACCGACTAGAAAAGTAGTTTCTCACATATTTGGACGCAACAAGCGCCAGACTCTGGCTATTCCTGACCTAGTCTGGGTAACTATATGTCGAAGGCATTACCAAAGGTAATTTCTATCCTTAATTTTCCACCTTGCAAACGTTCCAATTCACTAACAAATAATTATAAAAAACCAACAGAGAAAGCTACCGCAAAGATAGATTTCCTTTCCTGCAAGTACGACTCGTTCAGCTTCAACTTGACAAACTCGAAGCCTGGGGTCGAGTCGCAAGCTTTACCGTTACACGATGCAATTCAAAACCTAGACGCTGCCGAAGTAGGGCGTCTATTGACCAAGACGACGATGATGACGCCAATACGCAAATGATTACGCCTCCTTCAAGTCCCGATGTCTTGACTAATCAGCAGCAGCAGCAGCAGCAGCAGCCTCTACATGACCAAAAAACAAGCTCACCCGCTTTGAACTATCTAAACGCATACATCGACGGCATCGCATCCACCACCACCACCACCACCACCACTGAATCAGCACCCTCTCCAAATACCTTATCGTTCTCTCAAGTACGCGCACTAGTTCACCAAGTAGAGGTTTTTCTAACTCAAGAGAAAAACCCGACTTTGCGCGTATTCCCCAAGATTGAAATCTTGCCTAACGTCGTGGGTCCTCTGTCGTATACGCGCGGTGGCTGCAAACGTGTTATGACTCCTGGCGGTGGACGTAGTCGTGATTTACACCACTGCGCCTGAAAAGAAGGTTCTCCTGGGGGCGGGTTTGGTTTTGTTTTTTTTTTGCCCGGGATTCAAGAGGTACATTACAAGCATTGGCTGAGAAGTAGCTAAAATACGAGACAAAATCATTCGCGCTCAATCTTCCTTCTTTACGCACACAGTAGATAGAAAACAAAGAATAACCACAATAAATGAATGCTACAACTGTTTGCCATCCGAAAAGAAGGTAAATCCACAATTGCACCGCTTCCCCGCGCGGACAACCGCACATGGCGAAAATAAACTCGTAATGTCTAATTGTCGCGCGAGTCCATGAACCGGCGCCGGGACCTACTGGGGATGCATGCAAAGCAAGGATGTGTACTGGCGCTCCTCGCTGGCCCATATCATACAGAATATGCATTACTATTTACTAAACACACTCTTAATCTCCATCTTAATCCTTCTCTGCGATAGCAACCAACCGCTCGTCGATTTCGTCCGCAGTCAGTTTCCGGAAGCGGCTCTCGACGCCCTCGTTCTCGCTCTTCACTACAACGCCAATCTCAATATCGTTCTTCCGGAAATCAACGCTAAGAACACTCGACAGCGCAGTAATCGCAAGCTCAACAACCGCCTCCCAATCGCCCTCGGCGCAGTCCATCTTCTTCAGCTTCTTCTCCAAGTAGTTCATGGCCTCCTGCTGCTTAGGTCCCGTAGACGTAGCCTTGTATGAAACGTAGTACCCGGCAGGATCACACTTGTAAAGCTGAGGACCAAACTCGTCGTCGACCGAAATAAGCGTGATTGCGACTCCCAACGGGCGCATATACGCGCGCTGAGTATATACTTGGTTAATGTTGGCTAATCTCTTTGCTAGCACATCAGCAGGCATCTCGTATCCATATTTATAGCAAAATTCAGCCGCTTCAGAACGAGCTCTTGTTACCGCAGCGCGAGCATCAGCTATTAATTATCCCAGTTAGTATCTGTTCCGATTGTAAACTAATCCAAGTAGCTCACCGATCTGGCCAGTCAAGACAGCGCCAATGCCAGGAGAAATTTGAAAAATATAGCTAATCGATTCAGGATCCAGAAGTTTATCCTAAATGCGCAAGCCCAAGCCATCAGTAACCAAATACCAAACCGAAAAACAATCGCGGTTATCAACAAATATACATACCGGGACTTTCTTTTGTGAAATCACGACCGCACAATCCTTTCCTCTTAATGCGATCGAGGTAATATTAGCAGCTGTAACTGCTTTGAAAGCGTATTCTGCAGGATTCCAGCGTTAGTTTACGCTAATTTAAAAAAAAGTGGATTACCCATACCAACTTGGTATAAACGTCCCTCTGGGGAAAAAATCGTGATATGACGATCGAATCCTGCGCTGTCTATTTGAAAAAGAAACGTTCAAAAATGTCAGTTATAAAGCTTTCCTTATAGAAATAAATTCATGCTTAACACAAAACGTAAAGAATGAATAAAAATGGATTGAAATTGATAAATGAGGATGCACATACTTGACATCCTTCTAATTTATAACCCTTTGATCTGATTCGAATATTCCTTTACAACTATATTCTTATTTCTAAATATATCTATCAAATACAAAATCCTTTGATATTATTATATTTAGCAATTGAGGTCTCTGAACTTCTGATTAATTACCAATATCTGAAAAGTCGATTAATACTATTGAAAGTAATTGTCATCCAAGAGATCGCGACAGAATAAACCCAGTAGCACCGCCACATTACTAGATATAGAGGGCACGGCTGTGCTGGCTGTGGCTGAGAATTTAGCATGAACAAAATAAAAAAAAAAAAATAAAAAATAAATGAAGAGTTAAATCAGGAAAGCAAACATATTCAATTATTTGGTAAAATTGATTTGGTTACAGGATTATACAATATTCAATTTAATGGCATCTGACAATCACGACAATAACAACAATAATAGCAACAATAGCAGCAGTGCAGCAACTTCCGACGCGCCAGATTCATCAATATCATACACAGACGCAATAAATTACTGGACTGGTATACCTGCCACAGTTGATGGAGTTTTAGGAGGTTTTGGTCATACTACGTTACCAAGAACTGATGTTCGTGGATCTCTTCAATTTATTAGATCGACAAGGAGGAAAGTTCCTGAATTTGATGCAATTGGGAAATCTGATGCCTTGAAACGAGGTTGCGATATTGGTGCTGGGTATGCCAATTATAATAACAAAAAAAGTTAAACTCGTTTATATAAATAAGAAACACTAATAGAATAATATAGAATTGGAAGAGTAACTCGCGATGTTCTTTCACAAGTATGCGACAAAGTTGATCTCGTCGAACCAGTACTTCCATTCGCAGATCAAATCGAAGTAGAATTAACTCGAGCAAATGTCCAAAGTAAGCTCGGTGATATATATCGCATGGGCATGCAAGATTTCCATCCTGAAAAGAAAGATTACTGGTTTATTTGGTGTCAATGGTGTTTAGGTCAACTTAAAGATACTGATTTAGTTAATTTTCTAATTCGATGCTCACAATCTTTATCTAAAGGTGGATTAATCTTCGTTAAAGAAAACAACACTTCAAGCGATGAAGATGAATTCGATAGTACGGATAGCTCGGTTACAAGATCTGATTCTTCTTTTCGTTCAATCTTTCATATGGCGGGACTAGAAATTTTGGTAACTGAAGTTCAGCAAGGCTTACCCACTGGATTATACGCTGTAAGAAGTTACGCTTTACGACCGTATAATTATATATAAACAATAACATTACCCCTTCATTTATATCATAGTGTACATTATTATCTATCTTACAAATTTCAAACATCTAATTCATTCTCATACTACTTATGACCATCTAAAACGACCAATAACCCTCCCACCAAATGCAAACTTCCCGTAACCAAAACTTGGACATCATCATGTTTTAATCCACGAACATATGTAACTGCTTCCTCAATAGTTGAAAGAACGGTACGCTTACTATGTGGATCTAGTTTTGACCAATGCTCTGATAATTGTTTTTGAACAACTAAATCTCGAACTTCTTGCTCTGAAGTGTTCATCGACGTCAACTCTGCTATCATTTAAATTAGTACTTTTTGTTATCTAGAAACTTACACAAAAAAAAAAAAAAAAAAAAACCATACCAGATTGATATCCACCAGACGACCAAGTAATATTTGAGCAAAATACAACTTCATCAAAAGAAACGTCAGTCCCTAAAATAGAGTGTAGTTTACTAACAAGCGAATTTGCATCCCTAGTTTGTTGATTAAAAATAAGAACTTTATATGCTTTTCCTCGTGCTTTTTTATCAAACCATTTCGTAGCTACCATTATACTATCATCAGTATGAGCTCCATCTAAAAGCCATTCAACTCCTTTCGTCTCTGTGTCTATAATAGTCTGACACCTTCCAGGCCAGGAAGCTTTTTCAAGACCTTGAATGAATTTGGGATTAAGTGAGTTTGCTGTATTTTCCGGTTTAGGAGGATGACTTAAATTCGTAAGATGTTCTTGAGCGAGCGCGACGGCTAAAGATGCATTGATTTGTTGATAATCGGCGTCAATTCCAAGTTGTATTTTCTCAACTGTTGGATGAATCGGAACCTCAATTAATTGAACCTATAAACATTAGCACGACTATATACAATTAAATATATCACCAAGGATAGAAGCTCACATTCTTTTCATCAGCTCGTCCTTGAAGCGCAGTCCAAGCTTCTAAAGGTTGCTGAACGCTAAAAGCTTTTGTTCCATTTTTCATAATTCCTCCTTTATTCCATGCTATTTCAGTTAAAGTTGTTCCGAGTACTCTCGTATGATCAATTCCTATACTTGAAATTCCAACAGCTGTTGGTTTTTCTATGATATTCGTAGAATCATATTCGCCTCCAATTCCAACTTCATATAATGCTGTATCAATTCCTTCTGATAAAAATACATGGAATGAAAGTAACGTTAAAAATCTAAAGTAAACAGGTTTAAGACCTGGGCCCATAGTTGCAAAACTTTCTTCATTAGATTCCGTATTTTCTAATCTATCCCAAACTTCGAAAAAATATCTCGTAAATAATTCTTCTGGTAATGGTTTCCCATTTACTGAAATTCGTTCTCGAACAGATTTAAGATGTGGTGAAGTGTATACTCCAATTTTTCTTATTACACTAGGAACATATTGTGAAAGAATTGAATATGTAAATGAACATGTCGAACCTTTGCCTTTTGTACCAGTGACATGAATAATATTGAGTTTATCAAAATCAGATGGCTATATCATAAATCATTAGCAAACGCGTTTATTTTAGCAAGTAAGGAAATATCAAAATGTACTTTATATCCAATTCTTCTTGTCCATTCAATCATTTCTGGAATAGCAAGTGCTTGAGATTTCTTTTGAGAATTCCTAATCGCTTCTAACGTCGCAAAATTAGTCTGTAATGAATTTAACGCATCAATTGCATCCTAGAACCAAGTTTAGTAAATTAGCCATTCGTAGGAATATAAAATAACAACAAATAATGCTGTTCTATAAGGAAAAACGTACGGAATATGTTCTTGAAGATGATGTCGAATATAGCCTCGCGGCATTGAACCTTTTCAATGATTGCATTTTTCCGTCCACGAAACTTTTCTTCAGAACCCTCTTCAAGAGTAATAATAATGTTTAAAAGTAACCTCGCCAGCCTAAATCAATCAACAAACAAATCGCCCTGATAAGAAATGTTATTCATAAGTTTTTATATATTCTCATGTATTTTGAAAAATTGCACCGCTGCTTTTCTTGGAGCAGAGCTCAAAAGTATATTTTATAAACTTTAATCCCTGAATCCTTTCGTCGCGTAATTTAACGACGCGTTTGTTCACTATAGTTTAGATCAAAAGTTATTTATTCCTGACAGAATATTTACGTATTGTAATAAAGTAATGAATATATAAAGAATATCAAACAAAAAAACACCATTAAAATATAAAACGCCTAATTTGCTCTATAAATTCAATATACGAGAAGAACAAAGTAATATCTTGACATTAAAACAACAAAAATAAATTCATATTTATTTCAAATGCCACTTGGAGATGCAGATGAATTATGCGCGATAACCATTAATCGCAAAAGTACACCTTGTAGCTTAACTTTTTGTTCTTGGTCCATATTAGAAATTGCACCTTCACTAATTTTTTCAAGTGCTTCTATTTGACCAAGGAAGTCTGATACCGAATTTTTGCAGTACGTATCCAAATCTGCTTTCTGCTCTTTGCTCTGTCCTTTGCTCTTCAAAGTCGGTGTTGGTGACGCGTCCTGTGACTGGGAGATAAGAACGGCTTCGCAGATGCTTTTCGATCTTGTACTTCGTTGCAGAGGAAGATGCGCGATTTCTTCGTTTTGTGGGAGTAAATTCTGGTTTTCCTTCTTTTTCTGAAGACGAGGAATCGCTGTACCCCGTTTTGTCACTCGACTCCAGTTCTGCAAGAGGGGAAGTTGCTGGACTTGTTGCGGCTTCTTCTTCTCGTTGCGCTGGTGATCGTGCTGAAGGTGTCGGCGAGGGAATACCTCTCCATGTACTGAAGATTGATCGAGAGAAGTATTTGGAGACTTTTTCGCCAAGCCCAAAGGTGTGACTGCTGTACAAAAAAAAAGGAGTTAGTAATAGCATTCAACGAAATGGTATAACTGTATATATAATCCGTTTATACCATTTTCATAAAAGGGTGAGCGTATATGATACCTCTTGATTAACGACGACGGCAAGTTACTAGCAATTTGAAACCCGTTCAGTTGAATTTCATCTCCCTCTTCGTCTTCGCTATCGTTATCGGGTGTATTATAAACGTTCGTAGAAGATTGCTTTGGTATGGGCGTGCTGAATAAGGAAGGACTTGAAGGTAATGAAACTGTCTTACGCACTGGAGAGGCGGTAGGATCAGTTTGCTTATGCGAGGAAGATTTGGATCTCTTTACGGGAGTCATCGCTTCATGTAAATCTACTAACGACAATTAGCTAAAGAACCGCATCAGATAAGCAAGGAGGTGAATCGTACCGGAAGAAGATGAACATATATCATTGTCAGTCTCTAATTCACTAACAGAACGTTTCCGAGCTTCTGCAGTAAAATGTCAGTATCACCAATAAACCAGAAAAAAAAGATTTCAAACATACTATTGACGGAAGGCTTTGGACTGAAAACAACAATAGTATCACTATGTTCCTGCCTAGAAGATTTTTGTTCAACCTGTTTCTTTTCAATTCTCTTGTTCAAAACCCTTGTAGATCTTCTGGCTTGCTCAGGTTTTCTTGTATCAATCTTCTTCACATTCTCTTGAGATGTTACATTTCGAATAGGTCTTTTAGGTGGAATTACCACAAACGAACGAGGTTTACTTATTTTCTCATTGTTGTGATCTCTGCGAGAAAGTTCGCGTTCACCGACTATCATTGAATTATTTGATTTGCTCCGCCTTGCCAGATTCTTTCCGTTATTGGAAGGGGACGATGAACAAGACGTTAATTTCTTAGCGTCATTGCGCGTTCGTAAGGTAGCTAGGACTGATTGAGTTGGTAGGCAATCTCCAATGGGCTGATTTTCTGGAATACTCTCGGCAAATTCTGTTTCTGTATCTCCAGGTGCTGTTAAATCATCCTGAACGCTGTCTTCAATAATTTGAGTATCTGCAACAACCGCCAAAGATGATTGATTATTCACTGCTATTTCGGTAGTAGTCTCGCTCTCAACCAATCCAGATGACTCCAAGGAATCGCCAATCAATCGAGTATCAGAAGCAGATTCGACACGAGAAGAAACTTCATCCTTGGTTAAAATTGAGTAGTTGGATCCAGGGGACTCAAGCTCGCTATCTTCAACAAGCTGAGTATTGGCAAGACGATCAACCGACACATCGCCAGAAATATCACACTCGAAGTCCTCTTTTATCATAGGGTTTTTTATCATAGGTAAAACCCTATGCAATGATTCCTCAGACTCCTCGCTATCAGGAATAAAGAATTCGTTCTCTGCATTAGAAACTTCTTGTCTGGTTATCTCAATAGCGGAATTCTCACCAGATACATCGCTATTATTGGAAACTGAGCCATTGTAATTCTCCTGCTTGGTTACTTGAATATTTGAACTCTCTTCTAGCTCTTCGCTATCTGCAATGCTAATCTCGCTTCTTGCCATATGAGCATTTTCAAATTTTGGAAAAGTCTCGTTTTCAAAACTGTCTGAAACCTGTAAATCTTCAGTATGAGTGCAATACTCAGTTATTGGTTGAGTGTCCGGAAGCTGTTCAGTAGCCACTTCAATAAAATTGTCCGTATCAGCTTCAAGTATTTGCGTGTTTTCAAGAATTCCATCTGGCGCTGTGATCTCATTATCCTCTTCAACGATCGTGCTGGCAGCTTGAGGGTTCAGCAATGCAGTATCCTCTTTTTCCACGTTCGATACTGCTTCCATGCATACCTCAGCAATTTGCACAGGTTCTAGCATACCTTGAACCTCTACTCCGCTAGCAATAGGGATAACAGAATCACAATCATCTTCATAGTCATCATCCGCAACTTGCGTATTTTCTTGTACGTCATTAAACAAAGGGGATTCAGAGTTCGAATTTGATACAGCATTCTCCATAGCATGCTGCCGCCGGAAATCTTTTGCTCTGCATACGAGCGTACCTAGATTTTCCCACTTGCCGCCTCCAAGTTCATGAAGATCTAAACAAGATACGCCATCAACTGCAAGCGCATTGAGTTCCGCAACTCGGCATTGGAGATACATTTCAAAAAGTGGCTGTAACTGAGTAAACACATCAACCCAATTTGATGAAGCTTGTAAAAATTTAAACACAGCATCGCAGAATAAAATATGAAATCGAAATATTTCGGGATCCGATTCACTTAGTGATTCCATCACGCTTGTATCTAACAACAACGAAGAAAACCGGCTGTAATAATCTTCCATTCCATATAATTGCCCATCGTTATCTTGCGTTGAAAGACAATAAAAAACGAAGCTTATCACATCCTTGACGTTACTGAAAACTCCCGGTTTACCCACTATGTCATACACTATATTAAGGACTAGTCGTTTACATTCATCTTGGCTATATTGTCATACACGTCAGCAATCCGAATTTAATAAATTTAAAAAAATAGTAGTACGAACTCGCGAGGATTTTCAGATATCCTATCCAGATTTTTTAGATAATCTATAATCAAAAGCAGAATCTCAGGAACTTTGCAATATTGATAATCTTTTGCAATCTCACAGCGAATAATAGATAAGAAAACTGAAATAATATGAACAGTATCAGACCGATAACTCTGCTTTGTCAAATAGTTGAAAATTTCGGATATGCTGGATGAATCGGAAACCCTACTATCATATTAATATAACCACAAGCATCAATTTAGAATAGCAAAAAAAACATACAAATATCCAGCTGTACACATCACAGAGATTAAATTATCGCGATCTCCTTCAAAATCACCAAGTAACTCTCCGAATTTAGCAGCTCCAAACCATCCAGCAACAGCACCATTTCTGTGGAAATTCAGATCTTTACAATTACCAAATGTACTAGCCAACATCTCAAAAATCGATTTCAGTACATTAACTCGTCGAGAAATAGGTGAAAGACGATCAAGAGACTCTTGAATCATATCTCGCACTAAATTTGAAATATCAATTGCCTGATGTCCTTGTAAAACAACAGATGAAAGAAATAGTTGAAGCAATTTAATAAACGCATCGTCGGTTCTCGGTTTTTGAAGTCTTTTGGATGGAGATGTTGTAGCGAATTTCTGAGAATTTTCAGAAACGTAAATTCTTTCTATAAAATCTACTGCATCGAATTTATTAACTGCAGAAATGAGAATCTTAGAAAACATTTCTATATTAATCTGTTAGCTCATTCCCTACACCAAAGCGACCATCATAAATAAAAATAAGGGTACATACGTGGATCCATATGTGGAGCTTGCGCATAGTTCTTTAGAAAATTGCAGATAGATACAAGGCACTCAATCGACTCCACAGTCTTTCGAACTTCACGAACCGTGACAGATTCAATATGTTTCATGAAAGCTTCCCAGCATTCAAACGCAATCAACAAATCGTCATAATCCAAAGCTTTTTCAAATGCAATAGCAATTACATCAAGAACTAAACTTGCTCTAGAACGAAGCCATTTCGAATTCATCTTTGGAAGATCAGAAGCACTTGTAACTCCAAAGCATATTTCTTTATCTGATTTTTGTTGAGTCTTAGTCGCAGATAATAAGTCTCGTAAAAGAAGTGTTCCGCAGCGCGACATAGATGGGTTGCAAAGACATATATCTTTAATCACAGGAATCACTAGATTGGTCCACAGAAATTCATTTTGGCGTAACGAATATTCCGTAAAGGAGATATTATTAGCAATAGGACCAGGTCTTAAAATTATCCTTGTAGTCTTAAAAAACGTTTGCACTAAGGCAGCAGTAGTACTATCTCGATTATCGCTCAAAAATTTGAAAATTGACAATATAATACTCATGCGTCGTTTAGATGTTTCCGACTCATACGCAATCACAGGACAAGTAATCCATACATATGCAAGCTTTTGCCAACCAACAATGGCTTGCTCGCGGATTGAAGATTCAGTGGACATTGTACACCTTCTAAAAACGTCAAGCCAGATATTAAGATGTTTCCATTTATCTAATCTCTCCTCTCTCCTTCTACCCCATGCAGATAATAGCACCACGATAGTTTCCCAAAGAGCTAGAATATGCTCTTCCTGCTTGTTTTTAAATAGGGTATCGATGTTCTCATATAAAGATTGAAAGAGCGTTATTGAAACTTCAGTTCCGTCAGTTCCGTAAGCCATCCGCTCGGTCTCTACCGGCGCATCAAAAGCACCATGAACAACGGCCGAAAAGTTTTTGTCACCAATGCATAATCGAGCAGCTGATTTGAGAGGTGCAATAGCTTTTGAATGAAGAACACCAACTGTGCTAAAACTTGATGCTAAGCATAATGGTACCCACTCATTTGCTCTCTCTAGCATTACGCCGGGATTGGTTTGCATGAGCATCTCGAGAACAATATGACAATGGCCTTCAACGCCTTTTGACCAGCGACAAACTCGCATTACTATACTTAATATCCGATCTGCGTATTCGGCTGTGATGAGACGGCTTGAGAATCTTTGACTGCTTAGAAATGCAAGGTGGCAGACAAGAACGCTCTAATTTAACAAGTATATCAGCAAGAATACATCAAAATGAGATATAAGACAAAATAAAAGCACAAACCTTCTTCATATCATCGCGCTCTAGAGTGCTGACGCTTAATCCTAATAGCCACGATGCAGTATGGGGATCGATAAGTGGAGCAACAGTACTTATTGATGCCAGGCAAGTAAATAATTTAATAGCCTGAAGCATTACGCGCGACTCGCAGCCTTCTAAGCCATCGGTCGGGTTCTCAATGTCGCGTCTGATAAATGATACCAGTTGTCCGAGATTGATCTTGAGTGAGTCCGAGTCCGGGTAGTTTTTGAGTCCGCGGATTGCGCTGATAAGCATATGATAAATGTCGAGTTTACTTTGCGCATCGTTGGCAGCAAGGGCATTGCACATAGTCTGCAGCATAACAGCAAAGGACGGATACGCATCCAGACTAAGCGATACTGTAGATACGTTATCAGAATCCACATGGGGCGAGCTAGACGGCGGTTTTAAAATCGACTTGCTCTTGAACGGAGTATTGTGGTTCGGCGTTTTTGGCGAGGACCCGGCTTCCATGCAAGTGACTTGAAGTTCAAAGTTGACGCGTTTAACTCTAGCCATCTTTGACGGTGATGAAGGAGGATCAGACTCGTCACTTCTGCTGCTGCTGTCGCTGCTGCTGCTGCTGGAGCTCTCCGCGGGCGAACTCGACAGACGGTGGTCGAGGCGACTCGGCAAAGACATCTTGAGATGTCTGTCCGCAGGAAGAAGAACAGGCAAAACACAATCGAGAACAAAAAGCAGAAATATGATTATGAGAAGCAGAAGATTGGTTCGGGGAGAGGGGAGAAGCCAACGACGCACTTAACGAAGGGCTCAAACTAGAAAATTTAATTACGCGGGCGCGACGCGTCCAGATCGGCTTAGCGCGCCTGCGACGTGTCGCGCCCGCGTCAGAAATGGTAAATTAGTACTATACCCTTGTTGCTTACATTAAGCATGACAAGGCACCAGCTGATTCCAGACAATTCAGCCTGCTCGATCATCCTTCAAATATTCAAAGTCTGCTCAAAGAAGAGCAAGAGGTTTTGAATGTTTTTAACCTTGTCATTGTGTAGCGTGCGTGGTTTAATAGACTTTCATACGCCTGCTGAAAACCGCACTCGAATCGACTGTTTATAGATCATGTCAGTTGTTCGCTATAACCAAAACCAAGGTGTTGTTTTGTATGTTTTTGATCCTGCTACTGATTATACCAGTTAATGTATTAACTAACTATGCTTAAATCTAGACGCGATCCGAATCGTAATGCAGTCGTAGTCTACGACACTGAGTCGCGTCAGCTCAAACTTCATCGCGAACTTTACATCAACTCGTCTCCAGCTCTGGAAGCACATTCGCATGCCTTGTCAGATACCCATGGCCTATGTCCATATTGTGGTCGAGGGGGCACTCCTATAATTCCTGAACAACCTGTTCCAGCCTCTTCATCGGTGGCGTCGCAGAATCGAAGACTGTTCAATCCACAGCCTCTCCCTTCTGATCCAGACAATTACAGAGATGCAAATAATCGCAGCGCTTCCAGTATTCGAGGTCGCACCTACGTCGATGCGAATTACTTTCGACTACTAAACGATGTCAGTGTTAATCCAACTCCAAACACTTCTCGCCCGGAATCTCCATCTTGTGATTCACGACAATCTCCAGCTGCAGAAAGAGTAGGCATTTCATCATCTGCGTATAGTGAGGGTTATTTCGAAAGATTCTTTATGACTGAACGAGAACTTGGCCGAGGAGGTCGAGGTGCGGTTTACCTCGTTGAACATGTGCTTGACGGTGTATCACTTGGTCAATTCGCTTGCAAGAAGATTCCAGTTGGGGATGACCACAAATGGCTTGAGAGAGTATTAAGGGAAGTTGATCTCTTGCGCATAGCGCATGCTAATTTGGTGAACTATAACCATGTTTGGTTGGAAAATTCACAAGTTTCGAACTTTGGTCCAAGAGTGCCTTGTATTTTCATTTTACAAGAGTACTGCAATGGTGGTACCTTGGAGGAGTATGTATATACCAGATCAGGAATCTCACTGAAAGAGCCTGACATTGAGGAATTAAAGAAGAGAGCAAGATCTAGACGAAAAATAAACCAAGAAGTTAGATCACAAAAGCCTAAAGCATTTCTAACCGTGGAAGAAATTGGCTCTTTCTTTATTGATATTACGTCCGGTTTAAATCATCTTCATCAAAATGGGTTTGTTCATCGTGATCTTAAACCATCTAACTGTCTTCTTAATCTTGGTCCAGGTCTTCCCAAGGTTCTCGTTAGTGACTTTGGCGAAGGGCAGCGAGAAGGAGCAATGCGCGAGGCTACTGGGGCTACCGGAACAGTTGGATATAGCGCACCAGAAACTTTGATACGTGACCCGCAGTCAGGAGATCTAACTCAATTCTCACTCAAAACTGACATGTTTTCACTCGGTGTGATTTTGTATTTTTTATGCTTTTCACAACTACCATTTCAGCATAAATTTGATTCAGAATTTGAACAGTTGAGAAATGAAGTTATGAATTGGAGAGGATTTGACAAATCTAAAGTTACTAAACTTCGAAATGACTTACCACCAGAAATTTATGATTTACTGTCACAATTACTTTCTCCTGATCCAAATCTTCGACCTTCTGCTGAGAGTTTGCTGGATCTTATTGGTGTTAATATTGAAAGGGGACGGAGACGATCCTCTTCAATGGCAAATTCCTCAGTGTCGCCCTCATCCTCAACGGCTATGACTTCCACTGCTGAATCTACGCCTGGTGTTTTCTCTCTTTGGAGATCTCAACTAACTGCAGCGGAGAATCATGAAGTTCTATCAAATGTGACTTTACTGCCTGATACCCACCGCCTCTCCAATGAAAGTGTAGCATCATCACCTGTTGGCGTGTACCAAGGTGTCATCCCCTCGTTTTCAATTGCACCTACGGCAGACAATGCTCTATCTTCTCATGATTTGGCATTAGTCAAGCAGGAAAACCAGCTTGTGCCTGAGAATATATCAGAATCGAGGTCTTTATCAAATTGGACAAACCCTAGAGTGCTGTGCTGGACCTGGTTATTTTCTTATGCACTTGTAGGTTTTTTTGCATCTTTTGTGACTTATTATGTCATGAAACCAGATTCTTTATATAGTATTTCTATGGAATCACAGAATTAGTTTGAGTTGTGGTAACTTTAATACTCTAAAAATCATTTAAGCAGTATCATATACAACAATTGCGCACCCGGAATTATCCTTTAAATCCATTTATATATAGTTTGCGGTTTACTGTCGGCTGCGTGTACCAATAAGCTCAATGAAATAGTAAAAGCGTCTGACTTAGTTTAGGCACTTAATATGCCCTCTGTTGCTGAGGCAACGTAACTTGAGCCGCAGAACAAAACAAAAACATTGGAAGCATTACGCTGTCTTTGACGTTGCTGTATAATACCTTATGCTTGTGCAAGTAAGAAGCTGTAAACCGCTCTTAAAAGAAACGCAGATGCTTTGTTTGAAGAGTTAAAAGCCGGCTTTAAAAAATTTCAAGTATTAAGCGAAAGCCAAATTTAATATGCAGGCACGAAATCCGTTGATATTTTAGAGCGCTACGGTTCAGCGTAACTGAGCAATATCTTTACCTCCACATCTGCACTCTGCAATCTTTGTGTTTTGCGTTGTAATATGTTTTCTGGTTTACAGTGTTCCTGAATGGGAAACTTTTCTATGCCGGTGACCGCTGAAAAAATCTCAAACAAACGGTAAAAATCCTAATTCATTGAATAATACTACGCAATAGTACTTATACCGTTTAAAACTGACCTTTGGTACAAGTTGTTTGTCGTACCCGTGTGAACGCCACGCGGTGGGCACTTGGAGCTATTGCGCTGTTGCTAGCCGGCACGGGCCATTGCAGTCGCTACGCGTCGCACTTAGCGTGAAACCCGACAAATTAGTAAATCCCAAAGTTTGCCCATTTAGTTACGTACAAATAAAGTACAAAACGTATAACCTGAATTAGAAGGCCAAAAATAGGAAATGAACAGTAAATGGTTTATATTCACGACGCAACAGGCAGGACTAAATCTATTTTGCAGACGCGTTTGGAGATTAAAGTTTGCGCTAACGAAGCAAGGTAAACAAAAACAAACCGCCCGTTTATCCAATGCTTCCTCTCTTCTTCTGTTCTTTTCTATTTCCTCTTCCTTCCCCTTTGATGGCATTACAGCATTGACTATCATCAACTTTAGTTTAGGTTTTTGGTTATATATCAGATATCTCGTTTAGACTTTTACATGCGAAAAATAGATCTCGGCAGTTTCGTCGCGCTCCATTCTACCGCCGACGAATGTCATTGCATCATTGCCGGCATCAGTTTTGGCATTAGGCAATAAGCCATTCTTGCCCATTGTATTAGTGCTGACTTTGAGCGCTTACTCTGTTTAGTTTCCTTTTGTCGATACTGATCGGCTTTGTATAAATCCAGAAGCAACTCATCGAAAAATAACTTAACTGCCTCTAGCAATAGATACCTATGGTATTTACTTGTCTTTTACCTCTCCTTCCCCCACAAACTCTTCTACACTCGTAACGGCGACGGCTTTAGCTATACGACAATTTTTCCAAGGGCGCTTTGAAACTTGAGACCGCAAGAAGAGAGTTGAAGGTTTGTCTGTTAATTTCGATTTTGAATGAATTGGAAATGCTCGTGGGTATGCACAGATTAGCCTGTGTGCCTCTAGTTAAGAAACACAGCATCTCCTGTGACTATCAGTTTTTCGCTATTCATTTGACGGATATCACACATCCGTCGCCATCTTCGCCACCATTGCTTCTCTCTCGAAAACGTTAAACACATTCTAGTTCTGTCAATTTATCTACACTGGTTTTTCCCTGCTATACCCTCACAGTTCGCGCAATTATTCGTATCTTTTCGATTCTTCTTTTTCTATCGCAAGTGACTAGGAAGTTGGAGTGCCTGATATGCGACTGGAGTCCGAAATCACGGTTTATATCATTCGCTGACTGACAAGATTACTGATGAGACCTCCGTACAGATGTTTAGCGTCTGTTTTTTCTTTCTTGGTAATTACAGTGCGTTTCGGATTGAAGCCTTATCTGTTTTAGCATTTAAATGTGATCATGAACGACTAAATAATGAGTCTGTTCATGGTCTTGAACCTGTATTTTGCCAGATTAACTACAAATAACTTATAATTCTTTGCAAAGAAATTACTTTGTATAGTTTCACTTTTCTGTTTTATTGATTCTGCATGCGTACATGGGTTTTATATCATATAATCGTGGACTCTGCATTACAGCATTACTTAAATCAAAGAACCAGTTTATTGGTTTGTTTAAGATCTGATCAGTCTACTGACATATCTCGCCTGTTGCGTACAGCGCTTTTTCAACCATTGCTTGTTCATGCAAACGAAGAGGAAAGCACATTGCTCAGCACAATGTGCTAGTCGCTCATTACGTATAACTCATGCTGACTATCGATAAACTGTTTCCCCATGTACTACACCACACGGTACATTACTTTCATTCCAGTCATATATTGATATAATATACTAACTGTGGCATTTGCCGATAACTCGAATTATATTCTTGCATTCTGGTAAGCTTCATACGACAATATCGGTCCACGTGAAATTACACACAAATAGGATTTAGGTTTAAGCGACTTCGAGCTGAATATAAAGATTGATGATTTGCAATTTCCAACAAGTACCAAACAAGAAAAAATTGTCACACATTGCACCTGATATTATACTGTTAAAAAAGACTGCTTAAAACACAACTCTCCAGAGGAGGAGAATAATATTTAGCATACTTTAGTCTGCTGTCATTCTTTACTCGCAAGCATAGGACTATTAGAATCTTAAAATACTCAAATCAATCACTAACTCTTGCAATGTGAAGATGCAGATAAGGTTACCAAACGAAATATTTAATGCACATTTATCATAGATATAGCAATAAACGAATATTGGAGAAATACAAAATAACGGGCAGTTGGCTCAGATCTAACCACCTAGAACTGATTAAGGGAGAAATGGTTAGATGATAATGATAATTATAGTAATAGTAGTAATAATTAAATATGTCAAAGCACCGCAATAAAGAAAAAACATGAGATCAACAAAAAGTGAAAACAGAAAAATTAAAAATAAAAAATATAAAAATGACATAGCAGAAACGAAAAGAAACACCACGACCATGGAAATAATCACCAATAAAAATGAAATAAGTGAGAGAATTATTCCTCCCCCACAGGAAGAAAAAAATGGGGATCAATAGAGCGAATCTTTAAGGCTCAAAGAGAATTTCTCTATCCCATTTCTCTTTTCTTTATCGATCATTCTTTCTTCATATATTATTTAAACAGTCACTTCCCCAACTACTATTCGTCCTCAAAAAAAAAAAACCACAATACGTTTAGTCGCATTTTCTCCACCGCTTCGCATATATATGCTCATGAGTTTATTTTGCCCGCTAGCAAAAAAAAAACAATTTGGGCGATACAATGATTATTTTTGCAAATTAAAAACGACTGTCACTACCTGTTCCTTATTCCATGTACAAACGTGCAACAAATTCTTAACAAGTGCAGCCGTTGTTGCTAGCAGCCGGAGCACGACGGTTCTGCCGATTAAGATCGACGCCCTTTGGTGCCGCTCGTTGCCGAGTAGACGCAGTCTCCAGAGGAAGGCGTTTGGCGATAGCAGTAAATAATTCAGTTACATTCTCTCCGCTCTTTGCGGAGGTTTCGAAAAAAAGCAATCCAGCTTCGCGGGCATATGCTTCGGCGGCCTATGATGACATAAAGTCAGTAAACGGATCTTACACTGTATTTATATTCCCAACTTCAATAAAACTGTACTCAACAGAATACATACCGCAGTTTCAACCTGTCTCTTGGCATCTAAATCAAGCTTGTTTCCAGCGAGAGCAATGATAATGTTTTCGTTGGCTTGTCTCTGCAGTTCCTTAACCCAGGACTTTGCCTTATCCAATGAAGCCTATATTATTCATAGTCGTGTCAACAGAGCTCTTTTTTTGTATATGAATTTCCCCAAATAGATGTAAGAACATACGGCTTGTGTGATATCGTAAACTACAACAGCGCAGTTGGCGTTCCGGTAGTACATGGGCGCTAAAGACTTGTATCTCTCCTGACCAGCGGTGTCCCTATGTAATCGATAATCAGTCAGCCATTGCTGGAGCAATTCACTATTTGCATTAACGGCACGACATACCAAATTTCAAACTTGATAGTAGTAGACTCATCAAGGGCGATGGTCTGAGTGAGGAAGGCAGCTCCAATAGTGGATTCTCGGTAATCATCGAATTGATCCTACCGCGATAAAAGAATCAGCCATCAGTTCGAACAGCGAATTCAGCATAAACAAATATTTAAACAAAATCAAAAATACACACCTTGACGAATCGCAAAACCAGGGAACTCTGAGGGGCAAAAATATGATGTTAGTAGTCAATACGGAAACAAGACGTTGGCCATTCAGCCAGCTTTTGACGGCATTTTCGCGGCAGATACGCAACTAACCTTTCCAACGGCAGATTCACCTACATAGAAACAACTGTTAGTTCTTGTAATAAACAGAAATAAAAGCAGCATCGGCGGACGTAAAGCAGAATCTCCGCTGCTGCTATTCGCCGGCGCCACGAGCAGAAGGACACATACCCAGCAGCACGAGCTTGAACTGCGCAAACCGTGTAGAAGATGAAGAGTCGCGAGCAGCAGCCATATCTGCGGTTATCGCTGCGGGTTGTTTGTGAGGAGGAGGAAGAAGGAAGACAGACTCGAGGAGGTTTGGTTCTGCGGTGGGAAGACGAGCGAGCGTATGGCGAAGCACACGGCCCAGCACGGTCAGGATTATTCTGGGAGCATATGCACGGACAACAGCCGCAGGCCCTGATAGCCATCGTGCTGGAATCTGCGACGGACTCAGATACACGCGCAGAGCGTCCTCCAACTCGTTAATACTGTTGAAGTTGGTTCTTATGATGCCTTGTAAAAACGATTAGAATTGTTTAAAGATTTAATCTCGTTGCTGCGTCGTTGTCGGAGCCTTTCAAATCATAACTTGCTCATAGTCAGTGGAATACGTAACACTACTACTGCTGATGACGTAAGAAACTTTAATCAACACACGTACCCGTGCCCTCAAGAGCAAAGTAGCAAATATCATCAAATTGCGAGCATACATCATTGTCCCTTTTGCAGCACAAAACAGCATCATGTTGTTCTTTTCATTTTATAAAACATTAATTGACGAGGAGGTGTGTATATCTTTTACCATTTTTTTCTTGTTATATGGCTAACAGTAATCGTTGAATAGGTTATTATTGAGGTATTCATACTTCCACTTGTGCACGCTTTTACCAGGCCTCTGCAACAGTTCAACACGGCTAATTTTCTGATTGTAGCTCAAAAATGATATGTCAATTCGTGGTACTTTAAAATCAGTGGATCAGTTTCTAAACATCAAACTGGATGACATCAGCGTTCTCGACGAGATCAAGTATCCTCATTTGGTATGACCACCACACGAACCCTTCGCCTTGCCTTTTGTAATTCACTAGCAGACTAATTACTCAAACATTTATAGTCGTCGGTAAAGAACGTATTTATCCGTGGCTCAGTCGTTCGATACGTTCATCTTCCTGCCGCTGTTGTCGACACCGCTCTCTTAGAAGATGCTTCACGAAAAGAAGCTGCTTCTCAAGCTGCAAAAGCTGGTGGACGGTGAGCGCATCAAATAACTCATTCGCAACTAAAAAAAATTTGCTTGTTTTGGGTTGGGTTTCTTTGATTCTGTATACTATTAATGCCTTGGATTTAACTGCATTAAGGATTTTTTAATGCTTTCGGATCATGTTTTGTTATTTTTATTTTTTTTATTTTCTTTTTGACCTGAGTGTATATGTATGTTCGCGGTATATGGCAGCCCTTTGTATAATGTACAGTTCGTCATAGTTTTGAAGCATATATACAACAATCATCAACTCATGCGCATTCCAAATTCTAAAACCTCACCAACGTCTGGGTATCTGATTTCCGCATTATCCATCGCCCAATCTGCCCAGTTCTTCAAAAATTTGGACCCTCTGGAAAGAGTTTCCGAATCTCCTACTATGCATAGATATCTTTTGGGTCGAGTGATTGCAACTGCAGGTATTGTTAGTGATGACTTTAGCATTTGAACAGAAAATCACTTACCATTTAACCGTCGATCCTCCTTCAGGAAACCGACCTCGCCTTCATCGTTACTGCGAACCATAGATATAATGATAGCATTTTTTTCTCGACCTTGGAATCCATCAACTGATGAAACCTCCAAAACTTCGTCCTCGGAACTATTCGTTTCTATCTTTCTCTTTTCCAAAAATGCCTCTACTCTCTTGGATAATACTGAAACTTGCGCGTTATATGGTGAAATAACGCCAATGTCAGAAATCTTCAAACCATTGTCCAGCAATGATTCAATTTCTCGTAATACAATCCAAGCTTCCAAATCATTGGACTTACTACTTCCTTCTTTATCGAGCTTTGTTGCTTCATCAATAGCATTTTCTCCAAACTCTCCTCCTTGAGTATCAATCCAGAGAACCTTTGTCTCAGTTTCTTCGCACTTGATGACATATTTTAAATCTGCTAAATTTCTGTCTTTAACTGAATCGTCTGCAGAAAGTCTGCCGTCATACATAGCTTTAGAGGGGTATTGCATGATTAAGTCATTCATACGATATTGGACGTTCAACAGATTGCGAATCTTATCTCCGTGTATCGAAACAAGTCTATCAAATAAAGTAGTCCCAAGTACTTTTTCGTTCCCTGCGGATTTAATCGTCGGAGGTAATTGTTTATTATCGCCAGCAATAACCAATCTTTCCGCTTCTGGATGACCTAAGATAGGAATCCAGCATTGAGGTTCTAAGCTTTGAGATACTTCATCAATAATAATTGAGTTGAATTCAATGCCAGACAGGAATTTACTACCGGCTCCATGAAGTGTACAAACCACAACTAAACCTTGATTTAATACTTCTGTTAGCGCTTTTTTCTCTCTTGCTCGGTACTCTTTTCTTAAAGTTTTGATATCTCTATATATCTCTGACTTTTCACGACCTGATCTTGTCTTTTTGATTCTCGCAAATGAGTCATCGATTTCGTTACGAATATCTCGAACTATCTGTCCAGGTTCAGAAGTTCGTAAAACAATGTCTAATGAATGTCTTTGAGTAGAAGCCAATAATCTTGCAGGATGACCAACTCGAAGAAGATTTGCGGGAGGAATTAGACCATCAAGACGTTCTAATATTGTATCCACTGAAATATTACTAGGTCCACAGACCAAAACGCGCTGACCTTTAGACACTAGTTGCCTGATAATCTCAATCACTGTATACGTTTTGCCAGTCTAAAGAAAGCTGTTAGATGAAATACAACTACGAGCCAGACATTTTGTAACTTACACCTGGAGGACCATGAACAATTGTCACCTCACTGTCACTAAGAGAAAAAGCCACAGCTTGTTTTTGCGAGGTATTTAAGGTATCATCGAAAAAGTTAATAGAACTTAAATCAATCTTTGGTTTCGTCGGCTTGGTAGTTCCAATAATTATCTGTTGGAGTCTAGTAGGTGACGACAGTTTGTTTAGATCTTCCATAGTCTCGTCCATACTATTTTCAGCTATTAGCAACGTCGTTTAAAACTTATAGTAGTAGAATACATACCGAGTATATGTAACAGCATTCGCAAGCTTAACAATCCATAGCCGTCCTTCTAATGTCAAAGCGGTTTCTGCATATTTGTCATCGAGCGATACAAGTACTGATTTCGGCGACTGTCGAAGTACAACTCCTTCAACTCGTGGTCCAGCGGATATTTTCGATTTCTTTTCCGTAGCAGACGGAACTTTTTCAATAGCCTGCTCTCATTTATATCAGCCAATGACTTCTCTCGTAAAAGTGAACTAGCTATACGTACCACAATGTCACCGGTTCTAATGGAGTTCTTTTCAATTTCAGTCGACGCTGCTAAATCAGGTTCTAATTCCACAACAGTACTCCCTCCAAGCGCAGTTCTAACAGTTGCCAATCGAATATTTAATATTGCTAAACCTCTGCGAGCAAGTGCTTTTGGAGGTAATGATTGAATTTGCTCTTGCGTATGTGCAATGTCTTCCTCACGTTCTTTCTTGAGCGCAGATTTGAATCGTTTAGTGAGCTTTGTGAGAATTTCACCTTCGCGCTCTGGTTCTGTCGCTGGCAATTTTGCAGGTTTTGTCGCTGGCTTATTTTCTGACATTTTCTATTTCAAATTTCCCTTTTTCTCACACTCTCTCTCTGACTTTTTGTCTCGGTATTGCAGATAACATTAATAGTAAGCTGATATAGCACATTTGATTTCTTCGGGAGCGCGTTGAAGGTGACCCCTGATTATTAAAGCTTATTTTGAATGATGGCGAAATTGATGTCATGTTTAAATCTTACTCAACAGCCTCAAAAATACCTGATTGCATAAGAATAGCCATGCTGAATTCACAAAAGAATAAAGTCCAATTGCAGAAAGAAGAAAATACATACAACTAACTTAAGGTATTAAAACAGAAAAAGTTAGCGAACATGCAACTTCTTGATCAAGATCATGGAACTACTCTTGAACAGGCCAGGACCTTGATAGGCGCGTTAAGAGCAAATCTATCTAGAACGGAAGCATTATCGCAAAGAGGTGCGCAAAGATCTATATTTTAATTGACAGATCATGGCTGACTTTTTTTTGACTGAAAGATGTGCTTCATGTACTTAGTAATCTCAAAGTTATGGGGCGAAATCCTGAAAATATTGATATATTCAATGAAGAGGTTCGCTGCTGCTGTGCTCCACAATACCTCTCGAATTAGTGCAATATTGACTGTGGTTTTCTGTATAAACATAGATTTTGGACCTTTTAGCTGGTTACGCCAGTTGCAAGAGAGATCCTGAAGTTCGATTGGAAGCACTGCGTATAATTGCAAATGCACTTTTAGTTTCCCGCTCTCTTCGCCGAGTTTGGGATGGTGTCACGACGTTTGTCGTACAGTACATGGTAATACAATATCCCATGTATTACGATTTAATTTGGCTCTAATGAACTCTAGAATCCTTCGGTTGATGAAGAATTTGTGGTCGGCCGAATCATGTTTTTGTCAACAACTGAAGAAAAACGCTACAGTGGCACCGTTCAATCGGCACTGAATAGCTATATCACCAGAGTGAGTCACGAGTGTACGATTGATTTTACGTCCGAATTCAAATAGTAACAGTATTTCAAGTCTCTCAGATGTCATTCAACTTGCCCGTTAAATCAAAAGGAGCAAATCGCAATCATCGAAACATGTAAATTATTCTTCAACATACTCTGCCAGCATCCCGATTCAGTCAGTGAACATGAGCACACAATAAAACCACTGGTTCAGATTTTACGGTATAACTTAACATTATCTTCACAGGTATCATCATCAGCTATTACCTGCTTGATGAAACTTCCAGTTATAGAGAATGTGTATTTCCCACGAGAACAGCCGCTGGCGGTGATTACAGCTCTATTTGACATGATTGAGTCGCGAATGCGAGATCTGGGATTAGACGATCCAGCACTTGATGATGCAATTGCGCCTGCTTTATTGGTTTTACACAACGCTGTTAAAGCTACTGCGATGGATAATGTTCAAGACTATGTTCGTACTAAGATGTTTCCCTCAGATGAAGAGCGCGATAAGCCGCTTGGAACCTCATCTTCGTTCCAGTCACTTCTGCTACAAACGGCAGCTAAGCCTGGACTTGAGAAGAGTCAAGAGGTTATCTATCAGATGATGTTTGAGTCTTGCAAAGAAGATGGTAGGAGTAGATTGGTATGCAAATGAATGGATAATTCACTGACACTTGTGTTCTAGCTCACAGATTAATACAAAGCATTGGATTTGGATTTGCGGCTGGATTTCTGATTAATCACAAAATTGAAATTCCAGAAACAGCACTTCGCGAAGCTGAAGAGTATTTACAGTCACAGGGAATGGATGGCGTAAATCCAGTCACAGGTCAGTTTCTAGCAGCAGAAGAAGCCGATGCACCATCTTTAGCAGAAATGACAGATGAAGACAAAGAACGCGAAGCAGAGCGATTATTTGTTTTATTTGAGCGGTGAGTTGATATTTGAACTGTATTTTCCATGCAGCAAAGAACTATTGCTAATGAAATCTCGATTTCAGGCTCCGCGAAAACGGCGTCCTTACAGCGGAAAATCCAGTTCGGTCTGCCGTAGAAGCAGGACGATTCGAAGAGATTCCCGAATAGAATATATCAATACAGTATTATATTCTTGCTTGAGATTGATGTAGAAATTAAGAATAAACAAAGGCACGGATAAATCGGCGAGTAACGTTACTCAGGGGCTCTTCCAAATCCAGCATAAAATCTAAAACCCCGCAAAGAGTAATAATAATTAACAGAGATAACAGCGGCCGGGAAACTGCTCTCAAATTTTATTATCCGCTGCTGCTCTAAAGCTGAACAATAACAAACAATAAAAACTTCCCTTCTCGAACTGTCGTTCTGTAAACAATGGCTTCGAGCACACAAGTTTCTGGCGCTCAGCTTATCGCGTCTTCGCTTTACGACCTCGGCGTGCGCGTAATCTTCGGCATCGTCGGTATTCCGGTCATCGAGGTACTTTGCGATTGAAAGTGAAGAATCTGCCTCTTTTCATTGTTTGACCTTTGTCTGTTTAGGTCGCCGACGCCTGTATTGCAAAGGGAATCCGCTTCGTCAGCTTCAGAAACGAGCAATCTGCTTCTTATGCTGCGACGGCGTATGGCTATCTGACTGGAATGCCCGGTGTGTGCCTTGTTGTGGGCGGTCCCGGCGTTTTGCATGCTATTGCCGGTGTAAGTGCTCATATGACTTTTTATTATTCTAATTCAAAAAGAAAACCATTAACATGTGCTAAAGATCGGTAACTCGACACACAATTGCTTCCCGCTCTTGCTGCTCGCCGGCTCGTCAGAGTCCCACCAAGTCTACAAAGGCGCCTTTCAAGAAATCGATCAAGTTGCCACCTTGAGCCCAATGACTAAGTTTTCTGCTCGTCCTCCTTCTCTCAGTCTCTTGCCCGCGACTTTAGAAAAGGCTTATAGAACGGCCTACTTTGGTCGTCCTGGCGCTACGTACGTCGATCTTCCTGCCGACTACATTCAAGGCTCCGTAGACATTACCGAGACTACGCCTCTCTCCGTAGCCACTCGGGCTCCAAAGTTCATGGCTGATGCCGCTACAGTTAAGAAAGCTGCTGACTTGATCAAGGGAGCTTCTTCCCCCTTGGTCGTGATCGGCAAAGGTGCTGCTTACAGTCAATCTGAAGTCGCTATTCGTGAACTCATCGATTCAACTTCTCTTCCTTTCCTACCAACTCCAATGGGAAAAGGTGTCGTTCCTGACTCTTCACCTTTGAACTTTGCTGCCGCCCGAAGCGCAGTTTTGAAAAACGCAGATGTGATTTTGTTATTAGGCGGCCGGTTGAATTGGATTTTGCATTACGGTGAAGCACCCAAATTCCGAGACGACGTCAAAATCATCCAAGTCGATATCGCCAGCGAGGAAATTGGCAATAACAACACTAAAAACTTGGAGTATGGTTTAGTTGGTGACATTGACTTGGTTGTCAAACAACTTCTTGCAGAACTCAAGGGATATAAGTTTAATTCCATCCCTAAAGCAATTCTTGCCAGCAAAGAGAAAAATACTGCTGCCGGTATCAAAAAGGCTGATAATGCAGTTCTCCCAATGACCTATCAACATTCTTACAAGATTATCAACGAAGCAATTGCGGAAACCAAAACTAAGCCAATTTTTGTCTCCGAAGGTGCTAATACTATGGATACCGCAAGAAATGCTTTTGATGTTGAAGAACCTCGTCAGAGAATGGATGCTGGTACAATGGCTACTATGGGCGTTGGTATTGGCTATGCAATTGCTGGTAAGTTATTTGACGAGTCTCTTTTCTTTTTCTTTTTTTGTATTTTGAAATCTAATCTATAATTTGCAGCTGCGGTCGCATGCCCCGATCATCTTCCCGTTTGTATCGAAGGTGACTCCGCCTTTGGTTTCTCTGCCATGGAGCTCGAAACCGCTACTCGTTCAAACATTCCTCTTGCAGTATTCGTCATGAACAACAATGGCGTATACCATGGCGTTGATCCCGAAGCTTATAATACTCAAGAAGAAAAACCTTTACCTAGTACTGCCCTCGGCTTTGAAACGAAATACGATCTTATCTGTGAAGCTGTAGGTGGAATCGGTTTGGTTGCTAGGAATCCCCAAGAACTCAAAGAAGCTGCTAAGACTGCTCTTACTTGTGGTAAAGTTGCTGTTGTCAATGTCATTATCGATCCCGGTGCGCAGACGAAACTTGTAAGTTGAAACTAATTTTTTACAATAGTTCTCTCCTTTTGAATATCACTAACTCTTGTTGGATATAGGAATTCGGATGGCTTGCAAGCACCAAAAAGAGTGTCAAAGCAAAGCTATAAGGAAGTAGAGCACATATGCGATGCAGTAAATAAACGGTACACACACTACATCCTCTCAAATTAAATCACAACAGCATATTTCTTTTACCCAATTGATAACTACTCTAAAAAACTATGTACCACGTAATATCTAAAAAAAAGTACATCATCTGTAATAAGAAACAAAACCACAATAAACTCCGATAATAAATAAATTCACCCCCCAACACGACTTTCCCTCGGCTTGATCGCTTAAGAACACTTGATTTTAATAACTTTCTCGTCGGATTTATAAACAAAAAACCACAAACAAAAAAAAGGTAAAAAAAAAAAGCCTGGCTCATGCATATGACGATAGCAATAATCGCGTAAGATCTAAACGACTTCAGAATCGGTGGCAGGCATATTATCCAGCCAGTCATTAATATCATCAGTGATTCCATCTAATTTATCTTCAAAAGCTCGTAACGCATCTTCATCAGTTTTGTTTCCAGCCAAGCTTGAAAAAGCACCTTCAACTGAATTATCGGCATCAACTTCATCAGGATTTACAGTTGCGGAAGGTAATGCCCCTGATGCAGTGGCACTTGGATTGTAATTGGGGTAATATGTGGGAAATTGAACAGGATCCATCCAACCATCAGGTAAAGTCTTTAATGAACCATTTAATGTCCCGTTGTTAGGAGCTTCAGTGATATTCAATGAAGCACAAACAATACCATAAATCTCAGTGTTATAAAACGGCTCAGCTTGAAATCCAGCCGGAAAATGAGGACCACTGGCAAGGAATAATGCCCGCATAAGAGGATGTGTGTTGTTAAATCCATGAAGACCCTTTGGTCGGAAATCATAACCCTGTCTCTCAAATCGAGCTTTGGTCGAGATCGCCCATCCGGCTTCAGGAACAATCCATACAGGCGCAATACGCTTCTGATATTTACCACCTGAAGGACCGCCAAAGTGCCATTCCTCTGGCATATTCTCTCGCTCATAAACTTCCCAATGGTCCAAGCCCTCGGTTTCATTCGTTCCAAGGGTCTTGATTTCCTCTCTAGAATCAGTAATCTCGGTATAAATTTGACGCGAGGTATTATATGAATACGGCCGGAGACCAAAAAGTGGCCAACCATCAGTATGCTCAACACTCTCAGGCTCAATAAGATCATCCAAGAAAATCAAGCGATCGTTAGATGTCGAAGCCATTCCATGATCAGATACGATTATCAAATTAACAATGGATGATAAGTTCCGTGAATCAATGCCGTCAAAAATTGATTGAATAAGATTATCAACTTGCTGAAGTCCGGCGTCAATTTCCATACCAAGAGTGCCATATTTATGTCCTAATGTATCAATAGTAGGTACATAGCATAGTATTAATTCTGGCCGGTCTTCAACTTCAAGATCAAGCCACCCCAAAACTTTTTGAGATTTTTTATCCAAAGTCTCAGAACCATTATACTTGTCAACAAATTCAGGAGTGTTATCTCCCCACGGAGCTTCACTTCCGGGCCACATATGAATTGCTGATTTGACATTATTCTTACTAGCGGTAACCCAGACAGGTTCACCGTCCCACCATTTTGATTGCATAGAGTGATCAGGATTGTGATAGTTAAAATTTTCATCAAGGTCTGGATCGTAAAATGTATTGCCAACAATTCCATGACTAGAAGGGTATAAACCAGTAACTAAAGTAAAGTGGTTCGGAAATGTAACGGATGGGAAGGACGGGTACATGAACGGAGTGCTATACTCTGCATTGAACATTTCCCACATGGTCGGTGTATATTCTGGAGTGAGGTAATCAGGTCTAAAACCATCTAACGAAATCAAAATTGTTGTTGTAAAAAAGTCATGCGTGCCGTTGGACAAGACGGTTTTCGATTGCGCGGAGGTCTCTGAATCTGTGCTTGATTTGAATGGGTTTAAACTTGAAATTCCAAACTTGTGCTTAATCACAGCAACATATCCAGCAACTCCAATTATTCCAACAATAATCACGCAGAAAAAGAAAAAACAACACGACTTCACACAAGACAAGCGTCGTTGCTGCAAATACTAATTAGTATAATTTTCAATTTCAAGCGAAATATGCAAACCATACCTTCTTTCTCAAGTATTTCAGATGCGACTCGGCGTCCAACTCAACTTCACTCTCATCATCAAGATCTGCCGTACTATCAGTGCCTTTTAACTTGGAATATGCACCACTTGTCGCCACATCAAACCCAACCGACTTGTGCGTCTTGCCTTTCTTCTTCGACGCCATCGCGGATTTCCTCAGCACTGAAGAGTCATGAATAAGTTTTTCAGTATAGTCTTCCTGCAACAATATATCCCGATCATAACTATGCGGATCATAGTCGCCAGTAATATCTTCACCTTCCATGTCCACCGAACTGTCGAGCGAGTCTCTTCGCTTCGTCGCTGCCATTTTGTTTAACGCGATAGTTCCCTACTAACTTAGTAAATTAAGCCTTTTTCGTTTCTCTTCTGCAATAACGCAGTTATATTCATTTATCGCATCAGCGCGCAAACTCGCTATAAGTTCTCTCAAAAATCCCAGCTTCTTATCTTTACCAGATAAGTTATGCGTCAACAATATCTCGGTGCCGCCGAGCTGCGAGCCTTGTAAAGCCATGTGCGGCAGCATCATATTTAGTCATGTGATCTGTGGCAAGTCCACGTGATGGCTAATGCCTTGTTTAAGTGCTAGACGACTTCAGTTGGTCTTTCTCATCACAACACAAACAAAACCCTTGAAGAGTGGAACTTCGTGTAGTTTCCTGTCTTTTTGTATATTAGATACAGATCAAGTTAACAGTAGCTAGCTGTCACTATATTTTGTTGTTTGGCTATCTGTGATACTATACAAAGATGTCCGACGCAGAATTAATGAAGCAAATTGCTTCATTAGCAGGTCAGTTCCATTTACGCACTCGTATACGTTTTCTCTAATGATTTTAATTTAACTTTATATTATGTTGATAGGCGCTATAAATAGACATAAAAATGGCGAAAGCGCGACAATGTGTATGTATTTGTCTTCAGCGCGTGTAAAATGTTTATACTTACTCCTCTTCTAGCAAGGCAAGCAGCTCCTTATCCAACTCGTGGTAATTACCATACCGGTCCTAGAGGTATACATTATAATCTACTCATCTATCTAAAAAGTACTCTAAATATCTAACAACACCGCAAAGGCCGCGGAAGGGCTTCAAGTTATTCGTATAGATCATATCCTGCTCGCCACCAAAACAGAACTTTGGTGCTCGCAAGCTCAAAAAATAAATCCAACTCTTCAGGTTCTGAAACGGCCTCTCCTCAGGATCCTGGCTCACAGTTTGTCAAAAAGCGCGATAGACATATGCAGCTGATCAATACAAAGGTATATTCTGGCTTGACAGAAGCACGTAACAAGGCAATCGAGCAGACGAGGCTTGCAAAACAATCTTCTCTCGATAGGCACGATACTAAGCGGCTTGTACGTATGGAAGAAAAGAAACGCGCTAGAAGCGTAGTTGGCGCGATGGACAGCGTTGAGATTGATGGTGTAAAATATGCTGTTCAAAAAGGAGGTAGTAAACTTATCCGGCTTACAGGTGAGATTCTCCAACTGCGATTTGTATCAAGAATGACATACTGACATCTCTATAAGGTGATGAACCAACTACTAGTTCAACTGATGCTGCATCACCGAAGAAGGCCGTCGTTGGCGGTGTTACTTTCCTCCGCAGCCGGAACGGTAATTTATGGCGTAAGGGAGTTGTGCAAGCCAAGAGCAAAGCGCGCAAAAAATCCGATACTCCTTGCAGATTTTTCACAATGACTGGCACCTGTGCTCGTGGACTATCCTGCCCATATTCCCATTCTCCCACACATGTTGCTCTTTGCCCTCTATACCTGCCAAACAAATGCAAAGATCCAAATTGCGATCTTTCTCATAACCCTACATCTAACAATGCCCCTCTTTGTTTGCATTACCAGAAAGGCCATTGCTCAAATCCAAATTGTCGATACTCGCATATGAAACTTGCTCCGTCAGCTAAGATTTGTCGAGACTTTGCCACGACGGGTTACTGCGACAAGGGCGATAAATGTACTGAGCGACATGTCTTTGAATGTCCTGATTTTGAAGCTACTGGAAAGTGTTTGAAGGCAGAAATGAAGCGATGCAAGCTAAAACACGTTTTCAGAGCAGGAGCAGGTAAGCATGTTGTTGACGATGAAGTTACATCTGATGCACTTTTTGTCGACGACCACTCCGGTGGTGTAGAATCTGGTGCTTTAGCAGATGATGTTTTGAGCGATGTCCGTGAACATTTAAAAAGAGATGCTGAAGCCGAAGCTTTAAAGATTGAATTTGATTCTGAAGAAGATGATGATAATGAAGGTGGCGATGACGATGATGATGATGTTGAATTTGATTCTGATCAAGTTGATGAAAGTGAAGATGAAGAAGAAGGAAGCTATGATGATATGCCTTTTACCGAAGATTCAGAGTATATCAGATTTTAATCCCCCTGACTGTATATTTATGCCTGGTAAGTTTTGGCCTTTTCTTGATTCTGTCTCTTTCTTTTGGGAAGAACAACCCTGTAGACTGGACGTTCTAAAACAGAGCAGAGAACAGTCTTTGTTTTGGACTTGAAAGGAAGAGGGAGAAAAAAAAATACCGAATATTCTGTGGAGCTGCAAAAATTTTGATTTGAACCTCAATACTGTCTTGTCTTTTCAAAAATCGTGTGAGCTCTGGAGAAATGGAAAGCTAACCTGTTAGATTAATCTCATTTTCAAGAAACCGCACATACATTTTCGTCGATAACTGGCTTCAAAATAAAGTATCCTACCCTGTTTGTTAAGTTTTGATGAAATCAAAAAAAAAAAACTAGATTGAATGTTTACTGTTCAGTTCTGATATACTTTTTTTTCTTTTTTACCGTCTAGGGGCACTTCGAGAGATAAAATGCAGACCACTATCTTAATCCGAATTATATTGTTGATATGCTGAACGAGAGAATTATTACAATTACTCTGAATTTAAAGTGTTTATATCACAGCACATGTTCAAGACTGAATGAACCTTATGAAGAACATGTATCAAAGTAAAAAAAAAAAAGGTTTTAAGAGCAAAAAGAGAGAAAATTTATGATTACTTTGTAATAAAAAATAATAATAAAATTTGATTGCTACAACATATATATTCGAACAAAACACAATACATATAATCCCATGTGCACATGCGTAAATATATATATATATATATATATATGTATATATGTATATTTATATTAAACGGAATAGCAAAAATTTCAATAAAATAAAAATTCAAAATCTATAACATCATAAACGTTCATAAAACAAAAGTCATAGCAATCTTGAAAATATAAACACTGCAAATTCATAAACTATACTTAATAAAAACAAAATCGTGTACCGTATTATAAACTTCATTATATTGAGAAAAATTAAAAAAAAATCAAGAAAATTAAAAAACGTATCAAAACGGAAACCTGAGTACCATTATCAAACCAGCACAACAAAACTAAACTCTTAAACAAAAACTGAACCAATATAGAGAAAAACACAAAAAAAATAAAAAATAAAAATGAATCCTAGACGCCTAGAGTGGAATAACGAAAGAGGTCATAAACAGTCATAATCATAAGAAACCTTTCGTACTTCATATTAAACATCGTACGAAGCTAAATACGTCAAAACCGATCACTATAAACAAAAAAAAAACGTCATTAACAACATATTAAAATCGTAAAACAATTAAATAAGATGAGGGTAAAACACATGTCTGCGTTTAACGACAACTTCCATTTCCTCCAATAACCCACGCTTGTTACTGTTGTTATTGGTATCATTATTGTTATTACTCGCTGAATGGTTTAAATTCAAAGCAGTACGTCCAGCAAATCCCTTGCTACTCATTTGACCAAGTCTCTGTCTTTGATCATGATATGTATCCTGTCCATAGACTCCACTTAACGGAGGTGAGGGTAATTGACTTTCAGCTGATTTCTCATCAGAGTTTTGACACTCTGGGAATGGAGTAATAATACTTAAAGTAGCACCTTCACGAATAGTCTCTGGAATCCCAGCCCGCGTAACGAACCACACGTTTTGCTTAGCATTTTTCGATGGAGGAGATGACGAGGGGCTCTTGCGGGTTAATTGAATATAACCTTGAGATGCTTCTTGCGATTGCTCACTCAAGATTTTATAAACTTGAGCACATAACTTTGTTTCATCTTGAACCGGAATTGGAAACGGCGGAGCAAGAAGAGAAGGAATGTTCAGAAATGACGGGTAAGTCAATGATGATGTCATATAAAGCAAAGTGAAAAGTAAGCCTGAAGCAATTACAATTCTCTGTAAGTCTTCCTGCCTGCATGCAGAAAAGATGCTAGGTGCTGCACGGACAGCTAATTGTCGAGGTTCAAATTCGTTCAATTCATCCTTGATCCATGGATCAGTAACAGTCCCAATAGGCGAACCATGGTGACCAGAAGAAAAATTAAGTCGAGGCCGGCATTGCAAAACAGAAATTTGATTCTCCAGTTCGCTGATTCGCTTTGCCAAACTTGCCTTCTCCTCTGTAAGTCTCTCATTCACAGATTCAAGGTGTTCGATATACATCCTCTTCTTCTCACGAGATGCAAGAGCAGCAACTCTGTTTCTTAGTAGACGGTGCACATGTTTGTAATTTGCCAAATCTTCAGGTGGCAAGTCCTCTTTCGTTTTTCCAGGCGGAAGCTCAGGCAAAACGAGTGGCTTGCGAGATCCAATGGTATGAAGGGGAGGTCTGATATCAGGATTGATAAGAGAAGCTTTCTCAGAGATTGAATCCTTGCGTCGACGGACGCGTTTGGTAGATGCGGCAATCTCCTCGGCAGCCGCAGCAGTAGTGAGATCAAGGCAAGGTGACCGACGAAGCGCGTTTGGCATATGGTCAGAGATCAATGGCTGCGACTGCGGAGTGACAGGTGAAGGAGATAGGCTTGAGGAGCCTACTGAGGGAATGGAGTACGCGGGCTCCACTGTGATGTTTGAGTGCGCAAACTGGTTTATAAAGTCTGTCGACTCATTGTCGAATGCGGCCGAAGATGCGCCAGAGTAGTCTGGAATAACGTATGCTGCTGGCAGCGAGAAGTTTGTGAGCAGATCAGGGAAGACAGAGGAGTAGTCTGGTCCAAAGAACGAATCTGTTGCCGCATCAACGTCAAAGGGTGGACGCTGCGCGAGAGGTGGTGGTGGTGGTGGTGGTGGAGCAGCTGCCACGAAGACGGATCCGCGAATGTCGTCGAGGTCTGTTGTCTGCAACGAGAGAGCTGCTCCCTTGCGCAGAAAACCGGCCATTCTTGGAGAAGGTCTGTTTAGTGCGGAAGAGAGCAGAAGAAGCTGCGACGGAGACAGAGGACAGAAGTACGGCATCTCCACCGCTCGCAGACGGAGGAACACGGGCTTGCGCGGTGGCCGCCGACGCGCCGCACGATCGCGACCGCGTCGAGAAGCAGGGATCTGTCCGCGAGCCGGCGCTTCCCAGCCACATGAACCTGCTTAAGACCGGCGCGTGACTTTGTGGAACCAGCGTCGTTTCTTATCTTGACACCGCATGTTTTCGTCTGTTTTCCCTGATTTGAACATCACACAGATCACGTGTATCTGCCTAAATAGGCAGTCTGTCAATAGCAGTAAAATTGGGTTAGGGCTCAGTTAACTTTTAAACGAGCCGTCAGCAATAATACGTCCGAGGTGTGCCGTGCCGTGCCATACAATCATCATTGTCTGTGCTCCGGTCCATGACATGATTGCGCTTTTTTTCCTTTGAAAACCTTTCCTGCCGGCTACTGTAAATACATATTACAGTGCAGATAATACTCAGTATAAGTGTTCTGCCATGGTCTCCATCAAACTGATTCCACTCGTCGTATTAGCGCAGGCGCTTTTCTACCGCACCGTCAGCGGTGGTAGCGTTGAAGTCTACGACGTTAAAGAGGTACCTGATATTGACGATCCCACCATCACGAGGTACACCTTGACCACAAGAGCGTCTTTGGTTTCTATGCTCAAGGGTGTTGAAGACGGGACAGAGTACTCGTCTGATTCAGGTGCGGTCTGGATGAACGCTGGCGCCGACCAGTTGGAGTTCATTCAGAATCTCGAACTGGATGTTAATGGCAACCTTGCCGAGCTTGTTCATAACTACACCCGCACGTTCTACCTGAACAATATGGCTGCCGTCAGGGATAGTGACTATGTTCTTACCTATAACGAAGTTGTCGATGACTTGGTTGCTAATGCGGGAGTCAAAGTGGACAAGATTGACGTCGAGCAGTATCTTCGTTCAAAGAGACAAGCAGTTGTTGCTGAGTAGCCGTTTCGTGGATTATATGTGTGATATAAGCCACGTAGATGTTTAAAAGAAAAAAAGAAAACAAAAGTAGCGCACCTATAACTGCATGGTTTTGGAACATTTGTGGATATAACTCGTTGTATTGGACGTTCTTTTGAATATTTCGTGACTCGTAACGTAGCACTAAGTTGTTAGAAGGTATATAAAGAAGGTAGCATTTGTCTTAGATGGGTTGCTATAAACTATAGTTTGGCATTTTCATTGTGTAACTGAGGATTTCTTTGTACTATTTGATTCTGCAACAAGGCCAATACAACTGTTCTAAATATAGACAACTATGGTTGCCTCTTTGTATAAATCAGACAATATTCTACTATAAACGTATTTTCAATATACAAATGGTAATTGGTCCTGTTCTGTGATGTGGACTTGTACACGCTGAGTCTTTGGTGCTTTGACAGTGACAATGAACAGCGCCTGAACAAGTGATTTCTTATCCCTGTCTAGCTTGAACAGTTTGCTACTTTTAAAGTTGGGCAAGGCCATTAATTTGTTCGCTACAACCCGCTTTGCTTCAGTTACAGCCCACTATTATCAACAACCAAAAGTACCTATTAACGGACAGAAGGAAATATCTTTTATCACAATTTGCTCTGATTTTGAATCGAAGATCAGGAAGATCACGTTTGAAAGCAATTTAATACTTTAGGCTATTGCAACCACCTCCTCGCATGCACATCACTAAACGACTTTTATAGCAATCCCTCACGCTAAATATCCAGAAAGCTAGCATATCCGCAAACTACCAAGGCTAATTAAACCGTTCCTCGTGCTTTCTTTGGTGATTACGGTGCATGCAATCTCAACCTTGTCACAACCAAAGCCACCACTCAAGTCCCATGACCAAAATACAATTGCCTTCTACACAAACTCGAAAGCAGCTCCTTTGACTATCAGACAATGATCAGTGCTGGTGTCACAACTTGTTCTGATTTCAACCACGCCCATAATCTCGGTACCGGATAGATCAATAAATATCCACGTGGGCGACTAGCGTAAATTCTCCCCATTAGGCTTGGTTCGTGCGCCAGTGAAAGTGATTGAGCATATCGTGCTGCTTTATACATAAAGCGAATTACTGTATATAGCAAATATAATAGTCAAGAAGTGTACTAAATCAATATCCCTCCATAAAATCTACTTGCATTGTCATTGACCAGATTTGCAATAATAAATGTAATCTGGTCTCTTGGCCCAGTTGGTTAAGGCATCGTGCTAATAACGCGAGGATCGGCGGTTCGATCCCGCCAGAGACCATAAAATCAACTCCAGATTACCTATTTTTTTTTTGCATATTTGCAATTATAAACCTGCACACTTTTTTGTCGTTTGCAGACTGGGTTAGTGTAGCAACTGTACTACAGCGACCCACATTTTGAAGCATCTTAGTGCGTGCGGGTATCAATCTACAGTTCAGCAGCAACAGGGGTTCAGGAGTCCTCAGCTGACTGAATTGCCTTGTGCTAATCCGATACCAATATTTCACAGCAGTCCTGCAAATGGCCAGGGTCCCATTGGAACTGCGCTATAAATGGACTAGGAATTCATTAGGTTTGAAGTGACGTAGATGCAGATTTATTATCGCCTGGGCCCGCGGATATTGATAAAAGCGAATACGCATGTCGCAAGTCCCCTGAAAGACAGCTGACCTTCTCCTATTTACTGAATGCCGTATCGTAAATTAGATCATATGACTCCAACTTGTATCAATATTCCTTATCATATATCTTACAAACTATAGTGTTACCATCGCGATTGTGCCGGCATGACAGTACGATATTTCCCGCCACTTTTCCTCCGTAAGTTATCCCACTTGTCAATCCACTCTTTCATTGATTCCCGGGACTTTTGAGAACCGACGTTCACAGTTGGAATTATGCGCCCAATTCGCATTGATGTGCAAAAGCATGTTAGATCTCGAAAACTAGAGTGCTCGCTGTATGGTACATTAAAGTACATTAGCCTGTCACTTGATCCGCGCGCCGGAACCATTTCCGCACATGTAAACGGAACTGACCAGTTCTGTATTACCGTCTCAACTAATGGTGCGCTTTGATTTTTTCCTATTATCTGTGATTTCGGAGGTCGGAAGGTCCAACCTGTTGGCCTGAACCCAACTATCCGAACGTATTGTGGTTCAAACTGCTCCAAATATTCTTTCAACGTCTATATAACATCGAGTTAGCAACGCATCAACAAAATAAAAATGTAATTTATGACGCACGTCTGGTCGCATCTCCTGTAATCCAACTAAATGAACATGTCCTTTGTAAGGATCATCAGTCAATAGGGATTCCAGCACAGAATCCTCTAGACACTTGTATGTTGCCCGTTTCCTTTTCGAAGTGAAGATCTTGGTGTTCAACGCTTTTGCAATCGCAATCGCCATCTTCTCTTTACCAATCGTATATGAGCCCACTACAATAAGGATTTTGCCCATAGATGTATTATTATACCTTCCACTAATTTTCGAAAGCAAGTTTTTGATTCCAGTTGTACCAGTTGCACCACTCGCACTCAATCTCCGTTCGATTTCAGATGGATTTTTGTTTAACTCCACACAAATCTCAGCACAAGCATTCACAACATCTGACTGTTCTGGGAAAGCGTACTTTGGATTCAGATATGTAGTATCGAGATATAAAACATCAATATGCTTGTTGACAAGTAAAGGATGTGTTATATGTGCTGGACTTGCTCGAAAGTCACCCGTGTGAAGGATTCTCGTACGCGGTGTCTCAAATAAAAACAAAGCAGACCCAGGACAACTACACCAGCAAGATAAAATTAGTATATTACCTCTGGCCCAATAAAAAAACAAAAAATAATAAAAACGAAAACAGAATCGTACTGGTTTGCACTTATTAAAGAAACTTTGAACTGCCCAAGATCAGTAATTTGATCCATAGGCAATCGAACAATATACTGAGGATCAACTTTCAGGATGTTTATTACTAAATTACCTGTAACTTCAGAACAGTAGATTTTCCCATGTGTCCATGTTTTAGTTAAACCACCGTAATGGTCAGAATGGAAATGTCTAAATGATAATATCAATAAAAAGAAAGTAAAACTACTAGTTGAAAGATAAATCACTTACGTGAGGAAATACATTGATATACCAGGTACAGCACCAAAACTAAAGGCATCAACAGCAACTCCAGGAGCTATATTCATTATTTTATAGAATGGACATTTCCGTGGCTGTGCTTTCCCGGAACTTGCATCTGGATTATTACCTGTGCTCTTCAAAGGATCACCACCTTGAGATGCTGGCTGGAGTTTAGAACCTCGTTTTTCCAAAGAGGAATTCCATGCATTAGCTTCTCGTCGTCCCGCAATTAATTTTGAAAAAGCATTCTCTGATATACTCGTCGTATCTAGAGACGGAGAATTTTTAGATAATAATGGAGCATGTGACTCCGAATTGTTTGTTGAAGTTAGTCCTTCTGCTGGTAAATGCTCGTCAGTCTCAAGCCTTGAGCTAGCTTGGTCCAAGCATTCATTAACATGTTGATCAATGCTCTATACAAACGAACAGTCAGTATGTAATAATGGCAACAAGAAATCTGATGATACAGTACCTCAAATTTCTGTTCCTTGCCGCATACGGGACATATTTGGAAATTTTCAGATCCATCTATTTGTTGCTGTGGTTTATCTTCGACTTTAATACTCTGAGGTTTCTCAAATTCGTCCGCGGTTTTCGTTGTAACGATTTCTTCTTTGGTCTTTATAGAAGGCAATGAGTCACGAAGCACTGGCTCGTTCCCTTGATCTAGAAAAGTTTCCTCTTGTGTATAATTTCCAAGTGGCACCGAACTTTCATCCTGATCAACTTCATTATCAAGAAAATTATCAACGATTTCAAACGGCGCAGTCATTGAAATACCATTTTCCATTTCAGGATCCATTTCTCCACGTTCCTCCTCATATAAACTTTCAATATCTACTTGCTCTAGCATTATTCCATCTATTGATTCTTCATTAGAATGTGCCTCTTGTTCTTCAACACAGTCAATCATATTAAAGTCATTGAGTTCTTCATCATCCAGATCATCTCGTATATAAAATAATCCATCTAAATCTTGTCCTGAATTCTTTGGAATTTTCCTAAAAAATTTAAGAATCTTCCCATTTTTTTGTAAACTCTGAGCATGAGCAAATTTCTGCTGTGCAAGATACTTTTGCTGCTGCTGCTTCATATGCCCAGCTGTAGCGAAATTCACTTTTGTAAACCGCCGTCGAGGACCTGTTGAAGGTGGCGTTTTCCTTTTCAAACTACCGCCAGATGAATCCTCTTGTCCCGCAGTAGATGCCTGATCAGATGGAATGATAATGTCCGTATTCATCGAAGGACTGCTTAACAAATCTTCAATCGCAGCACTAGCTTTCAAAGGTGTTGAAGGTGGCACATTTGTAGAACTCGAATTAGTCGTCTCATTTACCGTCTTCTTCTTTGTAAAAGCCATAATACTAGACTGCATCGGTCCTTTCTGCTTCATAGATGTTTTCGGCGCCATTATTGTGTACTTGACAGTCCTTGTGTATATTAAATTTGATATTCAAAAGATTTAGTATAATCAATTTACAACAATCTTTAACTCCTCCGCAATATAGTAGTATCTATCTCATAATTCCTCTCCCCAGCTAAAGAACAAAACAGTCCAGCAATCACAGTATATTGTAACAGAGTGATACAATAAAACTCTGTGCTATAGTGTAATTTATCAGAAAAAATTCAAGGTCAGCAAGATCGCTCGTCCTCGAGTTTGCAGCAAAACTATCTAATAATTAGACGCGTCGAGGTTTTGGGAATTTAAAGTTATTGTGCGCATCATAATCTCGCAGTCACGTGAGCGTATTAAATTGGCGCGTCTTGCTCAAGTCTTCGTACGTGCCTGTTAACATATTTGCTATTACAAACAACAATCTCGATAATAAAGGATTATACAATATATAATTTATTTAAAGAGCAAATAGTATTTAATATTTTAAAGTGATTGTGCTTAGATAAAAAGGAACAAAAAATTATATTTACACTTTAATCCCAATTCAAGTCAAAAGTTCCAAAAGACGCGCCCCCATTTTCAGTATTCTCATTAGTCTCATTATTAATCATACCATCCCCAATTGATCTAGTTGTATTTCCAGGTGAACTGACACCAGTACCAGTGGCACTCTCCACCGCTGACGCGGTAGCTTCGCCCATAAGCGGTGTAACTTCAGGGATACCGTTAAAACTGCTATCTGGTTTAAGAGTGACATTTAAAAACATATCGTCAACATCATTAGAGAATTCATCCTTAATCACAGGTACTTCTTGATTTGGTGCGTGATCGCGCATTATCCCAGTCATTAGGCTAGCGCTAGTAGGATCTTCGTATAAAAGTGAATACACGTCGTTTAGCCAACCTGTACGCATCTCGAAATCTCCCATGGTAAATCCGGGATCCGTGTTATTCGCAGCAGGAGCATCGGCAAAATCACCAGTATTTATAAGATCCATATCATCAAATCCATTTATACCGTTAGCAGAGTTTGCGTTAGCAGTAGCAGAGGAAGAATTCATTTCTGAACGAGGCTGAGGTTGAACAAGTGATCCAATCAGACCATTAATCAATGCCAAAAATTTATCCGCTAGAGCGTTTCGACTACTGACTACGGCCAGCGCAGCTTTCGTCCTCTCAATATCCTGCATCCATTCAGATGCTTTTGGCGAATTCGGTTCTGAGCAGAAACAAAGTAACGGTATAAGGCCTGCTTGAAATAGAAAGTAAAGTGCATACCAAACTGCAATGGTGGAAAGATCTTTATGATTGGCAATATAGTCCTCAACAGATAATATTGTCGCATGAGCATCTTGCATACATCTTTCTCTGCAAGCGATTTCAGCAGATGATTCTTCAAGCGTAAACCGAACACGATGGAGCAAAGTTCCACTACTTCCAGTAATATTATCCTCGGATTTGACGTTCGATTGTGTATGTTGCTGTGTAGATCCAGGAGATAATAAATTATCCATAGTAATTTCCGAGAGTGAAGCAGGGCCACGTGCGGCTGCACTGAATGTTCCATTCACAAGAACCCCATTAACAGACGCCGAAGAGTTGGGTTGCGGCGTATTTGACCTTGAAGACAATATCGATGCCATCACTTTCTCTGAGGTCCCACTTACAGATAAAACTCTCTGTAAAACAAAAGGTCGGAAAGCCAAAATTCTTAAATTATGGTAACGCCAGTAGATTCGATACCGCGCAAACGCAAACCAATCCGGGGCATTGGGAGGCAGTGGTGTCTTCTCCATAAATGGTTCAGGCAAGCCCTCAACAAAAGAGTCAATTTTTGCCGCGAGAACGAGAGTTTGTTCAGCAGAAAGTGTAGGCTTGCTAATTACTCGATTATAGAGACTATTTGTAGCCTTGTGAAATCGACACTGCACTATCATTCCGGAGTATAAAGTAATGTCAAGATCCCTGCTAGGAGGCATGGTCTTGGTATCCAGGGTGAGTTCTGTATCGTTGATGTTGGAGACTTCATTAACATCCACTCCACCATGATCAGGCCAGCTAATTGGTCGTCCGAAAGTGATAGCTGCTCCGGAATCAAACATAAACAAGCCCCACCATGTTCGACGTCTCATTTCCTGTTTCAGAGGACTTGATTTCCAACCCGGAAATTCCCTGTGAAGTGCTAAACCGGTAGCCATGCGATGCGCCAAACCGAGGAAATTCCAGCCTGTATTTGGTCTATTCCGCTTCTGCACATAATTGCTCAATAAAATTAGTGCTTGGACAAGAGGTAAACTACCGGTCTCAAAAACATCGGCTGTTAGTCGTATCTTAACGTTTTGGAAGAACGCCATGTCGGCGCAGGATGATTCGTTTACTAAACACCAAGCGCCCAAGGCGAGAACAGTGTTGAACAGAATTTCCCACACATTCTCAGCTGGCCGCGCAATTTGCATAGCATACTGCGCACGGAAAGTTTCCTCATGAATGAAAGGATATGAGGTATGATAAATTGAGAAATAGGCATCCAGTAATGCGTCAGCTACATGCCGAGGAGCGGGAGATGGATACATTGGAAGAATTGGGACACCGTATAGCTCAGTGCTACTCTCCAAATTGAGATTTGCACCAGTAGCAGGGTTAATACGCAGCGCTCGTAATAACACGGCACTTGAAGCAGAACCAAAGTAACCTGAACCGTGCGGATTGATCGAGAGCGCTGCCATTCCGTCTGATAGGTCGTTATGAGTGAAGTCCTGCTCCACCCAGTCAAACCCATCAGCTTCATCAGGCACAGCTTCTTGAATAGCAATAGGCTGATGTTGGTCATTGCTCTTTTCTCCATTTTCATCGAGGACTTTTCCGGTGACTTCGGGTAGATCTCCGTTAAATCCGTCATTTGTGTTTGACTGCAAGTGGTCCAATAGTTCCTTGCGGTAGCTGTCATGATCGTCTGGAGACTCATGTCCGTCAAGTTCCAGCATTGAAGGGCTGAGAGAGAGCAGTTCGTCGTTATCAGACATGTGGCGCGTTCTCATTACCATATCTGGGGACTCGCTGGAGTCGGAGACGCTTCGCCTTCCGATAGCGGACGACGCGTCCTCGCTGGCACGTCTAAAAGCCGCGGAAGAGGACGACGCAGCCAGCAGCTTATCTATATCGACATTTGGAATGAGGTCGCAGAGCAATGCCTCGAGACGGTCGACTCTATTTTCAACCTGGGTGAGGAACTTGCGCGTCAACGGGGAGCGCACGGCTCTGGGCGAGTAGATACACTCGCGCTTGTGACGACGACAGTGCCCGCAAATCGGATAGTCCTTTGTACATTTGAGCTTGCGGCGACGGCAGGAATCGCACTGATATGTTGTTGTTGTTGTTAGTCGTGACCCCCACTCGAGAACAACACTCCCAGGGAAAAAAATTACATACGGCCTGCTCCACCTCGTCCTGCTTCAGCTTGCGCGCCTGCGCAGAGCTCATTGTAAATTAGACCTTAACCAGGTGAATTACGCGAGCTCTTTTAACTAGTTCAGAAGAGCGATTGCTGGGGGAAAAGCTGCGGAAGAGAACGCAAGAGCGTAGAGTGTCGATGCTCTCACTCAACAGATCCTCGAGACTTCCTTCCAAACCCAAGCCCACGTGCGGCTAACCTTAACCTGTACAGCCGCACAAGTAATAAAACGCTTATGCTCTAACTGTCAAGCAAAATGTAGTATTAACTGATATAAGCACTTGCTGAAACTTACGGCAGCCTGACGCAGATGGTGCTCTTCACGACTGGCCTAGCCTTAACTCGAGTATTAGGTATTGCCAGCACAATTGCTGCTGAGCCATAAAAAAGAAATCGTAATCGCCCAATCGCTCTGAAATATATATCGTTACGGTGTTGCTTCCCGTCTGTCGCCACAACTGTCGGGTGAATGCGAATTTATCACGGGCAAATCGATCAAAAAAGAGTTTGGGTCATATTAGTTACTGAATAATCATCGTATAAGCATAGCTAAGCCTGTAGCGGCTTGAAGATTGACAGCTTTCAAATGTGCTCGCCAAATTCAAAATATGAAGATCATAGCCCGAGTGCAGGCAATGCAACACACGAATCAGGAATCAGATAAACATCTCTCAAAATATACCGATTTTGCTCGTCGCAAAGCATCACTCTCCATAATGAGCGACCAAATTGAATCACAGCAGACCGGAACCTCGGAAAGTCTGACTAGTCACTGGGTTTGCTTACACCAATGAAAGCATTAAAGTATTCATGCTGACTATTTTTTTTTCGCCCGAATCGCTTCTCGTTACAGAGACAGTGTTGGATCGGCTGTCTAAAGCTCGCCTTTACATAAGCTTATCGATTGTTTGGAATATCCCCTGCAGCTTAATTTATGATCTCGCTTTAGATATCAGAGATATACCTGTGTAAATGTGCCAACCCAGTATCACACAAAGACTAAGATCCGCTCAGCATGACCACTTATATTTCATTTGGGATGCTTGTGCAACAACCGCATTTTAAAAATCGAACAAAGCACCTGCAAAAATCTTGTGCCCAAAACAGCAGCACAACCGAGGTAGAACGAGTTGTCTTAAAATGGCGTTCGATGCGTGCTCGCCCCGCTTCTGTCATGCTTAATCCACCATTTGTAAATATTTCAATATTACCGCAGCTCACTAAATGCAAATGCACTCACCCACAGACCAAATATGTAGAATTTAAGAATTTTGAGAATACTGACAGTAGATTTGATTGTAATCATAACAGAGCACTACTGATTTTAAGCAGCAATCAGGGTGTAGAATCATCTCTGTAGCCACCAGCAAAATCAACGACGTCGAGCAAAACTGAAAACTTCTGCCTTGATCAATCCTCGTACTTCGGACACAAAATGCTGGAGAGTATGAACCCCGTTACAAACGCCGATAAGTAAAACACATAATAAGAGCATTCAGAAAGGCTACTGAACTCCTTACAGTTAACCAGGTACTACTTTTCAGGTCCTTCTTATAAGCCTTTCCCGAAGCGTACATAGAGTTTTCATTGTACACCACAAAGGCCAAAACAGAACGAAATAGAACGGACAGAACAGACCATGTGCATAGAAGAGAAAAGAGATTCCAATCAACCACATCATTTTCATGGTAAAGCAGATCAGTCCTTCAAGCAGCACTTAGGCTATAATCGTTGATCATGAAATCAAAATCAAAAACACTTTGTCCATAACAACAAATTGACTAGATACTCAAGTCGAGAAGCGAAACAATTTTATGAAGTCAAGATTACAACCATATCAGAACAGTAACGCATATTTCTTAAGGCAAGACGTAAGACAAAATTGGTCAGGAATAGCACAAGATGCCACGTTAGTAACATCCTATCGTTTGACCGCACCACTGCGCTCCATTAACTCAGCTGTATCGTGTTTGTAGTCACTGGCTACAATCAAAATCTAACCCTCCATCATCGCTCCAGCTTGATCACCGTTGGAAAAATGTAGAAACCATGATCTTGAAGATACCTTGAGTAAATGTAAAGGCGTAGGAGCTATCGCATGATATAGGGACCATAAGTAGCTGTGTAGCTAACAATCAGTTGGCACAGATGCACCGGATAGACGGAGGACAGTTCAAATACGAGACAGACAGCCTAAAAAACCAGCTGCCAGTAATGGCAGGAGATACTTTAATAGAAGAAAAATATCCGCGTAACCTCTTTGTAGCAAGCAGGCCTGGCTTTGTTCATGGAGGCTTGATGCGAGGCAGAAAAGAAGACTAAACAAGAAGACAGCAAAGGTGATTATATTAATTCCAGGCTATAATAACCATTTCTGCGCTGGTTACCTAAAAGTTGAGATTTTGAGTCTAAAAATGATTGATAGAGCTATAGTGAGCGGGCAGATTCAAATACTCCTCTTCCTGCAAAGACTCTGCAACCCACGCGCGACAAACACAATGCCAAAAAAACACACGCAAACATTTTCTAACACGAGCAGTCCTTCTTACTACAGTGTCCGATGCTGGACTGCGAAAACGAGCTGGAAAAGGCGACGACCTCGACAAAGAGCATCTTCAATTTCACTCGCAGCCAAATATACTTACCAGCATCTATGGGGAACATAAGGCAATATTAAACTCCTTAAATCAATTTGGAAAACACCTAGCCACTGTTTCGAGTTGTTTGCGACTGTTGACGATGGGGAGAAAAAAGAGGAGAGGAGAGGAGAGGAAGTGGTTGGGAAACGGGCGACCATTCATGTTTACGCGTTGCCTAGCGCGAACTCTAATTTGTCAGCGCACCAACTTGACACGTCTTCTGCGCCCCGCACAAATGGAGAACTATTCAGCTATCGTACGTTTGTCTGTTTCTTTTTCTACTTTGTGAGTTTTGAATTTTGGGCCGTATCGATTTTTCAAAGTTGAGAAGGACGCGGCTCGACGCGACGCGAAGGTTGCCTGAAGTCAAGACGCGAGTCGTATGAATAGGCACGACGAGCGCAGCCGTACCACAACAGTATCTGAATTTTGTGATCCAAGTTGTATTGCAGTCCTATTCAGATTGGTAAAATACGTGCAGGGTGTTACACAATAACATTAAGAAGTAATATGTCCAGAAGCAGTAAGTAGACCTTGACTAGATCAGTCACCGCAGAGTTTCATTACCAATTTTTAAAGTATAATTTAACTAGCTCCATTGAGACAGTTGCGCTATTAACTGGTAGCGAGCGCCGACCCTGCATATTCATTCGCAACTAGCGCGGCTAGATTAGCTTAACTAGTCCAGTAGATCACCAATTATTTCTGTATTTAGGTAATTACATTTTGTTACAAAAAGGTCTGTTAGAATTGAATGTTTGTCTGTCTTGCTGCCTCACTCGTTTATGTGCTTTGACGCAGCTGAAGCGGCTGTTGCTACGGCAACGTGTATCATCACAGTACGGCAGCCGCTCCCGCACTTGCTCAAAAGGAGAGCTTACGAGAATTGAATAAATCTAAAGTAAAGCCCAAACCGAAACCTAAATTCATAAATTCATCTCTCTCACTTGCTCAGCTATTCCAAATCTTACATCGAATTAGTATTAGTACAATAAGCCTCAATAGCCGAAGCAAATACACAATTACACAATTACAAAAAAACGCCATCTATGCAAACAAAGTAACCTTAAACTCCAAGCCAATTTTTTAAGGATCATTACGACCAGTTACTAAAGACTTTCAACCAAAATGAAAAAAAGCTACATCGCCAAGAGCTTCTGCTAAAAAGTGTGCGATGAAAACGATACAGCTGCACTTTCAATTTTATTGATAAACAAACTATAATATCGATGTTAGCTTTATTGAATCGCCAATGTAAAGGAAATATATAGGTATGACAACGCACTCAATTGGATCTCTCTCAAGACTATAAACATTGCCGTTAGTTAAAATCAAATCGAGAAGCTCAAACAGGTGAAAATCGGAATCCTAACTAACCTATCACAACCTTTCTCACCAGCCCTTTTCGACGACTCTCCAGTTTCCCTAGCCTCGCTGGCTGTACTCAAATTCATTTTAGCTTCCTCTCGATGCATATATAAATGCTGACTCATTTCTCGAAGTGCCCAGTCAGTCATTCCATCAGGCAAAATGAATCTACATTTATCCATAGGGCATCTCCAGGGTTCTAAGCCGCTAGGTGGTCTTGCGCCTTTTATAGGCGTAATTTCAATCGGAGCAGGACCTCGATGTCGCTTAATTTCCGGTAGCCCATCATAATCTATGTTTTCATCAGATTTGCTGTCTGTTACTTTCCGCTTCGTTATCCGTCGTGATTGAATCTTCAAAGCAGAATGTACAGTAAGTTCATCACAGTTTTCTTTCGAAACTCCTGCTAATTTTGCCAAAAAATAAGAAGCTTCTTGTTTAGCCAACAGCTCTAATTGCTCAGCACTAGGATTTGGCTTACACGCAGCCTCTAATTTCTCCTTATAATAATCACTCAAAATAATACTATTCCAAATTGTCGCATCAATTGTAGCCTCGGGAATCTTTGTAGGCTTGTATGTGACTTCTTCAGACGCGAGATTGTCCACTTTTTCTATCTCGGCTTCATCATTCATTTCATGCTCATCATTCTTCTCAGACGACAGGTTTTCAATATTTAAATACCGCGCTATATCAAAACTAGCAAGTGATATATTTTTATCTCGCTGTCCCATTTTAGAACCAGCTTCACAAACATGATTAGCTCCAAAAACTTCAGCCCTTATTTTCAAACGAGGATCAGTGGGCTTATTTTTCACTTCTGCGCTACTGTCCCAATTTTGCGGACGAAATAAATTTTTAATAAGACTTTCATATGTACTCGACACTTTTTTACCGTGATACAATGATAACAGACTATTTAGTCTACTCTCTTTTTGTTCTCTTGTTTGAATTATTGAAGTTGGCTCTGATGTCTCAAACAATGGTCTTTCCGGCGCTATATCTGGCAGTTTCGCTGTATGCCCTTGGTGACTTGACGATAACGGTACCTTTCGTTCGGAAGTCTCCGGTTTCGCTGTTGGAAGCTGATTAATAGGCACAGGAGGAGGAGGAGGAGGTGGTGGTGGTGGTGGTGGTGGTACAGTCTGTACGAAACTAGTCTGCGCAGGAGGATGGGAAATCTGGCGTCTCACCGAAGCACTTAAAGCACTCGTCGGTCTAACTTTGGAGGACGGCGGAGTTGTCGACAGAATATCACTTCCCGTGCCCTGGATTTTTGAAGTATATGCAGTAGATATGCTGTTTTTGTTGCTTTCAGCATCCGCATGACTGAGACGTCTTTCCGTTCCATCAATGTCCTTCTGTGATCCAACCAACTGTCCCCTGCCTTCATGCATAACCTTCGGAGGCGCTTCTTTTGCAGGTATTGCTTTTTTCTCTGTCTTGCCGATTTCGGGCTGCTGGGCTTTACGCATTTTTTTCGCATTGGCTTCCCGAATAGGTTTATAAATAGTTAAAACGCTAGGATCCATTGACGTCAATCTAGGATCCCCATCCTTATTGTGGAAAAATAAGTCTCGCGATTTACCAATCATCATCTCTGATCGTTTCTGTTGTACTCTCCAGCGATAATAAGGCGTGACTCGTTTGACTTGAGTATCGTTATATGGATTTGAGATGACCAGCAATGGTTCTAGAGAGCCCATATCATTCGCGTTTCTTAAAGTATCATCGTCTGTCACAAAATCCACTGCGGAAGTAGGTTTTAGCGATAGAAGTGGTTCATGCTCTGTGGCGGCTGTATTGTGCATACCAACCTGAGACCCCGGTTCAGAGGGCGCGAGCACAGATGGGCTTTTCAAATGCGAGTTATCGCCATCTGTAGAGGTTATCCGCCTCTTTGTGATTCGGCGAGCCTGAGTTGGAATCGCTGTGGTTTGAGCAGGAGAGTCAAGAGGCTGAGTGAGATGGGCTTCGCCTTTGACAATAGCTGGAGTATCGCCAGAGCCAGAAGACGGGGTGGGTATAGTAGTAGATTCAATCACTTTTGCTGCACCCGAGTCCGTTGTAGCTTTTGAAAGGTCAGTTCTTAACACCAATCTATTCGGGACTATAGTAGTGCCGAATTGCAAACCGTCAGAAGACTTTCTTGGGACAAGCGGCGGCTTGGGATGTGAATGATCAGGCGTCGGTCGAGGCCGTGGAGGCGCAGAGGAAGTAGGAGCCCTATTGGTTGTGTTTTTGAGTATAATAAAATCGATAAAGGGAGTATTTCCTTTGTGACTTGGACATGGCCGACCATCAATGAAATTGTCTCCGGTATTTTCTTCTGTGATGACACCAATCTGGCCATCCGCAGAAAGGATCTTCTTTGCCAAATTACTCTCGTCCTATAGTCATTGTTAGTATCATAAGATAAAAATCCTGCTAGACTAAAAAAAAAGCCTACAATAAACTCATTACGGATCGAGCGTGATACAACAGAGTTATACCATATATCACCAGGTTCTCGATTTATACAACATGAGATAAAAAATGCATTCTCAGATGATACTTTGATACCGCTTTCACCCTTTGACTGGAAATAAGACTCGCACTACATCTAAGAGATTTAGTACCACAATTACAAATAATGTGTGAATCAGGTTTCCTACCCTTGATGCAAAATCTTCTGGTAGTCTGTCGTCCGGATACTGTCTGTCGGAGTTGTAAATCTTTATGAAATCTAGATTTTTATACAGTTAGCCATAAGAAACACAAAGACATGCGAATGCTTAGAGCTTACGCCATAGTTTAGTAGCTTGCAATAGAGAATTCCAGTGATCTTTATATTCTTCGTGAGGAGAAGTACAAATAAAATTAGCTTCATCTGAATATACAAATATCTGAATGCCACTCATTGCATTTGAATATTCGATTGCAACTCTTTTAATTGCATAAGAAAAAATAGAGAGCTTTGTCGTGGAAACGAAGTCGGGTTTTGAATCTGAATTCATATGTTAGTAGTAATAGAGTAAAATTAAAGACGCGCTGCACGCACTTAGATCCTGTTGACTGGTATTCAAAATTACACCTGAACAATAGAATGGCTCACGACAAGACCTAGGATTCGTCCAATCCACCAAATCCCCATTCTCGTAGTAAAACACGCAATGACGTAAAACAGCAAGTGGCTTTCCAATTCCAGTTTTAGAAATCTTGGATTGCAAGAGATTGGCCAGAGGGATCGCGCGAGGATAGAGATTGGATCTCGCAAAATTCGTAACACGTAGGCTCATGTTGTAGCGCAAAAATATACGCAATTAGGCTGCCAAAGCACATACAAAGGCAAATGCGATCCTTATCATTCAATATGAGACTGGAAATACATAATACAGAAAACGCGTGAATTGACGTCGAAAATGATTATATTCGTACTTTCAAGACGCTTTCCGGGCAGTTTTGTAGACGTCAAGTCAAAAAGCTTTAAAATTCTCAATTCCACAGAAACAACCAGCAGTTAATAGCAGCAAGAAATTATCAATAATGTTTATTAAATATTTGCTGTTGTTGCCCGTATTACTGCGTTGAATTCGGCCCAAGAAGGTTCGTTTCTTTAGCACCAGAATTGGCTAAGCGGCGGGAATCATCAAACCCAAAGCCTGCGTGTACGTCTTCTTAAGCCGGGGCCGGTCCTGAGCAAAGCCTGGCTACTGTAAAGAAGTCACTTGGACGCAGGCTTGTTGCACTTTTTGCACTGAACAAGCAGAAATAGCAGCCTGTTAGAGCGTCAATAGGTCCTACGATATGATTGGAGGCTTTACTAAGCGTCTAGGGCGCGAGCTGAACGATTTAAAGAATAATCCGGCTGTTGGTACGTCGATCTGCTTCAAACAAAGGGAAGACACAGCTGTGGTTTGTTTTGTACTGACATCAAGCAGGTATATCAGTATTTCAGGCAGACGACTTTCGAATATGGCTTATTGACATTAAAGTCATGGACGAAAACCCGATTTACGCGGGCAAAAAGTTCCGGTTACAGTTCAGATTCAGTCCTACATATCCCATTGAGGCACCCGAAGTTCAGTTCGTGTCGTCATTTGGAGTAGAAATTCCTATACATCCACATATATACAGGTATCTTACTTATCTGCTAATATCTATTGATTTGTGCATCGACCATCTTGCTAACATTGTACAGCAATGGGCATATCTGTTTAGGTGAGTAGGATCATTTCCTAGAATAATCTTGACCACAGCTGCTCATACCCAAATAGATGTCCTCGGTTCCGGCTGGTCTCCAGTACAGACAGTTGCTTCAGTTTCCATGTCAATTCAATCCATGCTTGCTGGAAATGACAGAAACGGTAAGTGCTATCGTGAGATTGCACTCTTGATCCGTACTAATAGTCTGGTGTAGAACGACCGCCAGATGACGCCAGATATGTAGCACATGCGCCTATCAGTCCGAAAAATACCCGGTATGTTGTTTTTATTCGACAGCCGTATTTATCTTGGTCTTGCTGACAACCACACAGCTTCGTGTACCACGACGACACCGTCTAACCCCAGATTTTTCAACCCAACGTAATCTAGTCACATTGCAAATAAGGGCGCACTGGTGCGTGACATTGACACATCTCAGTTTGTATGTACATTTAATTGATAATTGGCGTTCGAGTGAAATATACAATTTATACATTAGCAATCACCAACGGTCTTCGTGCATATACTTGTCGTCGCAAACATGTGCTGTGCTCTATTTCATTTTATGCCATAAGCAACACGAACATTCAGTATAGTGATCATATAAATCTGAAATATTCATTTTTGTTTAGAGAATAATAATGCATTATATAAGTACTTTTAGATTACAGAAAACTCCGATACAAAATTATGTTACATATACTAACTGGCATATGCGTCACCAAGAAAACTGTTCCTTCTGTCATGTAGGTAAAAACCAAGCCCTCTATTCTATGTATAATAATTAGGGGGTCAGATTGAACTTACGTAAAATCTGGCATTTCTTTCTGAGTAGCTGCACGCTTTTGATGAAGATCTCAACGGGTGACATGGCGCCAGTTGATTCAACAGAGTCTAGATTGAGTTAGGATGTGGTTCTTTGTGTGATCTTTTTTTTAAAAAAAAAGCAGACTTACAGATGAAATGATCTCTCACGCGACCAAGCTTTACTCTGCCCTCGAATTCGGGATGACGGAGGACTTCTCTAGACACAGTATCCTTTCTCGCGTCCTTAACAACAGCCTCGCCCTTTGAATTGATAGAGACTACACCTTTGGGAAAACATGCCCGAAACTTCTTTGCCAACTCGCCGGTGATTGGCTCTCCGATGATGTCGATGGTAGGCAATAGTCTATAGCTGGCAGTGGCAACGGGACTGAACTTTGCGTGATCTTGACCGATTCCAAGAATGCCGTGCATCACAACTTCGATTTCTTGGCCAGGTCTCAGTTTTGCGATAAGAATATCCGGGTTTGTAGGAGCGATTCCTTCGGGAAAGTATTCTGCCTGACGACCTTGTGCCTCGTATACAATATCACGAGCATAGACATGTGCGTTGTTGTAGAGTAACTTGGGATCTGTGGTGCCTTCAGGAGCATTTGGGTTGGCTGTGCATTTTGCAGACAGCTGCAAGACCACGGTATCGTAGTCAGTGGGTTCAAAGTCAGGGTCGTCCTCTGTGACAGTCAGTAATCATGAAGCCGGTACGGAATAATGAGAGTACATACTCTTGAACCAGCGCATATAGTCTGGGTTTGCTCTGAGAGGAATGAGCCCTAATCTGTGAGCAAGAACTTCATCCTGTATTATCGAAGTATTATTTTCGATGTAGACGTATTCGATAGCAATGGTTGGGATTTCCGAGATCATTATTCGTCTGAAGGCGTTTGCGATGGAGGCATCGACGCCAATGAGATCAAATTCCGAGTTCAGATCGTTTAGATATTCGATATGAATTTTGAAGTTCTGCTTGTTGTTAGAACACAAAACAGCATTATGTATTTTGCAATTAGAAAACACACCTGCTTGAACTTCTCGAGACTCCACGAATGATCTTCGCCCGGGTAGTACCCAGGAAAATCGGTAGAGGACACCTATTCACGGTCTGTCAGCGACCTGTTCCCGGACCAAACAAAACCACAGTATAATCAACACACATCAGTCACTCTATCGTGCTCAATACCAACTCTGTTTCGCGGTCTTGTGTATGCCATTTATGTGTGCAGGTTCAAGTGACGCAGAAAAAATTTGAGAGTTCGATGGTAAACTCCCAAAAGGCATACACGTGATCTTTAATCCGGGTAATATTGTATAGCCACGTATGCTTTGCGGATATGCTGGGCCAATCGGCAGGATGCTTTTTCGGCTCACTCAGTCGCGGGTCTGCTTGAAAGCTGCTTTCGCAAACTTGCGCAAAAACAGCAGCACAGAATCCCCATTTTCCAGCGCAACAATCACGCAAAAATATGCTGCGGACGGCTCAGTTTATTCGCCGGGTGCCGGCGCTCAATTTTTCGCGTGTTCGCACCTTTCGCGCAGCTGCAAAAGCTCAAAACTTCGACGACGAACCGCTGTATCCTGGAGCGCCCGTGAGAGATTACGCAGGAACCCGTCTTGAGGAAATGGCCCCGGAGCTGCTCACGAACTCCTTCAACAAGCGTGCGTATTCTGAATCTGTGTGTGGGGGAGGGGGAGGGGGAGGCAATTGGCGCCGTGCTGATGCTCATCAAATACAGAAACCAAGCACGACCTCATCCAGCAAAAGAACAGAAAAGTCCGCGCATTCACCGTCAACTTTGGACCTCAGCATCCAGCTGCTCACGGCGTGCTGCGTCTCATTTTGGAATTGCATGGAGAAGAGATCATTCGCTCGGATCCGCACGTCGGTCTGCTGCACAGAGGCACCGAGAAGCTGATAGGTGAGTTGGGTGCAGATATCAATCCTGGCACCTATCAGGGCTAATAAACTCTTTTGCAGAATACAAGACATATCTTCAGGCGCTTCCCTACTTTGATCGTCTTGACTACGTATGCTGTGCTTTCTGTGCTTAATTCAACTCCGCTATCTACTAACCGCAGCACTCAGGTCTCCATGATGTCCAACGAGCAGGTCTTTGCTCTCGCTACCGAAAAGCTCCTCAACATCGACATTCCCATTCGCGCAAAGTACATCCGCGTTCTCTTTGCCGAGATCTCTCGCGTCCTCAACCATCTTATGTCGGTTCTCTCCCACGCTATGGACGTCGGTGCCTTGACTCCCTTCTTGTGGGGTATGGAAGAGAGAGAAAAGCTCATGGAGTTCTACGAGCGTGTATCCGGTGCTCGGCTCCACGCCGCCTATGTCAGACCCGGTGGTGTTTCACAGGATCTTCCTGCTGGACTTTTAGACGATATCTACATGTGGGCCACTCAATTCGGTGACAGAATTGACGAAGTCGAAGAACTCCTCACCGACAACCGAATTTGGAAGTTGCGAACAATCAACGTTGGTGTGATGAGTGCGGAGGAGGTTCTCAATTACTCCTTCTCCGGTGTCATGTTACGTGGTTCCGGTGTTCTTTACGACATAAGAAAGAACCAGCCTTACGAAGTCTATGACAAGATCGACTTTGATGTTCCCGTCGGTGTTAATGGTGATTGCTACGACAGATATTTGATAAGAATGGCCGAGTTCCGACAATCGCTCCGCATAATTTTCCAGTGCTTGAACGACATGCCTGCTGGTCCCGTCAAGGTCGAGGACTTCAAGATCAGCCCTCCTCCTCGTGACATGATGAAGGAGGATATGGAGAGCTTAATCCACCACTTCCTGCTCTTCACCAAGGGATACTGTGTTCCTGCTGGTGAGACTTACACAGCCATTGAGGCTCCTAAGGGAGAAATGTATGTGCTACCCCCTTTACATTTTTTTCATAAAGAATACCGTACTAACTAATTTGTGATAGGGGTGTCTACGTTGTTTCCGATGGTACTGAACGGCCATACAGATGCAAAATTCGCGCCCCTGGTTTTGCTCACTTGGGTGGTTTTGACCAAATTGCTCGTGGACATTTCTTGCCCGATGCGGTCGCTATTATCGGTACCATGGATCTTGTGTTTGGTGAGGTCGATCGTTAAAGAGTGAAGAGTGGCGGATGAAGGGTGTAGTGCGTGTGCGGTATTTCATTTTGATTAATGTACAGTGTGTTTTCATTTTGGACGGGCTTATTTTTTTCCTTTATTATTTCATTCATTAGTGTTATCAATTTTATTAGATTTTTTTATTTATTTATCATGCTGCCTGCGTGTCGAACTGCTCTACGGTGGAATTAAGGATAAATATGATCTGAATAGGATATAATCATAGATTCAAAATAAATCATATACAACATATAATCGGTTTTGTGTTCTAAAGTAGATTATACTCGCAGAATTATATTCTTAATGGTGCTGTGACGCTTAAAAGTAAACAATATACTGGAAGAGCTGCCCCGAGTTTATGTGCGTGTGTGAGCCTCACGGGCACTATTCTTCACGAACGCGTGCATTTTACGCGTCTGGAACTCAACACTGTAGTTAGTTCATCTCAAAGCAGGATAATAACATTAAACATGCCTATTTTAGAGAAATATCAATCTCTTCCAGGGTTGGTATGTACAGCATTAAATCAGTTTGTTTCTTTTGCTAATCTTTGATGTAAAGGATACTTGGTCTCCCGATGTATTTGAGACTGCAGATGATTCAACTTCCGGAAATGTATGAAGATGTCTATTGATATTTATTGGATATAATACTGATTCTGCTGCTATTCAATAGGAGTCTTCAATTGCTACCACTATTTCCGAAACAGAGAATGAGGATATTGATTACACAAATATATCCCCGGATGCAGCTCGTGAACGATTTTTAAACAAGACATTTAAAACGACAGATGACGATGTTAGAGAAATAGAATCTACAGATATGAAGATTAAAAGGCTTATGGAGGAACTTTCAGAATTATCAACAGCGATTAAAACTGAAAAAAAGAGTACGGCGGCGGAAAACGAAGACTTGATAAATAGAGAAAATCAAATAACGGACATGTCGAGAACGCTTAGTGAAATTGTTGAATTAAGAAATCCAGAGTCAAATATAGCTAGCATTACAAAGGCCTTGGGCACACCGGTAGCACCAGTTGCCCCTACTGCAAATCAAATAAAAATGACATCCACAGAGGTAGGAATCACCACTTTCTGTGTATTCGTGGGTACATTGATCTAACGTTTAGTATCTAGGAACCACCTCAAAAAGAAGTTCTCTCTGAATCAAAACTTTTAAGTCTTGACGCGCGTTTAGCAGTGTTAGAGAAAGCTTTGGGAAGTACAGCAAGTATAGCATTCAGTAATACGTTCAATACAGCAGTCTTTGACCAGCCTTTGATTCCAACAATACAATCACTTTCTCAAAAAATTAATACACTTACTTCGTCTCCCGAGAAATTGGAAACTATCATAGCGTCAATAACCAAATCAGCTGCGACTTCTGGGTTGACTAACATGAGTAAGACATCAAGCGGCAGAACACCTGCAGTCTCTAGTACAGGCGCTGATGATACAACTTCCGAAGAATACAGACACAAGATCAATTTACTTTTCGCATCATTAGGAAACGTTGAAAAAATGGTTCAAATAATGCCGAGCTTATTAAACCGTTTACGAAGTTTACAATACATTCACGCCGAAGCAGGAGAAGTCGTTGAGAATGTTGATGAATTAAGAAATGCAATGATATCAGCAGAATCTCAAGTTTCGAAATGGAGAAATGCTATTGATGGTGCGGAAAAAAAACTTGATGAACTTGAAGATCGCGAGAAAATGAACCTGCAGTCTGTTGAGAAGATGGTTAATTTACTTGAGAACAAAGTCAAGGCGCTGTAGCTATTTATCTGATTAATTGTGTCTTTATAGAATGTAGAATGGAAATACCATTCTTCATTACTTTGTGAAGTGTTTTAGATAGTGTGTATTGTTATATTGGCTCAAACGGGACTACCATTTAGAAAATTCCAAACCATATAGTGCCGTCTAATCAACAAAACATTCTTAAAATATTACAAACCTCTACAATTCACGTAAAATACAAAAATTACATACGTACATATATAATGATCATGGAGATCCTAGACTTTAACTCCTAAAAATAAGGTTTTCTTGTTTTGGTAGCGGCCTCACCTCTCAACCTTCCCGCCTCTAATCCACTCTTGCTGATGCTCGCGATCGTAAAATCGCGTCAACTGAAAGTCGTATATCGCATATATTTCCCTTTTTCTCTATATAATAATTGGCACTTATTATAGATTATTACAGGGGTAATTTGAGCGATAAAGAAATGGCTGCTCCGGCGGCAAAGAAAGCAAAATTAAACGACCGCTCGAATGGTTCAGGGTCAAAAACTACACAGTCAACGGAAAACAACAAGAGCATTGACAGATCACCTACTGGCACTGACAGAGCCAAGAATGAAATTGATAGTGCTGATACTGATGGCGAGCACGATGAAGAAGAGGAGGAGGAGGAGGAGGAGGAGGAGGAAGAGGAGGAAGATGAAGAAGGTGAAGGGGGGGATCAACAACAGCTGTACGAGGATTCAGATGGGACAAATGATGAGCCTTTTCTTTTCAAGATCATTTACAGAGCATCTTTGTCCAAAAAATCCAAAAAACGAGAATCAATTGGATTTAAAAACGAAGCTGGATATCCCATCTACCAAGAACCACTGGATACTTCAGAATATCAAGTCGAACCGAAAAATGTGTGGAATCAAATGCATTCTTATAAGAATTTTGTCAGTATGTATTCTTTCTCCCTTTGACACCTTGGATACATAAATACTTACAGTTTGTTTAATAGTCGCGGACGAGAAGTTCACGATTGGCGATTACGTCTTTGTCAAAAATGAGCAAAGCTCATCTGCGTCTACAATCACCGATCAAATGAGATTCTGGGTGGGAAGAGTCCTGGAAATTAGAGCAAAAGACTCGAGTCATGTTTACATTCGTATATTTTGGATGTACTGGCCTAATGAACTACCAGGAGGTCGAAGGTACGCTGAATATCGATATTATACGTGATTAAGATAATACTTATACTGATTTGGATAATAGACCGTATCATGGAAAGAGAGAGCTAGTTGCGTCATGCCACCAAGATGTTATTGACGCCATGACTGTTTCTACACGAGCTCCAGTTCATCATTGGACTGAAAATGAAGATCCAAGTGAAGAAACCCTTGGAGACTTGTATTGGAGACAGTTATATCTATCATACTCCAACGAGCTAATGGTATCTATTCACAACGCGTTCTTGAAAATGGTAAAGACTTGCTAATACTTCTATCCAGCCTCTTCGACCACACTGCAAATGTAAACGATTCTGTAATCCCGATTTCCCTATGATTCGGTGTCCACATTGCAACAAGCGCTTACATCACGAATGCATAGTGGACGATATACTCGACAGATACAGTTATGATATTACAAATGCTGAATTATATAAATCAAACAAGAAAGGGGGACACAATTCAAAGCGCCAGTCAGTGCCAAAGAAGGTATTAAAAGGTCTAGATAGTCCGGGATTTCCAGTAAGAGTTGAGATTACGGATAAAGGATTGGACGCTAAAGCAATTTATAAGAGCAAGAGTGGACAAGAAAAGGAAGTGCCAATTGTGTGTCTTGTTTGTAAGTCTGATATTAGTTGACATCGCATGTTGGCGTTTTGATTGGTGACTAGAGAAGGAGTTTGTGCTGCTTTTTGCAAACGTCTGGCGTTCTTTTTTTGATGATTCCAAGTTGATACCATTGTATTTTTAGGCGAGAGCCAAATCTGACTGTTAGGGTGGTAAAACTGTTACGTTTTTATCGTGTGTTTTTGTTTTTGTTTTTGTGTTTGGTTTGTTATTACAGCACTTCTGTTCTACCGTATAATGTATTTACGTTTATCATGCGAACGCCCTCTACAGCTAACTGTATAGTCACTAGCTACTTCAGCTTGAGAAATAAATCCTTTATTGAATTTGAATACAATCACAAATTAGCAATATCAGTATCGATAGGAAATGCGGAGACCAGGCCCTAACCCCATAGTCCCAAGCACGCAGATGGTGCGGCTCCTCGGCGTGGCTGGTTTCGAATCCGGCTGGTACTGCAACATGAAGTGATTTGAAGACCAGCCTCTTTAATTCTACTCTTACAATCTGGTGTATTTCTGTTTGTGTTGTTCATGTTGCGACAGTCTGCGTGTGTTTGCGTAACTGCGTGTGTCTGTATATTTGGTTAGGAGAAAGGAATAACAGCGCTGCGAACTCAAACACTTGACCGAGACGAGGACGACGGCAAAATACTCATTTATCATCAACAAACATAGACCAGCTAGATTTTCTACGACAATGTCCGGAGCAAGCCTATCTGGGAAAGTAGCAGAAGGATTTTGCTTAGAGCTGCAGCTTCAGGCGCTGCACGAACACCCCGAACCATGTTACGCCGACGTGCTCTTCTTAATGCCGACACATACGGGAACCAAGCCAGTAACTATTCCATTGCCTGCAAGAGTATGGGCTCATTCTGCTCTGCTTACTGTAACATACTTAAAGCCACTGTCAAGACTTGGAACGACATATTCATCGACGAATCAGCCCGGGAAAGGTCAGCTCCCAACAAAGACATCTTGCGGGCTGGAATACACTATAGTCGAAGTCACGTCCGAAATGGATCTGGTTGTGAGGAAACTTGTGGCCAGCTGTTATCGTCCTGTCGTTTTACGAAATCTTTGGGAAAAGAAAGGCGGCAAACGCGAAATGCTCGTGGCTTTAGACGAAAGCTTGCTGCTGGCTTGTAATGCAAATATCGTTCAAGCTCACGCAACCATAGGTGAACTTCCTCCGGAATCATCTGATTCGTCTTCAGTGTCTGCAGTGATTGCTATTCCTGGTACCGACAAAAGTGAAAGCGGATACACAACTCCTGCTGAACGTCATTCTGAGCTTCTATCTGGATCACCCCTTCCTTCGTCCCCGTCATCAGCGTCAAGTATGACTGGCTCTCAGTCGTATCAAGGTGACATGACTCTTCTACTCGAAGGTGGTAACGTGAGCTTCAAAATCCATAAATTTCTACTTGATCTCAGAGCACCCTATTTCAGCACTATGTTTCGATCTGCTTTTGCTGACGCATCACTATCCGAACACACTCTATCCTCTGAATACTTCACTCCACTCTCATTGGCTGTTGTTGCTCAATATCTATATTTGGACGATGCGGATTTGCTATTTTCTTGGAAATGGACGGATTTCTCGCGATACATCGTGTCAACTAAGTGCACGAGCGATATTAATGCCCCTTCGCAAGAGATATTTGACATCTTTGCAGAAGCACTTGTATCGGCTAAATTCTTACAACTAGAGTCTTTAGAAACTTGGATCATTCAATGCCTGGCTAAAATTGGGCATGGATTTGCCTGTTCCGGCGCTCAATGCACTCGTCTTCTTCCAGGTATATTGAATCTTGGCCACCAATACCAAATCCCTGAATTGTACGATCCGTGCCTGAGTTGGCTGTCGAAACACAATAACGTGTCGGTACTGTGGAAGAGAAATCTACTTACACTACCTGACGAGGTTTTAGAGGATTTGGTATCTGAAGTACAAGCTAAGGTCTCGCCAAAGACTGTAATCACGCTTTATCTACGGGTATACAGCCTGCAGTTAAATACTGCCACGTCGATTTTCCGCGATGACTGGGAGGATAAACTACTTACACCGCTGATTGATTTTTGCGCCGAATACACCGCAGAGTACTTTGCGCATCCTCGAATAGTCTTTTCAGTGGCACGAGCGCTGTCAACGACGTCATACAACGCGATGGAGAATCTGCTGCTGATAGTAGTGACAAGAAAAGTTTGCGCGAAGAATGCTACGGCCATTTGGAGGGGAGATGAGTGTTTAGCTAAACTGATACCTACTTCGCCAATTATGGAAATGCTTAACGCGCATGTGCTAGCATGGTACACAGAGCACTGGCGCGAATTAGTGCCACAGTCCTATAATGGCGGAGTGAAGGTGAAGGTCGAGGACTCTCAGCTTGGGGAAGGACGAGAGGAAATTCTTGACTTTAGCCAGTGGCCAGACGACAACGTTCACAAGCTGAGTATTCAGATTAAAGTTCCAGTAGCGGATTTACAGGCCCTTCCGGAAGCAGCGCGCAAATTTGAGCATCGAAAAGAGCTTTGGATAGAGAGATTCCGGGTTGAAGAAGCCAACAGGCTGATGCGTCGGATCGAGCTGATGCGAATGGGTGAGGAAGAGCGGCGTCGGTCAGAGCACGTTTAACTCTTACCGACAATATTTTCGTTTCAAGAAGTTTTGTTTACAGTTTGATTACACGTGTGTACCCTTTTTGATCTTTGCTTTTTTTTTTGTTTTATTTTGTTTTGCATTCTGTTTGATGGGTGTTATTTCGCGGGTGCGATTCGAGTTCGGAGTAGTACTTGGTGTAGCAATGTTTTTGTTTCGTTTATTCAAGGCGTGTCATGTCTTATTTCTTTCTTTCTGTTCCAGGGCAACAATTTTAGTAGTAACAATAGAGTAATAGGGAGGTAATTTATAACGTTTGTATGGTGTTTGTGTATATTATTGAAAACTAGCCAAGCTGAGCTTACGAAAACAAACGAGAAGATTAGGAGCGGGTAAATCTAAATTTGGCTGTGGCGCGATTTGTTTTTATTTGCTCCAAATTAGGAAATGTAATTAAAGTTGCCACAGTACGTGCGTGACTCTGGCTTTAAATAGCAACATCCGTTCTATTGTGGCCAAATCCGGCAGCTGTGTACTATTTTTGGTAAATAATATATAAAAATGGCTGTAAACATAAGCAGTAAACTTATGAATAGACAGACAGTTTGCTTCCAATACGCTATTTACTCGAATCCACACGATAGGCAAGGCTGACTTAGTCGCGTGCGAGCGATGTTGTGGGTTAGGGTGATGAGAGAATAGCCGAATTACAGTTCTCGGAGGCTTTTCCCCTTTGCTCGTTCCTCCACTTTTCTTCTCCGCCGTCCCTTTTTTCCCTCTTTTCGCCCTTATTCTTTATTCTTTTCATTCTTTATTTCTATTGCGCTTTGCACATTGTATTGCGGGTGTTGCTGTCAGTTACTATGCCGTCTTTATCAATTGTTCCAGTGTCCTTCGCAGAACTTAATTCGCTCTCGCCTCTGGACGCGCTCGTGAGCTCGAACAGAAGACTTCGTGTGTCGCCATCTTCAGACTCGTCTCTTTACTCAGACGCGTCGAGACGCGTGCTGGCTGTGCCGGGACTCGCAACATCAAAAACAATATCCTCCACAGACACCGCGTGCTCCAGTATCGACCAAGAAGATCTCGGAGCGCTGCAGTTCGCGGACAACCTCACGCCAGCACAGCATGTAACTTTGGGAGTGCGTTTTTACGAAATAAACCAACTTGAACAAGCTGCTTATCACTTTCAAGCTGCTGCTCATGCGCACCATCTTCCAGCTATGATTTTATACGCAATCTACCTCCAACACGGCTGGGGAGCAAGACCAGATCCAGAGCAAGCAAAGTTTTGGCTCAGACAAGCAACTGCCGCAATATCAAAGCAAAAGACATGTCCAGTTGATGTCACTGATATTCCGCCCTCGCCATTGCCATCAGCGACTTTTGCCGAAGAACTAAGTCGAGACATGATTCTCAATACTCCTCTCTCAAGTCCAAGGTGGAAACAACCACTAGGTCCTGCTGCCTGCGACTTGGGAATGTACTACAAATCCCAGCAAAACGACAAAAGTGAAATCATGGCTCTTGCTTGTTTTGAAATTGGTGTTCAGTTAGGCGACGCAAAGTCAATGTGTGAAGCTGCTTTGATATGGTCAAAAAATGGTCTTGGCCGAAAGAAAGATTTATACAAAACTGCTGCGTTATATCGACAAGCTGCTGCTCAAGGAACTACCCTTTCTAAAACTGAATGGATATATAAAAACAAGTACATGAAGTTCTCTGATGCTGCAGCCGCTGACGCAGGAAAGAAAAAATCGTTCTTTAGCAGGCTCGGTATAAGTTAATCAGAAAGTCCTGTTTGAATTTTATGCATGTTTTTATATTTTTTTTATTTCTTCTTTGCCTTGCCGTTTAAAGGCGTTTTTTAATGTATAGTATGGTATCGTGTTGTTCTACGGATTGTGTATTTTATTGTAAAAATATTTCCTCATGTTGGATTTTTGGTACGTGTTGTTGTTATAATATCCGGTTTTGGTGTAAATTCTATGTTTAAGGATTTTTTTTTTTTTTTAGAATAATTAACCTCTATTTGTCTTTTTATCCTAATATTTTGTTAAATTGTTTTGTACAAAATTGTAAATGATTAAATTAATGCATTTATTATTTAACTTGAATACAAAACTAAAATGCAATCCCATACCTAAAACTCCTAATTTTTCATAACCCAAGCAATAACAAACAAACTATCTTAAAACCTTGATAACATCTTCGTTATCATTTCTAGCTCCCTTTCCAACGTATCCGCCAGTATTCAAATTATCAGGCATACCGCTCATCATTGTATCATCAAATTTCGCATTTACTTGTTCACCTTTTGCTCTGATTCGAATAGCTTCACTAAAGCTCCATTTAGGATGAACTTTCTCACATTCAGGACCCTTTGGACAAAAACCCGCTAAGTAAAGCTCACAAAGTGTTCGTCGAACATGTCTCTTTGTACATTCTGGACCTGATTTGCAAAACCCTCGCTCGTAATTTGGACATGGAGGAATTCGCGATTGGGGATCAACATGAAGATATAAACAGTCTGGAGATTGAGTACAGAATCCATTTCTGGCAAAAAATGTACACTCGGGCATTTTTCGTAGATTATACTCATGCAAAAATTCGCAGGCTTCTCCTTTTTTACATAAGCCTCTCAACCAATGCTTGCATACTACTCGATTAGGAGCTGAGGGCATGATATGTCTATCTGGACAAGCATTTCCTAGTTCACATTTTCCTTGGATATATTTCTTGCAAATGGGTCGACTTGGATCAATCCCAAATTGGTATTCTTTTCTAAGAAACGGTTCAAACGCAAACGTAATTTCAAGTTCAGCTTCTGGTACTAAAGCCTTTTCAACCAATGTCTTTGGTCGTGTAACCGAGCTGTTTGAATATGAGTGAGCAGATGAAGATGCCGTCTTAACAGTTGCTCCTGTAGACGCAGCTCCATCACCGATAGCTTGTGTACCATTCTGACTGGCTGATACTGAAGCAGCAACAGCCATCATAGCTGGAATTCCTTGAGCGGATGAAGAGTGCATGAAATTAGATCCATTTTGCCATTGTTGCTGGCCCTGATATTGTTGTCCTTGATCTTGTCCATAACCACCATAGTTGCTATTATATCCACCTCCAATGCCTGATTGCCCTTGATTATAAAATTTCTGAGTAGCTATTCCAGCCATGTCTTTCTGCCTCCTTTTAAACCAAACGTATTCCTAATTTCTCCACTGTTGCTGCTGATAAAAAAGATTGAAGCGGCAAGTTCTCCGTTTTTGAGAAAACAGCAAAATTGTATAATAATCAGCAATGGTCACGTGCTATTGAGGTTTGTAATAAACTTCCAACCTTCGTCAGAGCATCACCACTTTATTCTACATCTTTCGATGATTTAATGATTTAATCCTCTTTCTAATCGTGTTTGTTAAATGCGAATACTGAAAAGAAAAAAAGGAATGCGAACATGCCATTAGTCGAAATTATTTCAAGTGCCACGACCAGTGTGAGAAAAGTTGGAGTAGGCCGCAAACGCGCTATAGCAGCAAATAATCCAGCAAATGCCAAACCTGCAGATACAGCAGCAATCAGACGCGCAATTGCTAGAAGAATAGTGGACCTCGAACGTGAAAACTACAATGATTTGGTGAAAATTGATGTTCCTCGTTCGACATTGAAAGGAAATTCAGGAACTGGGCCATCTGCTTCTGGTCGAACACCGGCTGTTCGTAAAATATTACAATCAAAGAAAGTCTTGCAGAATTTATTCGATGAAGATGATTCTGGTGCTAGTGAATTCACTGCTGTAACAGCGGGTCCTTCAGTGTATCCCAGGCGACATATATGCAGCGTATGTGGTTATTGGGGACCTATTACTTGTACAAGATGTCATGCAAGATATTGCTCTTTAGCTTGTGAAGACACTCATCGTGAAACTAGATGTCTTAAAATGTACGCATAATCATTAATACAATGTGGAAAATGGAGTTTTTGGCATACTATTTGGGCGTCTATTTGTTCTTTCAGCTTTTTTTTTTCCTCTTTCTGTTCTCGCATTATTCAGCGTTATTTGATGTGAATATTATATGTAACTTTCAACTATAATACAAACTCGATTACTCTTCATTTCCTGCTGATCTTCGTCCCAAAAAATGAGGCGCAATTTTCTGTAACCATTCCAATTCTATCGGACTAACGTTTCGAGCATATGCTTTTGTAGTAAATATCTATTTTATCAAGTTAGTTTCTCATCATAAGTATTCCTCATAAAATATCGCAACTAACATATTCAGTATACATCACAGCCTCAACTTTCCTACCAAAAATTGAAGACGATGGATGAATGTTAATACTCTGTCCAGTAGCTATTGTCTTGAATGTTTTTCCAGGAAGTGCAAGTGCTGTATTAGCCACATAACCTTTTAGAAAACATTGTAGAATCTTTTCATTCAAATCAGTTGTAACGTAACCACTTCCTTTTTCGTCGTCGTCGTCGTCATCGTCGTTGTCCAGATTTTCATTCACGCTGCCGTTCTTTTGAGTCGCTTTCAAATATCTCTCTAATTGCTTTCTTACATCCTATAATAAAAGGTCAGTTAAACGTTGTCAAACTCAAATCAATTAAAAGCATACCTCAACATTTGACATAGCGCGAGCATTAATGTACACTTCTTTACACCAATCTCTCTTTTCTTCACTATTTTTCAAACTTCTATAATGCTTGATATAATTTCTCAAAACAATCAAATCACCCATTCCACCACTAGCTGTAATAAACGGCAATCGCTTCTCATTGACTTCATCTCTTTTATCAGGATGTGGATTCATTATAAGACTCTCAATAGACAAGCATGAAACAATATCTAGAACAGAATCACTGATTCCCATTTCTTGGGCTTCGAGAAGAACCACTGATAAATGAGGCGGTAATGGAAGAACAGCCATTTTTCGACCTAGGTCTGTAATATCTCCGTTATTGTCTAAAGCTTTAAGTGCATATAACTGTGTCAATGCCGACATAACTATTGGAAGGTTAGCACTAATTAAAGTAAGGCAGAAAAAAGGTACTTACTAGCTCCTTTTGTCGGTCTCTCAAACCAGCTCCATCCCATAACATCTTTCACACCAGCAGATTTTAAAGTCAGAAGCGGGAAAGAGACATCACATCTTTCAATTTCAGGTTCACTTTGAGGCCGTAATCCCAAATAATCTTCTTCTGTGTATAATCTATAGCATTTTCCTGGCCCTTCTCGACCAGCTCTACCCATTCTTTGCGCTGCATTCGACTTTGAAATAGGCATCGTAAGCAAACTATCTAGACCCAAATCATGTCTCCATACTTTAACTTTATGTGTACCACTATCAATAACATATCTTACACCAGAGATTGTGAGAGAGGTTTCTGCTATATTTGTTGCTAGAATAACTTTTCGTTTGTTGCCGGAGACGGCATCAAATACTTTCAACTGCTGTTGTTGTGGTAAAGCTGCGTATAAAGGTAAAACGACAATCTATCGATAATATTAACACATCTGATCACAATCAGATAAACAGATAAAAAAAACAAGCACACCTCTGGAACACCCTTAGGCATGCTATTAGCAAATCCATTAAGCATATCCACAGCTTTATCAATATCTTCTTGCCCAGATAAAAATGCTAAAATATCACCAGTAGCTTCTCCAATGTTAACCTGAATAGCAGTCCGAACAGTAGCATCCACAACATCCTCAACGGGTTTGTTAAGATACATTCTACTGACAGGAAATCTTCGCCCTTGAACATATAAAACTTCCGCATCATTAAAAAACCTACTAAACTTCTCAGCGTCTAATGTAGCAGACATAATAACTAATCGTAAATCCTCTCGTGAATTGACTAGGTTTTTTAGAAATCCCATCAATAGATCAGTAATAATCGTCCGTTCATGTGCTTCGTCGAGAATTATAGTGGTATAACGCTTTAGTGTCGGATAAAGCATTAATTCCCGTAATAGCATACCATCTGTTAAGAATTTTATCCGAGTTTGCGGACTAGTCGCGTTTTGAAATCGCACAGTGTATCCAACCTATTTGAACATGATTAGCGTATATTCCACTGGATTTTCTTCATGTGTATTTTCACGTACTTCGTTTCCTAATTCTGAATTAGTCTCTTCAGCCACTCTTTTAGCAAGATTAATGGCAGCAACTCGTCGAGGTTGCGTCACTGCAATTCTTTCATGTCTTCGGTCCAAAGACCAAATGAACTGTGGTATTTCTAAACAGCAGCATCAGGCTTTATTCACACATAATGTAACCAATTAATATTGCACTCACGAGTAGATTTTCCACTTCCAGTTTCACCAACAAGAATCGTAATTTTATTTTTTAAAAGGCGGTCGAGTATTTTACTCTTTACTAAATTATTCAAAAAAAAATTCTTGTTAGCATTTGGTAATTCTCGAAGCACACAGCTTTTCTTTTTTTTCCCTCGGTATTGCTGCAACAAAACACACCTTCTATAATAGGCAACTTCTGTGCCTTATTATCCATGTTTAAAGACACAATAGCAACCAAGTTTGATCGCTACAATTCGATATTTAGTCAAGAGTTTGCCGGTACCTTAAGTTTTTCGGCGCGAATATTGACCTACTTCCAAGCCGCACCATCGCGGACTATCGATGGACTATATTTGAGATGAAATATCATCCGTCACATAACAAGGTAATACAGCTCCTTAATACTACAATTCAAGGCATGAACCAATTGAAACTGCCCAGAAAACAGCTATACTACTATTATAAAATATAGATACAAATATGAACAATTCAAACCAGATAACAAACTAGAACAACCAAACCGCAGCGCAATAACACAAATGAAACAGAGCTATTTCAGCCAAGTCTAACCATCAATCTCCATGCTCTCATCTCCCGCAGTCGATGTAACAGTTTCTTCAAAAATATCGTACGCCAGAGGCTTTACTGTAGGTTTAGACTTCTCCTTCAAGTAAGCTGTGGTGCCACGCGCAAAGACATAAGACTTTTCTTTAGTCGACCGCTGGTTAGGAGTACGGTAGTTTCTGTAAAGAATGGCGGGCTATACAATGCATTAGAATGTGTTACAACTTAGTTCTTGTGGGAAGATGCTTAAACATACCTTGTCAGTCTCCATAACACACATATCAACATTGGAACCAGATCCAAGCTAGAATAATTCAACAGTTAGCTATGTGTTTCTTTATCCACAACAACGCAAAAACATACATCGTTCCAGATACCAGCCTCAATGGCCTCAGCACACAAAGCCATAGCTTCCTCTTTGTTCATCGACTTTGTCCACTTTGATTCTAGAGTGGCCATAGCAGCCATTGAACCAGATCCAAGCGAGAGATAGTATCCAACATCAGTAGATCCATGTGCGTGAATAGAGAAGAGTTTAGGGCCTAAAGATTAAACTGATGAGTATGCGATAAAACCAGACTCTTGATCATATAAATTCATACCTGTAGGGTCGCATCCAGCAACAATGAGGTATGCACCAATATGTCCCTGATACTTGAAAAGATGCTGCTTTAATAAAGTCAGACAAGTAACGACTCTCGGAGATCGACCAGTGCTCATAGAATGAAGTTCGAGAGTGGATGAGATTAATTGAGTGACGAATTCCTATAGCCAAGTAAAGAGTCAGACATTATTGTTCTTGATACACAATTCATGCAATCCAGTTAACCTACACAATCAGCAGCTGTTCCTGCACCAGCACTATTGATTTCAATTTAGCAATCCAAAAATATAACATAGTAGCGAGATCAATATATGCTTACCACCAAATGGAAGGTGCCATACGATGCAACTTCTCGCAATTCTTGTCAGCGACAATGTCTCCTTCTGTAGCTCTGGTATCCGCAGCAATCTACAAAATCATTCAAACACATATCAGTCAACCTCTTCTTAATAATAACTCCGCAATAAATGACAAACATACAACAACACCGCCGTCGAATCGACATCCAACAATGGTAGTACCTGTCGCGGTCGCAGTAGGCACAGGATATCCCTTCGCCGTCAGAAATTTGTTTCGCTGATAGTTCTCGAATGAAAATCCACCCATTTTTAGTGTATTATATATAATGTAGTAAGATGTATATATCTTGTTTAGTGACTCTAAATGAGTTTGATCTGGTTTATAATGTATGATAGAATGTTCCAACCTGAGGAAAGCGAGAGCGCGAGTGGAGACACAAAACCCACCGCTTACATTTTGCACGGCTAGTAGCTGACAGATCACATCAATTTGGTTATTGATTGTTGTTTTATTTGGTTTACAAATAGTAAAATACAGTCTTTATATACTAGACTATTATAAGACCTTATATGAGAGTATAAATACAAGCTACAAGGCATTAGACGCAGAAAGCGTATTGGCGCAGTCATAAGCTCACACGATAATACCAAATAATGCACAGCAAATATATTACACAACTACTGTATAGACTATATCTAAACATCTGATGTGAAATCTGTAGGAACATTGTTGAATGAACTCTCGGCCTTCTTTGTCTCCCAGAAGAGTTCATTAACGTTATAATTGCCGTGATATGTCCATCCCTTTTCTTCGACGTGGTAGAGGTTGACTGAACCACCAGAAAATGCATCACTATAATGTACGTCAGAATAATAAACACAATATCCACCAAGCAAATAGTATGACTTACCGATGAGTAGCAGCCAGAATGCTTCGCTTTCCTAAAGCAAGCGCCTCCTCAACAGTCAGATCCCACCGATATCCGCTATCCAGAACGCCATAAGCAAAAGTCTGACCAGAACCAACACAAAACATGTCTCCCTTCAAGCGAGTTCCATCACTATCCACGTAGAATATAGCTGGATCGCTCTTTGTATAACCACAAACCATAGTACCCATCGACAGACCCATTCCTTTGTAGCTGTATACCAGGTTTGAGAGGATTTTGCTCGCGGCCGCAACACTGATACGGCTCTTTTCCCTCAGTTCGTGAATACGACACTGAACACCCAACCAAGTTTCCCAAAACTGACAGTCAGCAGCACCACCAGCCATGGTACCAAGCATGTACGGGTTAATCTCAATCACCTTCTTCACGGTCTGCGAAGCAATCCAGTTACCGGCAGTGGCACGCGAATCGACAGCAACAACCTACAAAAGACATGTCAGATCAGTTTGTATTCACCGATAGCACAGGATACGGAGAATATAAACATACGATTCCTCCTTGAAATCTGAAGGCTAAAGTAGTCGTTCCATGGGCAATTTTGATCCGAACATCAGGATTTGTTGCATCATCTGTGTGCGCCCGCAAAAAAGCAGTGGGCTAAACATAGATTTAGTACGTACGTTCCTCCAATAAATCAGATCATATATATGTATATATAAATATATATATATAAAAGTACGTACCTGTGAGATAGGCGGCAGACTCAGCATTGGAACACCAGCCGGCGCCCGAATATCGAGCATTTCCTCTTCAGCCAGCATTTGCTCATCAAACTCAGGTCTCTGAGTGTATTTATCAACAATTGCATCCATCGTGTATATCAAAAAAAGATCAATGGGGGAATTGTCGTTATACAAGTAGTCTGCAGTTAGAATGACGCGGAACTGTTAATAACACACGGCTTAGCTGACTTGCTCCCAGCGAGCATAAAGCTCAATCACTCAGTCACGGTTAAGTATCAGTCACGTGAATAAGACGCGCTGCTCGAAGCTAAAGTTTTGAGGTAAACAATACACACATCAGTTCAGTTATTGCCTTGAACCTCTCTGGCCACGTCATTTGAATACTCCTTGCTTTCTTGGATACAGAGTGCGATAAGTTTTATTGTGCTTTTGTGCTAGAAAATGCTAAATGAGTGCCGGAGGGCATGTCAACATTCCGGAGAACAACCTTGCATCACACATAGCCTGGCTTGTGTCGTCCAAAGCAACGATTCCACAGGCAAAAGACGTCTTTCAAAGCATTGGACATATTGAAGTACTTGCTGGTGCAGCAGCTCGGCTGATTCCTGCTGCGGTCGAAGATAAGGACCACTCCGGTGTGTCGCAGTCGGTGATGCCACCTCGACCGCTGCTTTCACTCGAAAAATCCTCTACACCAAAGCATTCGCCTGCGGAACGCGTGAATTCGGCGCCAGATGTTGGCGCATCAGAGGCAAATCAGACATTAGCGACTACTGATAAATGGCAGTCATATAATAAGGGGCCATTGACGCCTGCTGATACGAACAAGCAGCGAGGTTCGGGTACGTGTTTTATTTCCCGTAGTACGCGAAACTTTGGATTAACAATAGGTTACAGATTTTGTGACGCCAGCAGCTAAGCCAGTGTTTACACCTAATACAACCGCAACAGATGCGATACTACTCAGTAGCGATGATGACCTTGACGATTTCTTACCAAAACCCGACGAACGGCGGCATCCTAACGCGTCGCCGCGGAAGCCACCTAGCAAGCGTTTGCGTCCTTCGCCTCCGGAGCCTTACGGTGCTTCGCGTACGAACTTTGAGCGCCAAACTACTCGGATAGAAGCAATACGCGTTGAGAAATCCAACAGCTTTTCAGTCACAGATTTTCTGGACGACCGATCCAAAGTTGACGAGACGCAGGTGCAAGCTACTTATATCGGTGAAATCCCCGATTCTGAAGATGAGATTGAAGATAGAGGAGAAGGCGGTGATACCTACGACGAAGGAGATGGATTTGTAGTTCCTGACTCACAGCCTATCGAGTCTCTTGTTGAGGAGAATAACAGCGAAGATCTACAGGATTTGTTCGCAGACGACGATTCATTATTGGGAGTTGAGGATGCAATTGACGAGCCAGCAAAGAAGAAACCACTACGGCCACAGCCTAACATTAACGCTTCAAGGCGAATCACTGATTTTGCTTCTCCTGTACAACAAATACAGACGAGAATACTGTCGACAAAGCAGCCTACTCCGAGACAACAATTACCATCACATGTTCAAAGTACGCCAACGCCAGTGCTACCTATTGATTCTGCTGAGATACACAACTCCAATCAAAGGAGGACAACAAATAATACTAGTACTCCACCCGTCGGCCCGTCCCCGGATATCCCATCCTCTGAACTATCCAAGAGCGTTTTTTCTGTAGACGACTTGGATATAGACGGCCATTTTCAAGGAATGACAAAAGACGAATTGAGCGATGAAGTTCTCGACCTTACAAATACTCGAATGCGATTGACTGAAAAGCGTCTCGAAATCGCAGAAGATCCAACGTTAACTCCGGCTTTGAAAGCTGCTAGAAGACGACGACTTGCTCCGCATTACGACCGTACCTGCAAGCTTTGCGATCGTGGTAACGAGCTTTTAATGCAGCTGAGAAAAAGCGGCGCCAGTGCTGTTCCATCAAGGAATCCGACTCCTGAAGCAATCGAGAGAGTCGTCAATCAACCAAAATTACAAAACAATATAGAACAAACACAGTCTGTGGAATTGCACACTAGCAGTGGGTGTATCGTCACTGAAATTTCTGGTAGTTATTTTAACGGAATGGATTCACTTCCGGAGCCAGATATAGATTATGCTGTACAGCAAGCTGAAGAATATGGAAACAGTATTCACGAACTTGCTAGTCGGTTTACTAACGCCGATGGAGCTACGAGCAAATACTTTAGTTCGGCTATCAAAGAAGCGGCATCTGCCAATGATAATTTTGAAGATGATGGATTCATTGGAATGCATGACGTTGTCCCTGGCGATGACTTTGGCTCTGATTACCAACCTTGTCTACCGGTTGATGGAGATTCCAGAATTGTCTCAGCAGACAATGAAGAGTGCTACGACTTTTCGGACGATGACGATATGGCAGTGTATGAAGAAATGATTACAATAGAGGATGATTCCGAGGCTGTGATTGTGAATCCAGCGAGACAGATGGCGCACAGTGGAAATTACGATAAAAGTGATCCCGAAATGCGACATCCATGGTCTGAGGAGGTTTGTCAAGTTTTGAGTAATGTTTTTAAATTATCAGGTTTCCGACATAATCAACTGGAAGCTATTAATGCTACTATTTCCGGAAAAGATGTTTTTGTGCTTATGCCTACTGGCGGAGGAAAATCTCTTTGCTATCAGCTACCAGCCCTGGTTTATGGTGGTAAAACTAAAGGGACTACAATTGTCATTTCTCCGTTGATCTCGCTTATGCAAGATCAAGTTGCGCATCTAGTTCGAAAGGGAATTAACGCAGGAATGATAAACTCAAGAGGTGATGCCGAAGATAAGAAGAACATGTATCGATTATTAAACAGTGGTGATCTTTCTCTGTTATATATTTCCCCCGAAATGCTAAATACTAGCGGGCAGCTAAAATCCTCTATTTCGAGGCTAAACCAAAATGGTATGCTTGCGCGTATTGTAATTGATGAAGCTCATTGCGTGAGTTCATGGGGACACGATTTTAGGCCTGATTACAAAGAGCTTGGAGTATTTAAACGAGAGTATCCTAATGTTCCAATGATTGCATTGACTGCGACTGCAAATGATCGTGTACAGTTGGATGTGAAGCACAATTTGGGACTAGTGGATCCGGCATTTTTTAAGCAGAGTTTTAATCGGCCAAATCTGTTTTATGAAGTCAGAGAAAAAAACAAAGACGTTCTTCCTGAAATTTGTGAGCTGATGAAGATTAAGTACCCAGGAAAATCTGGAATTATCTACTGTCATTCAAAAATTTCATGCGAACAGACCGCGGAAAAATTACAGAAATTTGGTTTACGAGTGACGCATTATCATGCCGGCATGGATCCAGACGAGCGAATGGACGTTCAGACCAAGTGGCAAGAAGGTCGTTTGCAAGCGATTTGCGCTACTATTGCGTTTGGAATGGGTATTGATAAAGCTGACGTACGATTCGTCGTGCATTATACTTTACCGCGAACTTTGGAAGGCTATTATCAAGAGACTGGTCGTGCTGGACGCGATGGTCATTACTCTGAATGTATTTTATATTATGCTTATAGAGATGCGAGCACGATGATGACTATGATAGATCGCGATGATATTGATTTTCAAACGAAGGAGAAACAACGCTCGTTTCTTAAACAAGTTGTTCAATATTGCGAGAATAAGACAGATTGTCGCCGACTTCAAGTCCTTCGGTACTTTAACGAGACGTTTGACAGCAATGAATGTCGTAAAACGTGCGATAGTTGCAAAGCTGCGAACGCCAGTGACTATGAAAATCGGGATATTACAGATATTGCTAAGGATATCATTCGAGTTGTGCGTCAGCTGCAAGAGTCTAATGTGACAATGTTGTATTGCATTGACGTTTTCAGAGGTGCAAAGACTAGCAAGGTGCAGAATGCAAGGCACGATAGCATTGAAGGTTACGGAGCAGGTCGCGGTTTAGAGCGTACAGACACTGAGCGTATCTTTCATCACTTGGTTACGGAGGATGCACTTAAAGAAACATCGTCTGTTAATCGTGCTGGATTCGCATCATCGTATCTACGAATTGGAGGAGCAGCGAGTGCTTTCTTGTCTGGGTATAGAAGATTGTCCATGCAGTTTCCCAAGAAAGGAACAAAGAAACCGCGGCAACCAACAACTCCTCGCGTCCGCGGTCCACGGACGATAGCTGCAGAAGAGTCAACTGGTACGGTAAGTGCATCAAGTACCACTACGAAGAAAACTGCAACGCGAAATACAAAGTTCGCTACGAAGACGGCTAAAGGCGGATTTCGGAAAGTCAGAAATGCTGCGCGATATCGAAATACTGCTCGTCGCACAAAGACCTACTAAATTAATGCGTGTCCACTGAACTTTGAGTAAGCACTTTTTACATATGCAGCCCCTTGAGATAAATTTACTGACTGATTTTCCTGCTAGTGAATTAATTGATAGAGTAATGAAATAAGGATGTTTTTGTATGATATTGCTAATATGCATTTGTTGTAAAATAGGAGGACCGGCATCAGAAACAATGAATTTTGTTACAGTTTATTGCATTATATTGCTACATTGAAGAGAGAAATAAAAACAACCCATCAAAAGATAAATGGTGTGTTTATGTTTACTTTGTATATCCCCAGTTTGCCGATAGAATTCAGGGGTAGACTATTAAGTGAGGCGGTGCAATATTTGCCGCCACAGAGACTGCTGACCGATAGATAGAGAAGAGTGGCTGTGCAAAGCAGCTTCGAAGATTCGGTTTCGCGATAGCAGAAAAAGGCACGGCTGCGTAAAGTAGAACCAACCATCTTGTATTAAGTTATCGTCTCCCCGTCTGTTTTTGCTATAGTGTGCTATAATAGTAATCAATTGCATATACTCAGTCGATAGCTGCAATTAGATCTCATCCAATTTGGTAATTTGAACATATATACTCAGGAATATATCATATCACCAAATACACAATGGCACAATTTGCATCTGATTTATGGGAATCCATTTTCACTCCCGGAACTACTCCAACTCTCGTCAGGGCCACACATTACTCCTTTGCAGCCCTGATTGTCACTCTTGTTACACTCTGCGTTACAACTTATAACAAGCACTTCTTCTTCTTGACGGCTATTGCTTGCGGTCTTTGGGGTGGCATCACTTGGTTCATGACTGAGCTGGAAAAGATGAAGGAGGAGATGGCTAAGCAAAACACACCTGTCACAGGGGGTGACGATGATGGTTATGAGGAGATTGAAGAAAAAGAGGAGGGGGAAGAGAAGAAGGACAAATAAATTGATGCTGTAAGTTATTCAATTGGCAAAATAGGGAGACCTCAGAGACGGAGGAGGCGCGAGAGCTGAAAAATTGTTCGACTCGACAGGTGTTACAATGTTACAAAGGAGATTAGTGACTTCCTTATTGACTATGGCGTACACATGTTGGAAAACAGCAAAGAAAAAGCAGTACAGTCTTCGCAGTAGTGACTTTTGTGATTGTTAATCTATTATAATATTTGTACATAACGTTTATTCAAAAATTATACAGTCTTCATTCTTACTCAAACTCAACGAGAATACGTCGAGTCTACTGTGTGAGTTTGAGTGTTCTTTTCCTAAGCTTCGGTAACTGAAGGAACAATAATATCATTCCCGCCAGCATTAAGCAAATCCAATTGTCGCAATGTCTGTTCAGCAACATCCAATGCAGCAGTAGGTAACCCAGCTAATCTAGCAACATGAATTCCGTGAGATCTATGATTCACTCCTTTTCTCAATTTGTGATCAAAATATAGGCCGTGTTCGTTCTCAGCCAAATCCGTACAATATGCAGCAGCGTGAGGGAAACCTTTAATCATCTCTCCTAAATCGTGGAAATGTGTCGCAAATAATGTCCTCGAGCGATTGATATAGTACAGATGGTGTAAGGCGGCAAATGCAATAGCAAGTCCTTCCATTGGCGTTGTTCCCCTACCAATTTCATCCATGATTACGAATGAGCGAGGGGTTGCTTGCTTTAGTATTCCAGCAGTCTCAAGCATTTCAACCATAAACGTAGACTCATCGCGGTATAGATTATCAGCAGAACCAACTCTACTGAATATCTGATCAACAATACCAAGTTCAGCAAAATCTGCTGGCACAAACGAGCCCACTTGAGCAAGAATGTTTATTAAAGCGTTTTGACGAAGGAATGTGCTTTTACCGCCCATGTTTGGTCCCGTGATAAGCCAAAGACGTTCATGTTCATTTAAAAAGCAATCATTGGGCATAAATGACACTCCTTTCTTTTCAAGGCCGTATTCAACAGTTGGATGGCGACCTGCAACTATATGATGTGAAATTCGATTATGTAGAATAGGTCTAACAAGACGGCGTTCACGCGCAAATGTAGCAAATGAAGATGTAACATCTAACTCATCTAAAACCCTTGCATTTTTTCTGATCGGAGCCATACGGGCTACTACTTGTTGTCGGATATCGTTGAATATTTTCTTCTCCTCTAATCGAATCATCATCTTGTAAGAGTCAATTCGACTACCAATTACAGTCCACCGCTATATAAAAGTTAACTCAAGCACCTGTCATATTGAGTCATAGAAGATAACTTACGTCTAAGTGGTAAGATCGTGTGTTTTTTCGAGATACAATACATCTCGCTTCGGTATTACCATACTCGGTCTCAACTTCTTCAAATTTTGTCATATCTTTTCCCGAAACATGAATATAGAATCCAAGGCCAGGAGCCCACCGAAGATCGAGCGTTGATGCATCTAATTTGTCTTTTAAATTTTTTTCCATTTGATCCCTCTCCTTGATTGACTTTTCAAGAGAGTTATGAAGTCTCATCAGTGTCCGGGAAGCGCTAATTCCTTTGTCAGTAAATTCTTATAATGATTTGCGTCATGCCGAGAATACATACTTGCGCTTCATAATCTCCATTGTCTCAATTGGGGCACCCTTTCGAGTCTGAGCCTTTTTCTTTGCCGATTTCTTAACTTGGCCGCCGCTATTCAAATCAGCAACACCTTCTTCTAAACTTATCAATTCATCAGCTAATCTCTGTTCTTCTGCGCTTAAATGACGAATAACTAGCTCTTGGTCAAATGCGTTCATAATCAAATGTTCTAAATCACCCAAATCAGTCAATCGATCAAGAACATGTTGAAGAGTAGGTATGGCAATTAAATTTTCATCAACTGTTCTTTGAACATACTCTTCAAACATTTCTTGAAGTTTTGAGGTATTTTGAATGGATTGAAGAAGTGAGATCATATCCTCTGCATCTCCACGACCAAGAGCAAGGCGTTGCACAACGCGATGCGCATCATGAGTTCGCTTTAAATATAAAATTACCATCTGGTGAAGATGATTGTCATTCAGAAAAGTCTCCACAAGGTTCTGACGTTGAATAATATTTGGAATGGATGTCGCAGGGGAAGCTAGATCACATATTGTTAGTTCCAACACTTAACACTAAAAAAAAAATGGAAGAGTAAACTTACATAGCCAATCGGATAACAATCGAGTACCCGACTTGGTAACAGTACGCTTGATCGTACTCAGCAAACTACCACTAGTCAACTGATCTCTCAACGTCTTCTTAATCTCCAAAGCACGTAATGAATTAGCATCGATAAGCATATTCTCAATTGGAACTCTGCGAACTGGCACTTGCACTTTGATAGGAGTACCTGGAAGTTTCTCTCTAATATAGCTGAGTAAAACCGCACATGAGTTTAATTCATCATGCGTAAGGTCTTTGATTTCGTCAGCAGCATTTTCTTCAGTTTCGAAATAATCGTTCCATTCAGCTATGAATTTTTCCCGCTCTTTACGAAGTTCATTCTCGTCAAGATCGGATATTTGATTTCTATCGTCAACCTGTGGGAAATTTTCCAGAGTAATAAAATATTGCTGTTCTTCAAGTTTTCGATAAATATGTCCAGCAAGGCCATCTTTCAAGCTTTTGTCTAAAAGAATCTCACTAGGTGAAATCCTTGCAATGTCACTGATTAACGTTGTATTTGAACTCACTTGGGTGAAAAAATCACCGGTAGAGAAATCCAGCCAAGATAATCCAATATGAAAATGTTCCGCGTCTAAGTCATCCATTCCATCAGATTGCGCGTCCACTGCATTCTCCACAGGTCGAAGATGAATTGCAACGATAAAATTATTCTCCGTCGGATTCAGAAATTTCTCATCGATCAAAGTTCCAGGAGTTATAATCCGACAAACTCGACGAATAAACATATTACTATTCTTCCTATCAAGATCATCTTCATCTATGAACCCTTCGGGATTAACTAAATTCCTTGCAAGTGCAGCTTGCTGCGCAGCTCCAGGTTTAGCATAAATATTCGGAAACTCCTCACTGATTGCAACATATTGATGTAATTCTTGTACAAGTATCTTTAAATATCGATCTAAGTTCATAAATGGGAACCCGGCCATAGACACAGGTCCGTGTACTGTTTTCTTTTGCGCTACTCGTAAATTCAGCAGAGGCCCAAATTCTTCGGCTTGATGAAAGTAAAGCTATTCATACGGTCAACTGGGTTCATTGAGTAATGCCCAACAAAGCGGATGCTCTTACCTCATAAAAAGATCCTACTCTGGTCAAAACAACACATTTCGGTAATCGCTCAATATTGTTCAAAGCCTCTTGAAGAACGGTAGGATACGTCTTGCTAACAGGGTCAGCATCGGCTAATTCTTCAAGCGCATTGATATCAACCGCGGGTTCTCCAATATAACCTTGAAGGATTTCGGGCCTTTCAGTTCTCTTCGTCTTCCTCTTTTTAACCGTACTTTGGTTTTTCTCGATTGGCGAATTGGAACTGTCTTTCTCAAGACTTGATTTCGTTTTCTTCTTCGCGAATGCAGCAGTGGCGAGAGCGCGACTGGATATATATATTGACCTCTTGCTACTTGTATTAACTAGTTTTTCTAATCGCCAATTATCCAAAGATATTAAATAGCATTGAGTATTATACAGCCTTCCAGTATAACCACGCAAGCTCTGAAGGCTCCATTTGATGCCTCGGTTCTTCATTCGTATCGAGGCAGAGCAACGCAGAACGTGTAACGACGGCATTTTTACAAACACCCCAATCTCAATCTAGATGACCATATAGTAATTTCACCAATATATTGTATAACAGGTGGCCACAAACAATGTATGTACCTCTTAATAATTCATCGATATTGTGTGCAGTGTGCGATCTATTTGAACGCGTGGGTGCTCGCGCTCGAGTAAACGCGGTTTTGAATTACCCGGGTTATATATCACGTGGAAGTTCTCATTGGGTAAGGGCTTTTGAGAAGTTGTTCCGAGAGCAGCAATTTGGCAATGAACAAGATATAAATGAAATGGAATAACAAATAGACTGAAAGACAAGGAAAAGTGAACGGAAGAATAAAGTAATAAATGTTTCCGACTCCTTCAACATCTCACGTTGACTATGATCAAGTCTACGAACCAGCCGAGGATAGTTTTCTATTTCTTGACCTGTTACAGCAAGAACTTTCATATCTCAAATCTCGATTTTTTGATCTATCCAAACTTGGATCTCCCATGTGCTTAGAACTTGGTCTTGGAAGTGGTATTGTCACTACTTTTTTCCATAATCACATCCTCCCTGAGGCATTGTTCGTTGGTACAGATATCAATCCATACGCATGTAAATCAGCGCTGCAAACATCCAAAATGAATAATGGTACTAGATATTTTGAAGCGTTAAGAACAAATATTTGGGACGCTGTTCGTCCCAATTCAGTTGATATTTTACTATTTAATCCACCCTATGTACCAGCAGATAGCATAGGATCCTACGAATCATCAATTAAGTCAGATGATTGGCTTGATTTCGCACTATTAGGCGGTGAAGATGGCATGCGGATTACAAATGTCGTATTAGCTCGACTTGAAGATATACTATCGAAAGAAAGAGGCGTTGCGTATATACTATTTTGTTATAGAAACAAGCCTGATGAAGTCACAAAATATATGGAAAAGCGTGGCTGGATTGTACATAAAGTCGGTGAACGAAAAGTTAGATGGGAGATTTTAAGTATTTTGAGATTCTCTAAAAGCTAGTAGTTTCCAACAGTTACAGCTTTTTAAAAAGATCTTCATGGCACATGCATTTGCATCGGGTACTGTAATAGTTTGGCGTTTTGGTGTGCGCTAATAGTTTTTATATATTTATCAAGAAAAAATTTACCGTAACAAGGCTCACAATCACACCAACCATGAAGAGAATTAAAAAGCAAACAGTAAAACAAAAACAAAAACAAAAAAAACAAGCAATCAAATGAAAACCAAATACTCAAATAGTGAGATACCCTATCAACTCAATACTCGTTTGTCATGGAGTTCCTGTTCTCCTATGTTCTTTTTTTTTGGGCCGTTTTGAGGTACGATTGCATATGTACACCTAACATCGTATTTACCAGCTTGAATATATAAGCAAAGAAATTTCCATTCTCCTCCCACCAGTATGCATCTGCATACATAACAACTCTGCTATCTTCCCTTTACGCAAAGATATCTGCATAAATCTCATCCTCTAAAGCAGCAGTATCAGGGTTTCCTAAACTGAAATCGCGTTCATAACTGGTGATGCTAAGCTTACTAAAAAACTCCTTCAATTCAGAAATGCTTGCAAGTTTTTGTCCTGTAAGTATCGGCTTTCGCTTAGTTTTGTCAACTAATTGCGTACTCTCCGGATCACTTGCCATTTCGGTCTCCATAGGAACGCCCATAAGAAGAGACAATCTGTCAATTAATGGCAAAGGAGAGGCTTCAGGTCGTGGAAATGCCGCTTCAAGGGTATCCTTGATAAACAGCCAATAATGCCTAATATAAAATAATTAGTAAATAATCTCCGATCTTTCGAAGTAATAAACACCACTTACAATTGGAATTCCTCAGGACCCAACACAAGAATAGTATCAAGCAACTTCCCGGCTGCAAATACGCTCTGCAATTTATTGTCCCGCAAAGCATTGGGATCATCGTTTGTCAACTCAGTGAAAATGGTACTAAGTTCAGTATAAATAAAAGTCCAAAATGGCGGTAAATGTACAGGCGAAGTGCGTAAAATGATCGCTCGCAAGCACAAGAAAACATCACTGCGAATTGACTCTGAAACAGAAGAGCTAACTAATTCAGAAAGTTTATCAAGAGTCTCTTTGAGGTTTACAAGGAACTGATCGGTCTCTCCACACATATAAGCAAAGGCAACGCGTCGCAGATTTAGTCTACGAGCAACTGATTCTTGATCTGACCATCCAAATAGTACATTCGTGTTTGAAGAATGCGCCGACACGCGAGAGATCAGATCAGGAATTCGTTCCTTGTCATTGCTGAGCCACTGCCGAAGAACGTCACACCATTTGGGTCTTAAAGTATCGGAAATACTGAAAAACTTGTTGTCATAGTAAGCGTCAGTAACGGAAGCCTTCCATGCCTTTTGCGTGTTCGGAATGCGCGAAGTCTGATAAAGAACCTCAAGAACAGGCGCAGTAGCACTAGCGGGAAAACTCTTTGATTTGAGCGCTGGTGCAAGCACACTAGTGCCGATGATTGTACAAGCAACTGAGACACGATCTGACTCAAGCAAAACCTTTTGTAAATTTGGCACAATGATAGCCAAAGCTCGGCAAAGTTCTTCTTGAGAAACCTTCGGTTTTGAACTATTAGAGGATTCCTTGTCAAGATTCGTAGTAGCAAGAGAGGGGAGAGTCTGGAACGAACTAGCGGTACGAAGCTGCTGGGGTTCAGCAGCTTGAACTAAAGTCACAGATGATGGCGACAATGATGGGGCCTGAGATGGGGGGTCTATATCTGACTCGGAGTATTTGTCCTTTTCCATGATTGATGTAGAAGCCAAAGATTCAGGAGACGTAATTCCAGTAACCTGCCGCGAAGCCACCGAAGAGTTTAAGAGCTTTAAGAAAACATCCTATATTGCCGATTAGTACTAGGGAATTTCTGTAAAGCAAGAAAAAAAAAACCTACAGCCAACTCCTTTCGCAGTCTCCTTTGCTCGCCAAAATTTGTCAAATCTATTTTGCTTCCGATAACAGATATAAATACCAAAATATTAGGAAGAACATGTCTGTAAAGGCCAATATTTGCTTGAATATCCTTGACAAACATCATACAGTCTATCCAAATCTCCTCAATGGCATCATTCTCGAGTGAACTCACATAGTCAACAAGGAATTCAACAAGCTGGTAATCAGATAAATCAGTCGTCAATGTAGATCGATACGACTGCTCCAATATCATTGGATTTATACGACTGTAGATCGCATTCAGAACATAAGGGAAAGTTAACTTTGGCCGAGATCCATCAAGAACATGTAACAGTTTAAAAACTGGATAAACCCTGTGAATATCAATCAACGTTTCTAAGCTTTCCAATGTCTCAGACAGATAAAGCCGTTCAAGGATACGTCGAGCACGGTACTTCATTCGCGAAGAGATGTACATGTAGGACTCGTGCGAAGCTGAATCGGGCTCATTCTTGGCCCCCTTCGCAATCTCCTCACCCCAAAGCCAAATAGCGTGGCATATTCTGATACAATCTTGGAAGCACAACAACACAGTAAGTCTGTTGTTAGCTGCAGCACTACGAGCCTGAGGAGACTCGACAGAAAATACACCTGAGATCACAGTTCCAAAGAACCCAGGCTCGCTAGGTGCCTTGGGATTGATTGATTTTTGTTCTTCATCTAAGAGTTTGTCATGTGCAGCAACCAACAAGTGTTCCAATCCATGCATTAAAGCAAACAAAGCACCTTCAGAAGCAACAGCCTGTGTTGAATCAGACGATCTTGAGCCATAGACAACCTTAAGGTCTTCAAAATTAGTATTTACTTGAGAGCAGAAGCACTCAACAACTGGAATCAGAATTTGAAATAAGACGTCCCAAAAAAATGGTAGACAGTCAATCAAAAACTTGACCCATGAATCTAATACTGGCTGATTTTCATCAGTCGAAAGCCCTTCAATAACGCACTGAATCAAGCTAGAGGTGGGTGATCGCCCGTCGCCTGCAGAAGATACATCGAGCGATTCACGCAGTTTGATGACACTATCAGGATGTATCTTTGAGTTATCTGTTCGAACGTTTCCGTAGTTGACATTAAGAGTACGGAAAAGAACATCCAAAATAAGCGTTTGAGTATAAATGTCATTCTTGAAAGTGCTAGATGATAGTCTTGAAGTGAGTGCTTGCTCAACAGCTAATTCAGGAGACATTGGACGATCCGGGTTGGTTAGAATAACGTCAAGAAGCTGAAGAGCTCCACGTAAAACCTTGGACAAACTATCTTGCAGTTGCTGAGAACTATCTGGAGGAATGTCGTACTTGAGTGTTCTCAAGATAACTCTGATAAAAAATCCTCTATACGAAGGGTCACCTTCCTCAAGACCAATGTGTTGCAGAAGATTGCTCCGAGAAGCGTCAACGCTTATCATATCTGTAGCTAACGAGGCACATAGACTAGATGGGCCCATATCGAGGATATTGGTCAGGGTCTTCAAGTAGTACAAGAACAGCTCAAGGTCGTCATCTTCGCCAAAAGAATATACCTGACGTCTCAAGAATGGTAATTTCAAAATTCTCGAGACCAAAATTCCATACAAGCGATTTGTCGTCGAAGTAACACCAAGCATGTCAAGCCATGCCAACGAAACCGATCGTAAGGGGGAGTATTTGTTTTCTAGAGAATCCAGGACCAGCAGCAATGGACGCGTCAAAATAGCCTCAAAATTAGCATAATCCACACTATGTGCCCACAAGTTGATAAAAGCGTATCCAGCATTAGGATTTGCACTAGCGTCAGCGACGAGGTTTGAGATGGCAGCCTCAATTTTGTGATCTTTGCATTTGCTTTGGAGGTCCCAAAGGGAAGTGACTGATTCGACGTGGAACTTTCCTGTGGGTTTGCTAAGATATCCCCAATGCTAAAAGAACAGCTACTGTCAATATAATTCCTCGCAGCTAATAAAATATCAGTTGCTTACCAATTCTGTAAAATTACGGATAGAAACATCAACCTCTTGCCTTGCCATCCCGTTGCGTTCAATTACAACCCCCAAGAGTCTAGTGGCGCCGTATAGAACCTTGAAGGGAACATGAATGCCCGGCTTCAACGAAAGCAAAGCGGCAACCAAATCATCATTTTTCCATGTATTTTCTCCCGGAATCTTCGACAAAAGATTAACTAGCATAATGCAAATGTCGCCTGCATCAGGATCGAGAACTTTTAGGGTCGATGTGCAAAGCTCAGCGGTGGCGGTTAAAAGAAGCCATGAGATCGTAGCAGGGAGGAAAGGTGGAGTGGATGGGTCGTCATGAGACCGACTGTAAAATTGAGAAATCTCCAGCACAAGGTTTTCAGAATCGAAAGTGCTCAGGGCAGACTTCTCAGTGGGGAGCAAAGCACGGGCGGGAATTATGTCTAACACTTCTTTGGCGAGGTCTAGCCATACCTTCTTATTGATCTCAACGCCCTTTCTGCGCACAATGAATAGCACGGCAAGAATCAAAGGCAAATGAACAATAACCATCTCTTCTTCACGAACATTGAACGTCTTCATGATGAAAAGCAAGAGATCCAAATCGTGGTCATCGTTTATTAAATTGAACCCATCTGACCAAATGCTACCCGCTTCAACACCATCAAAAAACGCGCTCGCACTTTTGAGAACTTCTTGATAGTCAGCCTCAGATTTGGCTTCAGCCTTGTATCGTCGAACACTACGGACAATTGGTAAAAGTACGCTAGGAATAATGACTCCACCAACTTCCCATCGATCCATCAAACTGAGAGCGATCCGGAATGGCTTTGCACGAGCAGCGGGATCAGGTGAATTTGAAGCTATCAACTCATTCAGGCCATTTACTAATGACCTGATACCAAATCGTTGAAAGTATTCTGAGCGACTTAATTGAGGAGTAATAGGAGGATGGTCAGGAGAAGGCTCAGGGCCCAAGAGCCAAGTCCATAATCGTCTATTGAGCGACATATCGCGACGTAAAACAACAGATGATGCAGACATCATTAGTAGCGTCAGATCGTGGGGCGCCACTAAAATTTGTATAGCGCCGCTTTGAAGCTGGACATTGCGAACAAGTAGCTCTAAAAATCCTCGCTGAACAAGTACCTGTTCATCTTCAAGACCTTTTCCAAGAGCTCTGACAAGAAGGCCGGGCTCAGGAGTGACAATGGCTTTGAGATCGTCAGGAATCGCCTGCAGAAGCTCTTCTTTGGTCTTGTCGTTTGGCGCTGAGTTGATGGCGGGAAATTTTCGCGCAGCATAGATAGCTGCTCCCAAGCGGCGATCTGAAGAGCTCAAAATGACGAGGAAAAAGCACTGCCAAAAGTACTGGTCATCGTCGATGTGAGTGCGGAACTTGTCGATCAATGCTAAGACTGCGGTGAAAGACTCGCTGGTTTCGTCATCGATACCTGGAAGCAGCGAAAGAAGGAGCGGTCGCACAATTGGTCTGAGAGATACGGCGGGTAATGGAAGGATGTATGTTTCCATGATATGAATTAGATGTGGCTATATCGCAGTCAGACATTGAAACGAGGATCTATAGAGATGAAAAACGTACCTTGACGTTAATGCTGGCGTAGGCCATCAGTGGCAGTAAACCAGGGATCCAAACATTAAGCTCGCGAGCCAATTCCTCTTTCTATAGAGAAGTGTTAGAGATTTGTCATTTGGAAAAAAAATATGGTGTCAGCAGGGATAAATTACGCCTAGCATGCCAAAGATATAGCCATAGAGTTCAAGGGCCTTTTGGTGTACACCAGAGGGTAGATTAGGATGGAGCGATTGCGCGAGACGATTGGCTATAATTGGAGCATAAGGCACTTGCTCCGCTGTGTGAGATTGGAGGGCCTACCGAGACGCAGATCTGTTAGCGATTAAAAAGCGGAGGGAAGGAGGACTTAGTGGTAAAGATACCCTGAGAAGCTTTCCTAAGAAGGAAATATAATCTGCCCATTCTTCGACGCTTTCGAAGAGAGACAGGGCGCGATCAATGTTTGCGGCATATCGCTTGAATTTGGGATCTTTCTTGCGGGCGGCTGGATGGAGGAGGAGTTAGATGATTCGGGAGAGCAGCGGAATGGCGCAGTGTAGTGTAGCAAACACACGGCGGCACAGCAGAGCACAGCATAGCACAACACAGCACAAACTCACAGTCTTCAGACTTGGATAGGATGAATGGCAGCGGGGAGATTGTCTGCAGGATGGAGGAGGTTGATGGAGCCGAAGGAGCCATTGCTTGCAGCTCTAGAGTGCGTGCGTGCGATAAGCAGCAGCAGCAGCAGCAAAGATAGGAGGAGATGTGACGAGAAGCCGGAGAATGGGCGTGACAGAAGGATGAGAGACAGGCTCGGAGAAGGTGCTCGCGTGGACCTTTCCTTTGCGGACGGAAAATACACGCACGATTTCGGCCAGGGCGAGCGTTGCTAGGCGCAGAGGCTCAGGAAGCGTTGCTTGGGTTTGGACGCCGCTTATCGCACTCTCCCGCCTGCCTCTCACTCTTCTACGCCGTGAACACGACCGGATCTACCCAATTGCGCGGGAATTCGCAGAAATAGAGACTTTGTTTGCACTCGGCACTTCCGCTTTGCTATAATAATTTGCTGCTGACATCTATATATTGGTAATCGCTGATTCAGCTGCCACTCTCATCTTCGCGCCATTCGTGCTTCCTCCATTGTCGCAATCCAAGTAATTCCCTACGGTTTTAACTATATTTATAACTGATAGAGCATCTCTCTCCCTGTAATCTCTTACCGTCACCGTTCGTCTACAGTTGCCGCCGCCGCCGCCTCCGCTGCCGCTGCAGCGCTTTCTGTCGCTAAACCAGACCTAGCAATCACTCTGCTAGGTTTAGGTTTCCCTCCGCGCAATCAGCCCGCTTCGTCTCCGCCGTCTGTCGCCTCGGCCATCGCGAACCGAACTGCGAACCCAGCCCATTTTCGACTCTCGCGCAGCTCTTCCTTGACCAGACTACGCTCCACCACCGCCTCTCTTCTGTCTGTTGTTTTGTAACCAGGCGGATGAGAGCCTTTTCGCATTGATGGCCGCCCCTCTGCCGCCACAGTCGCTCGACGAGCGCCAGCTCCTCGCCGTCACCGCTGCGACAGAGCCGCCCGTCCTTGTCGACGACCGTTCGCTCGCAGTCGTTGACGATTACATCCTCTCCCAGGAGTCTATCGAGCAGTTTTCGAGGTCGAACTCGCCTGGTCCCGAAAGGCAGCCCGTTCTGCCTGCTCTTCCATTCGCGGCTGACCTTGTCAGTCTCTCTAAGGCGTTCCCCATCCGCCTGCAGTCCAGAGCCACCACCGCCCTCTCTTCCTATTCCGCTCCTCCCAATCCCCCTTCCGTCGGCTCTACCTCGACTTCCGTCTCTTCTTCTGTAACTACAAGCGCTCTGTCCACCACTTTCTCCGCCTCTCCTGCATCTTCCGTTTCGTCTGCTCCGACAGTGAGCACGGACTCTAAAGGGCCAAAGTTTGGCTCGAAATCAAAACAGCCTCCACCTGTGACGTCGGTCGTCTCCTCGGTGGGCACTCCTGATATCAAGTCGCTTCTCGGCCGCATTCTGAAAGATCATGATCCTTTTGGTCGGCCATATATATCCACATACAACAACGCATTTATAGACGCAGAAGTAGACGATGACTCCATTACAGTATTTGACGACTACAGCGTTGATGCTGATAGTGCGTCTGATAACGACAGAGACGATGATGGCGAAATGGATCGCTTTCTGACTCAAAAGAAACAATACTTTATTCTCTCCTATGCCGGAAAGCCAATCTTCTCTATGCACGGCTCAGATGACTTAATCTCGGCTCATATGGGAATTATACAAGCCCTAATCGCTGGATACGAGCAGCCATCAGAAGACAACGTTGTTGTCGACACAGTCCCTGATCAACTGCGGTTCTTTACTGCTGGCACTACTACATTTGCCGTTTCTGTAGAGGACCCATTAATCCTTGTCGCCATCAGTAAACTTGGTGAGACGGAGGGGCAATTGAGGACTCAATTAGACGCCCTTCATACGCAATTGCTATCTGCGTTGACTAAAGCTCAAATTGTCAAGGTTTTCAAGGGACGAACAAACTTTGATTTACGAAAACTTCTTGGTGGTACGTCATTCTTCTCTGTTTGGCGTCATGCGACATACTAATCATCTATTAGGTGCCGAAACATTCTTACGTGCATTGACTCGCGAAATGGCATTCGGTTCGCCAGCGGTTTTATTGAATGCCATCGAATGTGTACGATTGAGAAATAGTGTACGCGACAGGATCAACCTCGCTTTACTCAAAGGTCGTACGTCATCGTTACTCTATGGTTTAGTCGTAGCCGACGGCCGCTTGGTTAGCGTCATTAGACCTAAAAGACACAGTTTGCATCCCCCTGGTGAGTTTCCTTTCTGGACCAATCTTTATCATACAGCTTCTAACTCAAGTTTTTAGACCTCCAAGTTATATTCTCCATGCTTTTTCACAATAACACGTTCCATGACGGCAGAGAACATTGGATTCCAATCTGTCTACCTAAGTTCAATAATCGCGGATTTTTGCACGCCTACATTGTATTTTTCCGACCAAAAGTAGCGCTCGTTCTCATCAGTGCGAATAAAGATTCATTTTATGAGTTGCGGAAATCGAAAGAAGATATTCTTGAGAATTTCGGTCAAGAAAACTGTTTCGCGCCCATTGATTTGGCTGTTAGATTAGTTCGTTATCGAACGGCTGATATTGGAGTTCCGGCAATTCAACATTTCCTTTACAAATCCCGAGGAAACGTTCAATTTACAATGCCGAATTTTGAGCCACATTTTTCCGATCGGAAATCTCAACATGAGCTCATGCTACTCTATCGACGTCTGCATGCCGCTATTCATACTCGGCATACACATCTTAAAGTTCTTTATGTTAGTCGTGGGAATTGGGTTGCATTAGCTTGGGCGACGCACTCATTCGAAGTATATTGTGTTGCGAGTGCTTCAACTTCAAAAGCCACGCTTGCACAAGGAATGGATACGATTATTGCGTGGGTCAAACGTGAAGAGAGTCGGCTCTTCATATCTAATGGTGCTGTAAGTGGTCTCTCATTTTCTACCAAAGAGTTCTTCTCTTCTCTGTCCTCTATTGCGATATACACATGATGGATCGATTGAATACTGTATAAAAAAAAGTTTGGCATTTTGTTTTTGTTCTTTTTAACGGCTCTACATGGCGTTTTGTTTCCTTTTGTCTCCTTGTTTGTAAAAACTTGTGTTGGGATTGCGTGGGATACACTGTACAGAGCAAAAAATTGAGTTAAGCTAATAATGGCTATATGAGCCTCCGTTTCTGCTTCTTTTCGGGTATTTTTGTGTCGCTGCGAGTCAAACAATTGCAAAAAAAAAAAAGGCATTGTACATATTATGATGTAGATGAGCTGTCTCCGACTTTGTACTTTATATTTACCCTCTTATAATTTTTGGTTTTGTCTTCTGTCTTCTTCCTTCTTTTTCGCATGCATCTTTTGTGTATTCCATGTGTGGATTCCTTTCGATTCATCGGTGTATATTACATATAGGCACGTGGTTCTGCTTTCTTTCTGAACTGTCAAGGCTGATATAATGCATTCAGGTATTTTAAAAACTTTCCAATTTGATCATTCCCTTCCTTCAGTGCAGCTATTTTCAGTTTCTCCTTATTTCCATCCTTTTTGTTGCCTTCCATTCTTTGGTGGTCTCTGTACTTTGGCAATGGGTAAATTCTTTTGTTTTGAATTCTAATGCCCTCGTCATGATATTTTTTCTGCATTTTTGATATTGTTCACCTTTGGGGGCATTCAGAAGAACTTGTAGTATATTAGAATTCGCCTTGCTTTTTTGAATTGTTTGTCTTCTCATACACCCCTCTCCTTCTTCATCTTTAGCCGTTTACTGGTAATATTGTTTGTGACAACGACGTATATTTTATACGCGTCTTTTTAGTCATGGTTGCATGGTGTTGTGTTTTCTATTTTTCAAGTATGTTATTTTACTGTCCACTGAAGGAGTTGTTATTATCGTTATTATATTACCGTTTTTGTTTCTTGGTTGTTGTACGGGTGTTTAATTTTTTGGATGCATTTTCAGCTGTCTTTTCTTCGGTGGGCTATTACTTTGACTCGGCAATCTATAAATCATGAAAGTATACTGACAAAACATTTCTGTAAATTCAGCTCACACTCCTTTTGATTTGACAAGATCTCAAACTGTCCTTTCTATTATGTATAAGTATGTGAATTTAATTGTGCTCTTTTTTTTTCAATCTTTTCTTGTCATCGAATATTGCGATAGATTACATTAAAATTTGCTTTTACATTTTTTATCTAATTTTTACGACTTGGTTTTGGGTTCAAAATACACTTTAAAATAAAGAAATGAGCTTTTCGTAAAATGTCTATTTGGAACTTTAGGGCGCAAGTAGTTAAATTAGAAGCTAAAATTCAAGGAGTTTTTATCTCGGTTATTGTACTCTTTGTGATTTGTTACGAGCTGGATATATATCATAGTGCCCGAGAACGGAAATTTGAATACAAATTCGACATGAGCGTGTTCAGCATTTTGTGTGGAGTTAGTGAACGAGTGGCGATAAGATTCTGTAAAATTGCCCAAACATTCTACACTCTTAGTTCTCGAAGCTAATATGACGAGCCTGACTTGATATCTTAATTCAACACCAGCAGCCAGCACATTAACTACTTCTCCGAATTGCGATACAATATAGCGATGAGACATTCACGTATTTTACGAGAACTTCCGAAACGAGATTTGGCAAGTAATGCAACACGGTTACCACTAGCAACCAAATCAGTCCGAGCATCGAAACCAACTCCGGCCATTCCACCTTCTTTAAAACAGCAACCTTCTGCTCCTCAAGATCGAGCCGCCCCTTTTAACCCCACAAGTAGGGAAAAGACTCAGATAATGGGGTGAGATTTTGGATTCATACACTTTGAATGATATCTTAGCTGATTAACCTCGTGTAGATTTCGACTGTTAATTATGTCGATTCCTGTACTAGCAATTTCAAGTTACATGATATACAAGCGGCGTGAGTCAAATTAAAGCCATTCATTTGAATGAAACGTACTGACCATGAGCGATTATTATAGTTTATTTGGGAGAAGAGCAAAAAAAACGGATAGGATTTATTACGGAAGATGGCGTTAGAGTATTATATAAAGATCTTCCCGAGGATGATGAACGGAGGCCGAAGGATTTATAATTTTTCTATATGTTGGCTAAATATGTACCTAAATGTAAATAATGTCTTGAGGGTACGCAACGACATGGTCAGAAATCGCAGAGCATCAAAGTAAAAAAGATCTTACAACAATATTATGACCAGCTGATTTGCTACTATTAACAAAACCGATTATATCAAATTTGATAGTCGGTCGGAGAGTATAGCATGTCGCGGAGAAATCAGGGGAAAGTCAAGGTCATATAGATGGTACTTCTGATGCGTCGTCCTTTACCTAGGCGATTACATCGATAGCCATAGCTAGAGAGTTTTTTTTAATTTTTCATGTCTTCATGTATATTAATCTTATAAAATTGATTCGGAGTGCGCCCAGGATTCTTAGTCCAATAATTGACGGGGCGACGCGTAGCCTATCCTTGAACGAACTAACTTACCTCATCTGGTAAAACATGAGCCAGGCTAAATATCAAGCCTCGATCACCATGCTTGCGCTTGCGCAACGCGGTTAATTATGTACTACTACTCATGTTTTCACTCAAAGGCTGTCCATCCGGATTTGTGCTGCAAAAAGTAAAGAGGGAGGTCATTGAAATTTCTTTTCTTCTTACAGCTATACCGTCTATATATAAACCTCCTATTGTTTTACGCGCTATTATGAACAGGCGAGTTCGTCAGTCAGGTTTGAAACTAGCAGCCTCATCAACTTTTCTAGCTGATCATTTGAAATCTCACCTGGATATACCACTGTGTGTGGTTTACGTTTCTTTGAGCAGATCACTAGCACAGTAGCACAGTAGCACGCGGCGCTACGCGTTGATTTACGTCAATGGCCATTCCGCGTCAGTAGTCCCAACAACCTCTATACAAGTACCAGTAGGAGTACCAGTAATGTTTCATCAAAGTTCAATACGCGGGAAGCAGTGTGATTAGAGATTGTACGCCACCTGTACAAATCGTGGAACATAAATAGGCGCACTGTCCGCCTTCTCCTGTCGCTCGTTTGACGCGTCGCATCTGCTTTGATTCGCGATACAAGGGCATTATTTGTATGTTGTTATTTTATATTAACACATGCAAAGCAGTGCCCTGCACTTGAGTCTAGCTTATGTCTAGTTAATGACGCAACCGATGACGCAATAGTCGTTTGGGCATGCTATTTATGGCCAGTGAGAAAAGTTACGCTGGCATGATTAGAACTTTGCAGAATATTTGTTGCCAGATGATGGACGTGTTGGCATCGTATAGTTTGAAGCAATGACGTCTGCTGATCATTTGTGAGCGCGGAAATTGGATGGCTGGGCTACTCCTACCCCGCTTTTTGGGTACAAGAAAATGGCCTGGATTTGCCAAAACTCGTGATGTTCCCACGAAGATGGACGAGCGCCCAACACAAGTTTTAAAATGATTAAGATGCCAAATTATAGACCTTGAACAGCAGATTTTTGCAGCGGTTTTAGATTTTAAACTGAATAAAAAACAGGGGAGCCAGGGACTCAAGAAAAAGGCGTCAAATCGTG